>VWZG01010319.1:0-82269 GCA_013396735.1 Grallaria varia
GGGGGGGAGGAAGTGTTTGTTTTTAATTAATTACTGCATCATCACTGTAGTAGGATTCTTTAATGAGCAAGTTTCCTGGCTTGCAGATGTGAGCCTTAGTTTAATTCCGAATGCCACCTCGAGTGCCACTGGTACTGATACTTCAGCATTAGGTTTCTAATTTTTTTAAGACCAGTCATTTCTTTAAATGTTCACTGCATTTAAAGCATGAGCCAGGGGTACCATTCATGAGGCACCTGTCTCCCCTTGTGTTTTAGAGGCAGTTGTTCCTCATGCAGTATGTCCGTGTGTGTGTGTATTCCATACACAGTGTATGATCTCTTATCCTTCCTGAATACCAACAGATGGAAAAGAAGAAGCAAGAAAACAAAATGCGAAGAGACCAGTTGAATGATGAATACTTAGAGCTTCTAGAGAAACAGAGGCTTTACTTCAAAACAGTGAAAGAATTTAAAGAGGTAAGAACACTTCCGCTGATGTAACCTGTCAAGTGTTCAGTGACCTATTTTGACTTGACTTGTGCATTAATATAGGCACAAGAATTCCTGATACGATGCTTATCACACCATGTTTGTGGTGTATCTTGGTGGTTATCTCCATGGGAATCTTGGACTCTGATTCTGGCAATTCCTCTTTCACTGCTGGATTGGCACCCATCCATTTTACAGGGAGCATAATTTGTTACCAAGCAAGGTGCATATTTAGGTTTCCATGTGGAATCTCTTGAAGACCTATGAGCAGTTAGGTACTGGAGTGAAGAGAGTTGTGGGAATATGTGTGAATAAGGGAGGAAATGCAGTCTTGGTAGTTATAAATACCTTTGGGAACCAGCCTTGTTGTCCAATGACTGTGAAAGTACCATTTAACACCTCATTGATTCAGCCTTTCCCAAGCTTTTAATCATCATGTGCTTCTGTTAATTCCTGTCTCCATGAGAATGAATGACAAAGGAGTGCTGCCAGGCAAAGTTGTCATTTGGCTTCAGATGTTCCAGGAAAAACTTCTTTCTGTAATTTGTCCTGCTTTGTTCTGAGACAGTTCCTTCCTGTTTCAGACAATGTACCCTGGGAGAGTGACAGGGACTGTTCAGCTACTTGTCTGACATACAGAATTTTACATCCTAGTTGCAGAACTTAGGTGGAGGTTCATTTATTTATTAGCCCATTTTTCTTCCATTGCCATGTGATGAAACTTCTTCTCAACTTTGCTGCCCTTAAAAATAAATGAAGTTGTGGTTGCAGAACTGAACACAGGTGGTGTGTACTTATGTAAATATATTTCTTGACCTAGAGTTGTTCACTGAACTCTGACTTTTTTGTAAACTGTCCTGTGAAGTTCCAGGTCACCTACAAGTAAAGTCCACCTCAGATTTATTCTATTTGTAAATAAAAAGCTGGGTTTGCTTTAGCTACTTGTAACAATTTTAGATGAATGGTCAAGCAGGGTTCCTTTTGGCCTGCATATCATAAAGTTTAATTAATATTACCATTGGAATAACATTATGGATTAATCAGAATTATCCTGGCTCATGATTCGCTCCAGACTACTTTGGATTTTGGAGATCTTTCAAAACAAAAGAAAGGATTTGGTTTTGTTGATGTGGAGATACAACTAGCAAAGGACAACCACCTCCCTCTGTGTCTGTTTTCTGTTCCCAGGAATGCCGTAAGAATGAAATGCTGCTGTCCAAGCTGAAAGCCAGTTCTTCCTGAGGAACTCCAGCTGGTGAAATTTACAGAAGATTGTTCAGTCCATTGAATCTCTTTTGTGAGGTGACAGTTATAACTGCAATGTAGATGTATATATAGATATATATAAAAAATATATATACACAGCCGTAAAAGTCTGTTTTTTCCAGTATGTGTTCAGTTTACAGTCCCTCATCACTTGGCTGTATTATTCATTATTGCCTCCACTACACAGTAAAGAGTTAACACAGTACAGCAAAATAGAAATACTGTCTAATTTTATTTATTTGGGTTTGGGTTTTTTTTTCCACAGTAAGCACAGTGGGGATGTTTTTTATTTGGGTTTTAACACTGAATTAGGTCAAGATTCTGGCATAAGTATGTATGTACTGTGTAGTATATCCAATACCACAAGCACTACAAAATGTATTAGTTTGTTAATTTTGGCCCAAAAAAACCCCCACAGAATGAGATTCTTGAAACCTGCTTCACCAGCTAATACATTCACATTACTTTAATTTAGAGTCTAGCCATAGGTAGGATTCCAAAGGATAAAAATTAATTTCTAATGGTTAAGACATAAGAAAATGGAGACTTAACTTGGATAATTCCTGGTGTAAAATTATAGATCTATATTTTTATAAAGTCTAGCTGTTGTATAAATTTATTTGAAATTTCATTTTTATATAGAGAGAGTATGCTTGTTAAATTAATAGCTCCAGGAAAAAACACCTTAATCACTAGGACCACCATGTTATCCCTGGCTGGGATGAAAATCAGTCTGTCACCTGTAATATAGGAAGATAGAGACATTCTGCTCACCTTTGAGGACAACAACCTACTAACTGTGCTGAAGATTGCTCTTCAAAGTTTAGAAACTTTGTGGGACACTTTCTGAAACATTTTTATATCTGTATATACAGTATTTTATAATTCAAAAACTTGCTTTTTGTACTTAACACCAGGATTTTGGAGTGACTTCTTAATGTGCATCACATCTTCAGGAGAAGAAATCCATGTTCCTTTTTCCCAATGACCCTGATGACAGTGCTGTTCGATTACTTTCTGTGGCAGCAAATATAAAATAAAGAATGTTTGGAATCCAGTGACATTCTGCTGTCATGTCTTTAAGGTGGAACTTGCCTTAGGAGCTTTACCAGGCTCTCGAATAACAGGTGCCTTAAAAGATCAATTATGTCAGTAGTCTAAGTGAGATGCTGTTTTTGTGACAGCCTGTTCTTCAGCACAAACAGAAGGAAAACCTTCCTACTGAGCCAGCTGGTACCTTGCTCCCCCACACTACTCAGGGACTGAATAGCTCTTCATGTAGCTATTCAAAAAGTCAGTCTGCCCAGGGCTAGCAAAATAAGGAAGGCAAAATCAGATTGCAAGTCCCCTCAAAGAAGGAAAAAAATTACATTCAGCATTCCTTCAAAGAAGGAAACCTGTACTGAGTGCTACTTGCAGACTTTGTAGTCAGCTTTGATATTGGGCGATGTTATTTCTGTCTACAAACTTTGCTCTCTATGAAGGCTGCAATGCTCCTAGTTTGTAAATTGAGTAATTCATCTTTGGCAACAAGAAAACCTGTTTTGAGAATTCAAGCTGTGCTGTATTTGTGTACCATGCAATTCTAAAAAAAAAGTAACTCTTGGACATTTCAATTCAGGTTTTACCATTTTCATCAAAATTGCTTTAGCCAGAGAGCAAAATTTCCTAAGTAGTGTAAGTAATGAACTTGAAAGTAGAATAAACGATGTGATTATTTGTTCATAAGGTTAAATTTTATGCTTACCTGCTACAAACACAATAACCCGGAAACTTTCACAAAGAGTTAAAAAATATATCTGTTGCTCTGGATAAGAGTTTGTAATTTTAACTAAGATATAAATCTGAGGTTTGTGACGATGCAGTTATTGCTCACAGAGAATAAATCAGAGTCCACATTATCACTGACTGTCTGCAATAGGTTCAACCCAGGGCAGATGGACACTATCTTTGCTCTCTGACCCAGGTGAAAATGAGAGGGAAAAGGCTGGTGGAGGGCTATGAAAAGCGACATCAGCTGTTCCTTGTTTACTGGCACAGGCTGTGTGTGCCGGGTGCCATTTCTTCTGATACCTGGGGAGGAACCAATACCAAGAGGAATCTCTCTTAATTATCCATCTCAGCTGGTTTCAAGGGAGGAGTAAGAGTTTCTCAGAGTTTTACTTCAGTATTGATGCATTTCTTTGAAGGGAAAGGTCTTGCCCTGAATTCATGTGGTGTTACCAGGCTTGTGAAGTAACAGTTACAGGACTTGCAGCAAAAATTCATTTTTTAAAAATTTGCTAGAGCTGGTTCATAGCTTTAATTTGCATTTCAATAAATTTAATTATTTTGATGTGCTGATGAGTAAGCTGCTGTAAAGTCAGTCTGCCCTTTGTTTCAGAAGCTGAGACAGTCTCTGAACTTCAGGCATGCACTTACCTTTTAGATCATGACAGCTTTCTTTAAATGTAGTTCCTCAAGTGCACTTGTAAAACATCTTTTGAGAGTGGAATCAGTGACATATACTGTAACAAAAAAATTTGTCTGGATTTTTTCAAGTGTATCACAACAAATGGAGTGCTGCACCAAGTCACCTCTCATGTGAATAAAAGAAAATCTTCGAAGGCAAGTTAAAATGTAACCAGTATTTTCTCTAAGAGTTCTTCCCTTGTTCCTCTTTATTTCATGAAAAAATCTGCTTATTGAAGTGTGACCTGAGTGTGTATCTCCCTGAATCAATCAGTATTTGATGGGGAAGAAATGTGTGACACCAAAAGCGTTCTTGCTGTGTGGCAAAGTGGCACGTTGCACTCTGTACTCTCCAGGGGCACTGTGCTATGGGCACACCCAGCCATACAGGAGATGGACTTTGCTGAAAGTTCTTTAGAAACGTAAAATTACCTGCCTGAGAGAAGGGGTGTTACTTCTTCTGTGCCCCACTCCATACAGCTGCTGGCACTCATGCAGAACAGCTGGAGAGCTGTGGTCTGCTGGTGCACCCGCCTCCTTAGAGCAGCTTTGCTAAATTAGGCTTGTAAGAAAGACACAGGCCAGGGCCATACACAAATGTCGCTCGTGTGGGTGGTGGGTGTTCTGTAAGGATGGTTTGTGATCTAAAAATGGTATGAACCCCAGCTGTTTATTCATGCAGAGTCTGCAGGGCTCTCAGAGTTGCTGCAGGATGCAGCAATGCCCTTCTGCTGAGGAACAGGCTCCAGAGAGGTTTTCTAGGAGCAGATTCAGTGTCAAGAAATAAAGTTTAAAACTAGTAGTCCACTCTGCACAAGCAGAGATGATTGCTGTACTCCAAATTGGCAGCTTCTATTTGGGAAATAAATGACCACATGCCTAAACTCTGCAAAATGATACTCCTCTAGAAGACCTTTTTTTAATTTTTATTTATTTGGATAGTCAGGATACTGTGTCATTTATCCTAGTTCATATGGGAGTTGTATTTTCTGTATTGCCTTTGGTCCAGCATGAAGCCAAGGATAACTCCACAGCAATAATGTCAGATCTGAACCCTAATGCTTAAGTGCCAGAAAGAAGAATCCTTGCATACTTTTTTCAATTAAAATAAAGTTGCAAGCTTTAATAATGAGAGCAGTTAATCACAGAAATAAAGTACCAAGGGACATAGAACATTATCCAGAGTGCCACAGTATTTTGATAAGGGTTTGATGTTATGCTCATGTTGCACCAGGTCACTGGGTTTGGCACACAGATGGGAGGGAGAAGCTCTGGGCCTGCTGTGCAGGAGGCCAGGGCATGGGAACACCTTTTCTGGCTTTGAGTGGGAAGCAGCACCCAGCAGGTTAGGGGGTAACTCTAGATAACATATTTATTTCCCCTACAGTAAGCTCAAATTCCATGTAATTAAAAAAGGGGATTTTAAATCCTCGATTTGTGTTGCTGCTTTTCTCAATGTAGTCTGCATTTAGAGCTAGTGTGGGAAGCTGATTTTGTTCAGAGCTTTCTCAAGCCTCTGTAATGAAGTGAAAGCCTCATTTGCTCTTTGCTGCCTCTGGGTGCGTTTGAAGCCGGCTGGTTGCTGCACAAGCCTGTCACTCTGTAAGGCTTCCTGCTGTCACAGATGCCTGGGTGGGCAGAGCACCAGCTAGTTATCTTCAGAGCTTCTCCCAGCAATGTTACAGAGGCTTGGACTCGCCTCTGAAGGAAGCTAAATTTGTCCCTGAGGAGGCGGAGAGCCGCGCTGCGTCAGAGCACTGCTCCCAGCCCTGCTGCTGTGCTGCAACTCCGTCTGCAGCAGTACCTGTGCAGGTGTGCAGTGCACTGACCTGCATGTGGCCTCACAGCTCTGGGGTGCTCTCCCACATTCCAGCTGCCAAGCCACAGTAAATTGTACCTTCACAGCCTGCATTGCTTCTTGGAACGTTCCTGTGCCAGGACCAGAGCCGGGTGTTGCTCTGGTCAGCTGGCACATACACAGAACAAGAATCACTGCTGATGCTGCAGCCACAGCCTGTGATGGGCCTTAATGTCAGTGCAGCAGGGTTGGCAGTGGACTAGTGTGATAGTAATGGCTTGTCTTACCAGGCAGAGGGGGTATAGGCACTAAAATTTGGCCAAAACATGATTACTATAAACGTCAGGAGTGCCACACACAGATTTGTATGCTTTTCAACACCAGGTCAAGATGACCTCTTCAGTTCCTCCTTATATGTCACCTGTTTGGATTTTAAAGATTTTTAGAGCAGTGACTCTCTTATATGAAAAATTCAACTGACTTGAAAAATTTGTCAGTGGTTCTGAATGAGGCCTGTGGGTTTTAGTAACTTCCACTCTCTTACATACGTGTCTTCCTTGTGTTTAATTAAACCTCCAAACAGTAGTTGAAATGGTAGCTATTCCATACGGAGGCAAGCTGAGAGTCACAAGGGAAAGTTATTTAAATTGGCATTTAAGTCTAAGCCACTATCTAACAACTCTGGAATTCTAGGTTATTAAAATTTCTGAATTCCCACTGAAATTGAGGGGAGAAACATCCTCTGCAGGAACGCAAGACACAGGTGGCTGTGGCTGCAGGCACAGCAGGTCACACTGGACTGTCACAGCACTGCAGGTGTGAAGTGCAGCAGTGCCCGACCTCAACACATGCTGTGCTCCTGAGATACAGCCAGGCTCCCTTAAGGAGCTGGAGGAACGTGTGCTTTGATGGCATTTCTTTAAATCACTTATTTAGAAAGGAGCTGAACTTGCCTCGGTCTAAGTGACCCATGCAGGTGACACTACGCTCAATGTGACATCACCAGGTACATGAATCACTTTAGTATACACTACCTTTAAAATTTTAACTCTGTTTTAAATCTGAGGAAATAAAGATTGTGTAATTTTGTTTTTCAGAGTACACCAGCTACTTGATTAATACCTTGCTGATGTGGCTGCCCAGGATGTCAGTCCCTGACTCTGTAAATACACCTGGATGCCACTGCCTGAGAGAGACTGCCAGGATACCAAGGCTTTGGTAGGAGCTCCATGCTCAGCGCTGGCATCAATGGGACGCCTGTTGGGTCAGTAACCATCAGAGATGTGTGTGATGTGCTGCAGTGAGATGAAGATGCCCGTGGTGCAGATTGCTGGAGGTGAAATTCTCGACTTTTAGTCACCCTGTGCAGTTTGTGTTTGCCTGAGGGTGTGCTTTGAATCAAAGGGTTGCTTAAGCAGCAGAAAATACAAAACTGGCAGAGAAGGGCAGTATAAAAGGTCAAACCTCAGCTTCTGAAGGAGCTGTGATTGTTTGCCCTTACAGTAGCTAAGGAAGCTTTAGGAGAAGATGGAAGAGGGTGCTGGGACTCCAGTAAAAAGCTGCCATGCTAAAAATACTCAAGAGATGCTGTCAGCTGTCTCCCTCAGGGCAGGGGGGAAGTGAAACCCACTAGAGGAACAAATCTGAAGTGGGATGGAGTTGGCAGTATGCAAGGAAATACTTCATTTATTTATTTATATATTGTTGGGACAGGAGTGTTTGTCGGATCCTGGAAAAACAGTTTAAGGCTTGGTTGTGAGTCACTTTGGGGTTTTGGGAGTCACTTAGACCTGATGGCACGAACACCTTTCTTACAGCAGGAGGAAGTTGATGCAAGCTGACAAATTGTGGACTTCACTCAGGGAGGGTGATGACTTAGGGTGCAAGGACTCCAGACATGGTATAGATACTCACCTACCACTGCCAAGCTGCCAACAAACCTGGTGACTGAACACCATGTTCGGTGTTTGTAACAAGCTCAGTTTTATGGTAGCATGGTATAGTAACGTATGCAGTCCCCATTCACTTGGAGGTATGGGCGGGGGGGGGGGGGTCTATCTTGTGCTTACCTGGGTTTCATAAAACTGAGAGAGCCTGAGCAGAGTAAGGGTACAACATAGGTGAAAACTCCATGCTAGATCCTTCTCCTAGGAGTGCGAAGGATTCTCAGGGGTTCCAAATAATTTTACATTTGGCTCTAACATTTCACTCCCAGGGGACTCCAGGAGGCACAGCTGACCTGTGTTTCACCAAGCCTGCCCATCAAGCACTGCTTGCCAGCACACACTCAGCCCCTCAATCATATTAGGGCATGTTTCTGAGCTGCTTAGTCATCTATTTTAATTTCACATCAACTCAATGACTGATTGAATACGGCATGTTTATTCCCTTCCAAATAAATCTCAGAAATGAAGCCAGAATCCTGCCCCTATCACAAACATTTTGGTATTGCTCAATTAGCAGCTCCCACTGGTGCCTTTGCTAATGATGAGAGAGCTCCAGGATGGCACCTGTAGGTTGGATGAGCTCAGTTGGGTTGGGTTTGACAGTCATGGCATCAGACACACACAGCGCTTCGCTTGCAGACCTCAGCACATGTTGATTCCAAGAGCAGACAGGAGGTATTCACTGCTTCCCTCTTCTCTGCCAAGCCTTGGAGCAGCACATACGTATTTCAAGGGGGAACTGTAAAGTGTCAGTCAGTTTATATCCAAACATCTTTCATCTTCTTTTTCATTGTTCCTAAATCCCCTCAAGTAGCTCTTGTGCATGAACACTGTACATATCACAGGCATGTTTCCCTCAAGAAATATCTCTATTATGCAATAGAGGAATCATCTTCTCCTCTGTGTCCCCTTTTATCTCTGCTTTACAAAAAGGTTCTTGAAGGCATTGTTGTAATTTTTGTTAAATGCTGTATAAATGAGAGGATTAAAGAAAGAATTTGAGTAGCCAAGCCAAAGAAAGATGCTTTTCCAGACGGGCGGGATGTTGCAGGAACAGAGGGGACTTATTAATTCTGTGATGAAGAAAGGGATCCAGCACAGTACAAAAACTCCAATTAAGATGCCAACCATCAGAGCTGCCTTTTTCTCTTTCTGTTCTCTCCATGTTTCTCCATCTGTCTGGAAAGTGATAGCTGCACGACGAGCTGTAAACACCATCTGTGGTTCATGCGAAGTTTCCTTCACCTCAAAACAAAAGCAAACATGGTTTCTTAACAGGACAGTTTGTTTGCGTGAAGTATTACTTTTAAGTGACAGCACAACATCTGTGCACCTACCACAAAAGGCCTCGACTCCATTCCTTCCATGGTAAAAGAATGAAAATGCCCCAGAGTGCCAAAGTTACCAGACTTCCCATTACATTGGAAAAGCTGCCAAGTGTGACTGACAAACGGAGCTAAATAAAAAGTGACTGATGCCATGTGTGTTGTGGGATTGTTTTTCAGTTTATTTTATTGGATGCCTTGGTACCTAGTGGGAAATCATGTTGTTAAGGCAGGCTAACAAAGGCATGTGCCTTCTGCCTATTGCTACACTAGGCTCACACTGCTACATGTCCTTTAGGGTCCTTCAGACCTGCTCTAGATGAACTGCTTTAGCAGAACGGTTGAACGACATGATCTCCAGAGGTCCCTTCCAACCCCAACCATTCTGTGATTCTGTATTCTCTCAAAAAGGACTCCATTGCCAGAAAAACACCATTTCTACTGGCCTTCTGTTCAAACTGTGGCCTCAGCAGAAGTTACACGAGAGAGGTAAATTTCACCTCCTTCAGGCTGCTGACAGCCTCTCCCTCTAAGTGAGGTCTCTCATCTGTGCAGTGAATACAGCACAGTGCTCCGGGTGACAGCCAGACTGTGGCAAACAGGGTCTGGGCACAAGTCATTAGTGTGCTTAAAGCCTAACCAGAAGATACTCCCTTATGATTTTAATATGAAGATTAAAGTATCTGCAATATTAAACTTTTTCTAGGCCCTACAGTTATGAGGACAGTGCAATAAAATAAACAGTTTTAGGATGCAACCCGAGGCTCTAATATTTGCCTAAGTGCAAAGACGCTGCAAGACTGACACCACTCCAAAGGTGGCTTGTTGTTAAATTAGCTATGTATTGCACATGCATGTGCCACCTTTGTGCAAGCTCTATAATAGATGGAGGGCCTCTGCTTAATATGAGCATGGCAGCTCAGAGAGGGAAGCACTGGCAATGGCTGAACAATCACTCTTCAAGATGGATATCCCTGTCTGCACGCCCAGACATGAGACATGGCTGCAGAATGCAAGAGCAGCAGATTATGTGCACAGGCAAATAATGGAGGAAAATGAAAATCACATCTGTTCTGACAATTAAACTGGGACACCCCTCATGTAGCAAGGATCACACCATTTGTCTGCAGAAGGACTTGCTCCGCACATCCTTAATCACGCTCTGCAAAAGGGGATGAATGTATGACATGAGGACAAATTTGTGACAAGTAACCCTGAAAGATTATGTCTTAGCCCTGAGGAATAGTTACATAAGTGTGCCTCTTGGGAAGAGCCACACAAAAGACTTTGTCACTAGTGTTGGGCACAATTTGGTACTATGATTAACCTTTAACTCTTGCTCAAAAGACAGAGCTTGCAGTGTGCCATCATCATCAAATCAGAGCCTTTTTGCTACTTCACGTTCAAAAGGCTTATGACTGAACTGCAGAATTTACTAGCAGCAACCCTTTAATCATTTAATTACATATATTGAGAAAAAATTATTTCATTCATTTTGATAGAAGATGCCACAGTCCTCCTGTGTTTTCCCCAATAAAGCCTGCACTTACAGCCTGGTCAAGCTCCTACTGAAGTCAAAGAAGCTTTCACAAACTTCACTGGTTGTTAGATCCAGCCTCTGAATACTAAACAGCAAGTGAAAATAGATCATGATCTCTTTTGTAAATCACAGGACAGCAGTTGTCGCCCGTCTACCTAATTTCTACTTTCTCTGTTGTCGCAGTTGTGTTTCCATTTGGTTTTTTCACTAGTTTGTCCTGAAACTTCTGGATAATGCTGCATTAACAGTAGTAATAATAATAGTGAAAATAGCAGTCTGGTCCTTTAAGAGAAATAATGGGATCTCTCATGTGTAATAAGTGTGTAAATAGATGTGGCAGACTGGAGATGTTTTGCTTCAATTCTCCACAAGAAACCTCCTGAAAAGGTAACTAGTATCCCTGCTCAGCAAAGTCTTTCAGCCTGTGCCTTCAGCAGACAGGCAGAAGCTGTGTGGGAGCCACTGAGAGCCACTGGCAGCTGCTCCTGACATGCACCATCACAAAAGGGCCCCAGATTTACAGAGGGTTGGTTTCTAGCAAGGCACTCCTGTGCTCAATGCCCAGGAAATGCACCAGCACTCCCCCCTGCCCTGTCACCATCCACTCCTCCTGCAGGACCTCTGGCTGCTCATCCTTCCGAGGGGGACTCATTCCTCAGGGAATGGGCCCAAGAGGTTTTCAAAGTTAAGCCATTCAGATCAGAAAATACGTATCAGTGAGGAGTGCAAAGCTGGGGAAGCCCAACCTTTCATTACCATTTCATTTTTTTATTTTATTTTTATTGCTCTTTATATGATTTGCTGCAGACCTGACTCACCTCCCTGGCCTGGTTGGTGCAAGATTATCTTTGCTACAGCCATCAGCCCCCAAGACCACATCGTTGCAGGTATTTGCTATAAGCCAACCCACACGAAGTCCATGGAAAGTAAATTAGCCTGCTGCAGGCAAAGCCTGGGATACACAGTGCTGGCAGGGGAGCCAGGCTGAAGGATTCCCTCTCTTCTGCAGGCATGGGGTAATCCACCCTCATTCAGTGTTGTTTGAACAAGAACACACACCAAAAAGATGATGCAGCTGCTTTCCAGACTTGACAGTTGCGCTTGGCTCAGCTCTGACTGTATCACCTCTGCAGCTCCCGGCACCAATCCGGGAGCCTTTGCATGGACTCCAGTTTCCAGTGTAAGTCACACCTGACCATTTTCCCTGTACCACATGAAACAAAGGACAAGCCCATTTTGGGCCTACTGATGAGCAAGTTGCATCAGTGGAAAAAATGGTCACAGACTGTAAATTAAAGCAGCCCATGGAGGTGCCTGAGGTTATACCGGGGATGTCTCATTGCGAGCATCTCTGTGGTGTTGAACACTGTTGTCATTCTGTGTTTAGCACCACACTATGCCTTGGCTACAGACCTCCTTCCATCTGCCCAGGCACTGCTCCAGGATCTACAGATCGGGAGCAGTGGGCAAATAGCTGGTATGAAAGGACTGCTACTCTGAGGCCAGAACTAGGCTCTGCATTCATGAAATCAGCTATTTCCAGGACAACGGGCCCTGAGAAGTGCAGAGGCAACTGCTTTCCAGGGAGAATAACGAAGAGTAAATGAAGGAAATGAGCTCTCAAGCACAAATTCTTCTACAGATACAAAGGAATTTGGTTTTAGTTTCAGAATGTATTCTTCTGTACAGTGATAAGCAATTACAGTTCAATGCCACTTCACTGTTGGTCTGTCCCCAGTGAATCACTTCTACTAAATGGCTCCTTGTTCCTAGAGCTGTATACTCCCAACTCCTGTGTTCCTAGCAGTGTCATAGAGAACATGTCACCAAGGAGCTTTTGACAAAACCCCTTGATTTGAAATGTTCCTTATAGCTATTACTGGTCCTTCGTGGCAGGTTCTCTGTATGTGTTTGTCCTACACCTCCAGGGTCTGCAGTAACAAAACAAGAGTACTGATAATAAACTTCAATCAAACCTGGCTCACTATCACCAATTCAGAGTTTTGCCTACTACAGTGTGATTCAGCAAAGGTCATTATTGCCTCAGTGCAGCTTTGGCACTTCTTGTTCTTTGAACAAGAACACAAGAAACTGAAATGCACAACGAAGGAGCGAAACAAGGGAAATGTCTTCACTTTCTTGGATGGTCCACCAATAAAAGAAGCAGATTATCTAACAGGGAGAGAAACAACTGCTTTCTCTCACAAGATTTTCTTCTGCTGCAAGGAGGAGTAACTCTGTGTTTCTCCCAGGAAATCACTAGCTCCTCCACTTTGCTTCCGGCCTCACCCTTCTCCCATCTGACATTTGCTGCCACTCTTCCAGACAAGTTGAACTTCATTTCCTGACCCATTTTTTCTACTTGTACAGTCAAAAGCAAAAATAAAAATGGAAGGCCTGTGAGAAGAATCTGTTTTCTCTCCCACATTGTCCTGACAGGTTAAAGTGAGTTGAAGAGGCTGACGGGGCCAAGGTGAAAAATAACACTGCACTGCTGGAGCTCTGGGCCTGATATTATCTAAAGTGGGAAGGACTGTCACAAAAAGCAAGGTTTGGATCATGCCTCATTGTTCACACTCTGTACAAGTAACTTAAGAGGAAAAAGAAAGAAAGAAAAAAAAAACCTAAAAAAACCCACCAAACAAAACCCCCAAAACCAAAAAACAACCATCAACAGAACTTTATTTTTAACTCCTCAGAAACTGAGTCCTGACTCTGCAATTGCTACTTGGAAGTAATCCAGACATTCTGATTCTGGCGTCCATAGGTTTGCTGGGCAAAGTCGATGCTACAAGGGACTTCACTGATTTAAAAGGGCATTATCCAGCAGTACCTGCTGTTTTCCAAGCAGTTTCATTTATTTCAATTGGACTATTTAGAGAGAGAATTATTACTTGCTGTCAGCAAGGGTTGACAGAGCATAGCTCTCTGTCAGTGATGGTATGCCACTAGGTTTTTTACAAGGATCACCCACGTCAGTATTGCCTGCAGAATTCACTTTTTAAGGAGTTTCATAACTAGTAAACAAATAATTATAAAAGCATCAGCTTGATTTAGGATCCACATTCTGCAAGAAACAAGCTCTCATTAAAATTAGAAGAACCCCAGATGTTTCATGTTCATCTCCCTTTCAAAGGTTTTAAAAAGAAGAAGAAATTCCCTTTCTCTGTGAAAAATATATATACACATATATATAGTGGCAACCAGCAAAGCACTTTGGTGCCTGTTCTGCTGCCTGAAAAGCACAGTGCAAAAACATCAACGTACCACCATCACTGTTCCACTTGGTGCACCTGTTTTTCTTCAAGGCATCTCTACTGGCACATAAGTACTACAAACTCAAACCTCTTCCTCCTTAAACTTGCCAGAATTAACCAGCTGGTTATACCTCAGCTGTGGGGCACAGTTCCAATCCAGTGTTACCTGTCAGCCAATTCCTGAGTGCAACACTGACATCTCTCCCAGCAGGGATTACTGCTCTTATTGCTCACCTCCAGACTGGGAAGCACTTCCAGCCTTTGAGATCATCTGCCCAAAAGCACCTCTAATGTTCCTCAGATCAACTAGTGCAGGGCACCTGGAGTGAGAACTGACACAGATGCAGAGGGCAATTCACATCCAGAGTAATGGTGACAGAAGGAAAATGCTGGCAGGGAGAGCATAACAGGAGAACAGTCTCTGAGAAGGAAGGGATGAAAGAAAGCAGAGGGAGGAGAGGCATTAAGGGGGAAAGAAATGGTAAATTAGGGTCATCTGATGGCCAAACCAAGGGAAGTAGAACAGAATTTGCCCCATCAGAGAGAAGAACAGAACTGATGCTGACAGCCTGATGACCTCACTGGGTTTGCCATATACACTGGCAATGTTATCCTTGTGCATAAAAAAGAGTTTTGCCAAAGGAACGGTCCTGTTGTGTCTGAAGAATCCTCTCCAGAATTCACTGGGGAACTGCTACTCTTCCTGTGCATGTGTGGATCTGGCTTCTATAAGCTTAAATCAGATCAGGATAAAACTCAGTGGTCTCAATCTCTTAACTTAGAGAGAAAACTAAGAAATACATCCTGAATGTCAGCTCCCTTGATCCAAGGGTTCATTTAATGTGCCCGTGTGCAGATGGGCATCAAACCCTTCTTTTAGGTGAGAAGTAAAATTGGCATCAGAATCTTAAAAATCTTTTTATTTAAATCAGCAAATGGAGCTGCTGGGTGGAAAGATCCCACTTTGCAGATCCAAGAAACTCTATTACAAAAGAAGTTAATATGTCAATCACTGCCAAGGAGAGATGAACAACTACAGGCTTGAGAATTTGCTGGTATTGCAGTAAGAGCTATAGTGGCAGCCCTTCCAAAAAGGGGAATCAGTTGACACTGATCGAGCTCTTTTGTCAGTACATCCTAAACTAGCTCCCAGACACCGCATCAGCAGAAAGCACTCACCTGCCGGCCATGCTGGGCCCACACAGGGGCTTTTGCAAGCAGAATGACAATCAGGAGCCAGATTTTTCTCCACCAAAAATGATAGAGCAACGTTTCTCTAGTTTGGCTTGAGCAGCAATGCCTCAGCTCATTTAGCTTCCCAGAACTTTAGATTCCAAACAAATAGTCCTCTATGAGAACGTGTGTATGTAAAAAAAAAAAAGCATGAAAAAATCACCGCAACTGATCAGCTGGCTTTTGCACTTGGAAAGATTATACATTAACTCCAAGCAATACATTAATCATACTTGTAACAATTTGGAAAGAAATTGATGCAAACTAAGGGGTGAGTATCTTAGGGAAAAAAAAAAAGCCACAAGAGGAGACATTCTCAACTTTTCTAACACATTTTATGCTTTTGCATAGAAGACACCTTCATTAATCAATATATATTAAAAATACCTTCAAGACATTACAATCCAAATCTGCAAGTCTAATCACATATAATTGCCAGTGCTGTTATTTCTTGCAAGAATCTGGGAACACAACCTACAGACTTTTATTTGTGACCATAATAATGTGTTTCCTACCTTGACTCCAAATCAAAGTTTGAGGGATTTAGCAGAGTGAGGCTGTGCAGGACTAGCCCAAGCTGAACAGAAACGTTCCCTGTCTCTTTGGATATCCCTAACATCCACACAGCTCACCTTTTGCTACTGGGAAGGGACTGGGCTTAGGAAGCACAACAGGCAATCACAAAAACATACAGAATCTTTTCCACAGGCAGATGTGAGAGGAAGAGTACGTGACAGAACGCAGGGAGAGTTTCCAGAGAGCACTGCCAAGCATCTTGGTGCCATGGCAGGGGTCACAGCACCATCCTCCAGAGACCCTGACCTACGGGACACAAGGAGCCAACCCCAACCCTTCTGATGGGACACAGCTCCCCTGACAGCAAGGTGTGCCCCAAAATGAACGAGACCTCCCATATGACTACATGCTGGACTACAGACAATCTTCAGGATAAGAAGGACACGGTTTTTAAGGCAGGAGATATTTTTAAACCAAAAACAACTAAGTGCCCCTTGCTTTAACACCAGGCAGTGTTCAGTATTCAAGGTAAAACAGACCAGGCACATCAATAAGGTGCATAATTTGCTTATCAAAACGTACTGAGACATACAAACTCTGCGTTGGTAGATAAAACGTGCATGCATTTACTCCGTACAGGACTTGAGGATTTGTTTATGTCTTCGTCTACCCCCACTAACACTTCAGAAAGAAACAAAGAGGAAAAAAACCCAAGGAATGGCAAATTCAGGGCAAAGAGAAGATTCTTAACCAGTTCACCCGTCCAGCAGTGAATGCACCTGTCCCTTACTATTACGACACACAAGGAAACAATGGGAATAAAGCTGTTCTCCAAGAGCGGCGCTTTTTGGCTAATTACTGCTGGTGTCCAGGCTGCAGCAGCCAAACCCCCCCAGGAGCCCCGGGGCTCTGCTCCCCACCCCACCCCACCTCACCTGTGCGGCCGCGGGCAGGGGCACCACGGCGTTCCTCCCGCGGGCACCCACGTGGAACTTGGACGCCCTGTAGATCTTCCAGTAGACGAAGAGCACGACGCAGAGGGGCAGGTAGAAAGCCCCGCCGGTAGAGACGATGGTGTAGGAGGGCTCCTGGCTGACCTGGCAGCGCTGCTGCTCGGGGCTGTAGGTCTCCCCCCAGCCGAGCAGCGGGGCGAGGGAGATGGCGGCGGCGAGCAGCCAGGTGAGCGCGATCATGGCGTTGGAGACGCGGCGGCGGGCGGGCGGCGTGTACCGCAGCGTGAGGCACCAGTAGCGGTCCAGCGCGATGGCAGCCACGTTCCAGATGCTGGCGGTGCAGCAGAGCACGTCGAAGCTCACCCACACGAGGCACAGCCCCCGGCCCAGCCGCCAGCGCCGCCCCGCCGACAGCTCCTGCACCAGGCTCAGCGGCATCACCAGCGCCGCCACCAGCGCGTCCGACACCGCCGTGGAGGCCACCAGGTTGTGCGGCACCCGGTGGAAGGCCTTCACCCGCAGGATGGTGGCCAGCACTAGCAGGTTCCAGAGGAAGGTGGCCACGGTCAGCAGCACCAGCAGGGTCAGGACGAGGACGGTGAGGACGGAGAAGGGCTCCCGGCCCCTCCAGGCGCTGCCGCCCATCAGCGCGGGGGCGGCCGGGGAGGAGGCGATGGTGTCCATGGGGGCGGACGAGGTGTTGGTGTCCATGGGGGCGGACGAGGTGTTGGTGCCCACGCCGGGCTGGCACTGGCCCCGCGGCCCGCAGGGGCTCAGGGTCTCCGCCATGCCCGGCGCTCGACCCCTCGCTCGTCCCCCGGCGCCGTCCCCAGCCCCGCTGCGGGCGAGCCGGAGCCCCGGCCGGGAGCGCCTCCCTCAGCGGCGCCGGCCATGTGCGCCCTCACACCCACCCCGCGGGGGAGCGGGGCGGGAGGGAAGGCGGGAATGAGGGAGGGAATGAGGGAGGGCGGCACCGCCACCGCCGCCCCGCCTCAGCGGCCGCCTTAGGGGCGATAGCGGAGCCGCTCCCGTTCCGTGCCGGTGGCGCTCCCCGGGGTGGCGGCCGGACAGCCCCTCCTGAGGGAATCCCAGGGTTGGAAGGAGCCTCTGGAGGTCACCCGGCCCGAGGCAGGGACACCTGGGGCAGGGGACACGACAACGCACCCAGGTGGGTTTGGGTGTCTCCACACCCTCCCTGGGCAGCTGTGCCCGGGGCTCTGCCGCCCTCAGCCGCTCGTGTTGAGGTGAAACTCCTTGTGTTTTAGTTCATGGCCGTTGCTCCCCGTCCTGTCGCCGGGCACTGCAGAACAGAGCCTGGCACTGCTCTCTTGGCACCTGCTTTGAAGTACTTACGTGCATTGATAAGATCCCCCCTCAGTCTTCTCTAGTGTAAACAGGTCCAGCTCCCACAGTCTCCCCATAAGATGCTCCAGACCCTTCATCATCTTTGTGGCCTCTCCAGTAGCTCAGAGCCCCATCCAGCCTGCCCTGGGACATTTCCAGGAATGGGGCATCTACAACTTCTCTGGGCAACCTGTGGCAGTGCCTCCCCACCCTCAGGAAATCACAGAATCAGTAAGATGGCAGAAGATCTTTAACATCATCGAGTCAACTTGGTGTAGTTGTGGTAGTGTGACAGGACCATATAGCAACCTGGGTATTATATCTAAAGTATGTTTAAAACATATCTAAGGTATTTGGGAGTTATCCTTTATCCCAGCCTGCTTTTTTTTACAACCCACTACCAGCACTTCCACCCTCTTTTGTTTTCTCCTAGTCTGTGACCAGGACTATTTCAATGTGAATTAGTGGATAAAACACAGGCTCTTTTCCCTTACCAGGTCATACAGTGCTGTTGAGAGATATCCAAAGGGATTTGAAGAAGTTGAGCATTGGCAAATAAGACCAAAGAAGGTCAGTGAAGTTTTTTTCCTTGCAAATAGCAGCACACCTACATCACAAACTGTAGTGGGGCAGAGTTTGGGGGCAGGAGATTGGTTGAGATTGTTGAGGTAGAGGTGGAGTAATTTCTCAGTTTGAATGGTCCTGTCCAAATGAATGCTGCTCAGATCAATGTTCTTCATTTGCATTCATGTTCACTGAAGAAACAGCACCATCTGACAAAACACAGACCCCTCACAGCACCACTCTGTTACCTGTGTTACCAAACAGGATCCAGCTTGTCTTACTCAGGGGTTCCCAACTTCAGAATCTGAAACAATGATGAAATATTACAGAAATGAAGGACAATGATGGTAGTCTGAATAACCAGGCTGTTTTGCTGGTTAACTTTTGGATGCCACTTCACTCATCAGATGAAGAATAAAGCAAATAAATCCTTTTCCAGGCCCTTCCAGCAAACATGATTTCAGCTGTTCTTTCCTACAGTAATTCTAACAAGTGTCTTAGTGTAAGCCAGAAGCAAAGAGAAAACTATATGCATTACTTACCTGCTTTTATTATGAGAAGAAAAGGACTTCTGAATGCTGAATGCCTTGATCTTCCAACAGGCACAATCTGACAGAGCTGGTCAAGAAAAGGCTTTTCATAATACTGCTGCAAGTTAAGTCTGAAGCAGCACCTGAGACAGTGAGACACTGGTAAAAATTTGTCAGGGTTGGCAGACAGCATGTGACTGCTTCACAACCAGCTTTGCATGCTTTTGCCTTATATTGCTCCTTTCTAATTTGTGTCTCACTTTGTTAATTATTGCTACTTTTAAAATGCCAGTGATCATTCATTTAAAAGGCAGCCAAACATGAAAGCAGGCAGGGAAACAGCAGATAAAAAAGCCCTTTAACTTCTAAATGTTTCAACAATTGTCAGTTGAATTCTGTGAACTTAAGGACTAAAAGGATCACGTCACAATTTGAATTAACTTGGCTATTAAAGAAAGACTGCATACAAACAGACAAAACTTAGACTAACTGCAAAAGTTTTATGTTTCGGGGCCCAAACAGACCAGGATACGATCTATTGGTTCCTACTCCTGCAGCAAATGAGGTTGTCTTTTTAGTGTGAGTGAGGGTACTTCATTTGTGGGTGCAGACTATTTCTACCCTCAGACTTACAAGCAGATCACTGTTTTCAACCCTTTTGATGCCGGCCACCATTAAAGCAACCCAGATGATCTTAAAATCTTCCTTTCCTAGAAGCCATGTGTCCCATCCCTCTTCTCCTATTTATTAGGTGTACGATATGTGCCACATCTTGATAGTTACATTTCAGTTCACACATCGAATGCATTGAAATATCCCACTTTTTCCTTCCTCTTGGCTGAAATAACCTAGTCCTATAATGCAGAGGCTTGAATAAAGTCTCCAAGAGGTTTATTTTTTCTTGATAATTACCCCACTGCTGTCTTGTCCTGTGACTGCAAAGGCTTAGCAGTCCTCAAAGATTGCTATGGCAACACTTTACAGTGTTTCAGAAACCAGGGTACGCTTTGAAAAAGAGAAGAAGGAATTATAAAAAAAATGAGGAGACTTGCATGTATTTATGTATTCTAAATAGCAGAAAACCAAATACAAATTACATAAAATGATAAATAGATTTTAAAAAGCAACAAAAGTAAAACATTTTTCTTCTACTGAAACTAAAGGAGGACCTAATTTACTTTTCTGTACAATTGCAATATTATAAGCTGCTGCCATGTCAAAAGGAATTGAAAAAAAAATGAAACCCCTTTGTTTCATTCACTGACACTTTTCAATGACTTCAGAAACTGCACTTTGAATCTTCATTTTTTCTCTTTTTCAGTGAAGTGAAATGGCAGTGTGTAACTAACTGTTTCACTGCTCTTAAAATAAGCAAACAAATATGTGACTAAAGGCTTGGAGCTGGATGGTAGAATTAACAGTGAATACCAAGTAACGTCGTCTTTCCATCTGGATGTTTGATACCTTGTGGGCTGAGAAGTCTGAGGGATGCAAAACAAAAAAGGAGTGGAAAAAAGTAATCTGCTTGTAAGTCTAAGAGTAGAAATACTTTACATCTTCCTTTGCATCTGTTCTCACTTTTCCCTGTGGACCTGAGAACTACTGAGAAAAGGCTTGTGACAGAGGTGAGGAATTTCAAAATGTATTTCCTAATCCTTATCACACTTTAACCAAGCATCACCTGCAGAACTCTTTCTCTTGAAATGAATCCCCTGACTCAGCCTTGTCATAATATTTTTCTTTCTGTCAGTCTGATAGTTCTTAGCTTTGCTTAACCCTCCCTGCATCCCTGTAATTCCTGTCCAGGCTCCCCTTTGCTCCGTTGTGCTAAGGAAGTGTCTGTCCTCACCAGGCAGCAGCTGGCCAGGCCAGCCTTGTTACAGTGTCCTGTTTCCAAGCACTTCCAAGGACCAGCATGCTGCTTAGGAACAGCTTTGGAGGATGATGATTCATCCAGATAACAGAATTTCGACTCATTATGTGAAGTGATGCTGTATTTTTATAGCAAATACATAAAATTTAATGTTGAGTTTTTCAGAAGTTGGTTTTTATGTGTTAGAGGCAGATTATTTTTAGACCATTATAAAGGGACTACACTAAACTGACTTATTTTCCATTTTTGTTTTATATTGAAAAGTCCTATGAAAGCTTCTAGTAGATGCAGTTTTATCATATTCTCTCCAGCTCTTTAATAGAAAACCAACCTCCTTTGTAAATAATTTTCCAGAAAATTCAGTTATATAAATGCTGCAATTAATTTGATAGATATCTAGAAAATTTCAGCTCAAGAGAAAACAAAACTTCCAAATCCCTTTGACAGATGGTTTCATACTTTTATGATTAAAAATGTGATAGAATCTAGATGTCCCATACATGCTGGCTGGTATTGATTCAATTACTAATGAGCAAATCCTTGATAGAATAATTTCCATTAAAATATCAGCCTTATGTGGCCTATGAGGATGTGAGAGACTAAAACGACTAAAACAAGGTTTTCAAGCACAAGGAGTAGTCAGCAAAAATCTGTATTCCTGGCATGAATTAGGTTTGCCAAGGAGTATGTAGGAGGTAATGAACCCTGGTACAGCTAAGGCCATCACATGAATACAAAGGGAATTGTGCAGGAGCAAATTTGCTGACATTATCCTTTCCTCCTGTTAGAGTGGCCACATAAAAAACGAAACAACAACCCTCAACTAATAAACTATAAGAGAGTTTATCTAATTTGCTTGACCTTGACAATTGTAGCTTCTGCTACTGCTGTTCTTGAGGAGAAGCTAGAATTTATCTTTTTTAATTAATATTTTGACTGTGTATGAAACATGGACTTTCCATGCGTGAATTTTAATATTTTTAGGTGTCAGACTCAAAGTTATTTGGGAATTTATGTCTGTTGATATCTAGTTTAATTGTTGTCCAAGAAAGCTGCAATGTCCAGATGCCTTTTGATTCATGTTCTAGCTCACTTCAAACCTGTGCAACTCTTTTCACATTTGTCTTAAATTTGGTGGGAATACCCTTCTTTCCTTGGATGAAGTGTTCACAAACATGCCTCATACAGGCCACCTGTTACTACTAATTAACTCCATTGCCTTTATAATGTGGAGTGAATTTAAAGCAAGGTCTCTATGAATTTACCATCAGCACAAGTCTGGGGCATGTGTGTGAGTGGTTTATTTCTCTGTGCAATACTTCTGAATAGACAAGTTTTATGACCATACTCAAATAAAATAATTATTTGAGCTTAATATTAATTAAACCTGTATACCTTATTGATTAGTTTGCACCTGACATAGCATTAGTGTGGCCTCACTGAGAAGATGATCAGTGTGGGTTTATTCCAATTGAAAAGATTCTATTCTATTCTATTCTATTCTATTCTATTCTATTCTATTCTATTCTATTCTATTCTATTCTATTCTATTCTATTCTATTCTATTCTATTCTATTCATTCTTTATTTACGAGCAATTCCTTCCTGAATTTATGTAGAAAGTAGGACAAAACAGTTATGGAGAATTTACGTAAAATTATAGTAGCATATACTTGGCAAGCACCAAAAAAAGGTTCATACAATTTTGCAATGAAGGATAAAATATAATGTTTAAACAATCTTTAACACTTCAAAGAATTTTGCTACAGGCCATCTGCACTAGGACTTAGTATTGGTTAAGGATTCTTTTTCTAGTATTAAATAATATACTAATATAAGAAGCAATATATAATTAATATTTATATCTTTTAGTACTACACACCATTTGGCTAATTTTTCTTCTGCCACAATTAAGAGAGGAATGTAAAGATATCAGTGAATACAATTTCTATAAAAACATGAAATTGCTTTATGGTGGGGTTGTTTTGGTTTGGGGTTTTTAGCAATGTCATTTCAGGGTTACATTTATGCCCTCAAATCACATTTTATAGGTACTAGTATTACTAAGTACCTTCATAAAGCCTTTTATCTGGTCTCTTAAAAACAATGAGAGAAAGGTGCTGGGCAGAACTTACCTCCTGCTCAGTTTTCCCATAGAGAGTTTTAAATCGAAAGTGACAATGTATCCGGAACATTTATCCAGAGACCCAGCAGCGCCTGCAAATTCCATGGTCTGTCAGTCCCTATGAGTGGACATCTAGGTCTAGTTCTGAGAGTAACACGTCTAGTATTCCTGGGATTCTCAACATCCATAGGTGATTGCAACCACTCAAAGAGGAGCTCAGAAAGCCCTGGGTGGCTCAACATCTTTAGCTGACAGCCAAAATAGAGAGTTTGGAAGTTTTGAAACTGTTCTACAAGATTTTGCAGAGCCTATGATTTGGGTTTTATTTGTTTGTTTGATGGGATTTTTGGTTGGTTGGTTGGTTTTTTCCCTTTCCTTAATTCTTACTAACTGGGAAAAAATACTAGATGGTTATGTTTTTCAGTGTTGCAGCTTACAAGTGTTTGGGAAGATGGACTGCTATTGGAGAGTATGCTCAGGGATTTTTGTTTGGTAGGTTTTTTTGTTTGTTTTTTGGTTTGTTTGTTTGTTTTTTAAAAGTGAATGCAGTACTTAAGCTGGATGACACAGATATAGCAAAGTGAATGTGTTTCTAGACAGCACCCTGATTTTCCATCTGTCTTCCCTTCTCTAAATGGCTTCTTTCCTCTGCCTCTCCTCACAACATATCAAAAGTTTATCATGATGGGAAACAGGAGAAAAAAATGGTAATCTCTTCCCCACGTGGCTGTGCAATAAAAAGATTTGATAGAAGAAACAACATGGTATTTATGACTTTGATGGAAGCCAGCAGATTTTTTTAGAAGCTAAGAGCATTCCAGTTCAGGAGGCTGGATTCTTATTGTCAGGGCTCAACATCATCTATAAATATAAGAGCAAAAAAGCATCAGAAAGCAAACAAAAGCATCAGAAAGAGTTGCATGAATTGTCCTGTCAAAGCAACTAAAATCCTGAGAAAATCATGCTAGTAGAGAAAAAGTCAAGAGCAGTGACAGACTTAATTCTGCAGGCCCAGCCCCTTGATTCTACGCATCTTTCAGCATTATTTTAGCTTGAATAAAACCCAACCCAACAACCAACACACCTTTCAAGGGCTCATAACTGGCTCTTTTCTAGTTGGTAAGTTTCTAGATCTCTGTAAAACCCCTTCTAAGTTTGGGTTGTGTAAGTGTGAAGTAACTGGACAACTGTCTCCTGAACAGGACAGTGGTAGAACTAAAACCAAAAGTCACAGGCCTGTGCTGTATCCTGTCAGCACCATGCCTTCCTTCACAGTGGGACTTTACTAAATTTTTTTTTTTTTTTTTAAATCACATATCCCTTTTCACCCTTCCTGTGAGAGCATGCTTCCGTTGAGCTGCAGATCACTGGCTTGAAAGCAAATCATTCGAGTATCTAAAGCTTTGGTAGCTGAAATTGAGTCATCAACTCATACATCAAACAAAAAAGCTAATTACTGCCAAAACATAAACACACTTTTTATTTACAGCAGACCTCAGTAGATAATATCTTACCCAGTTCTCAAGCATTCTTGCTCTACACTGTCAATAAACGTGCTCTCTACCTGTAACATTCACCCTGAAAAATTTGATGGCAACACTTTCTGACTGGTCTTGTGCTTGTCTATAACTTGGCAGGGTTATGGCACAGGAAACTCGTATCATGACAAGATTTTTCATGATTATGAGCAGTAGCTCAGCAATGGAATTCTCCTTTATGGGCCTGTTCCAAGAGCTGTCAAAAAATCTTCCAGTTCAAGCAGGACAGTTTTGATCACCCCCTTAAGTGGTTTAAAGAGTCCAATTTCTTTGTCAAGGTTCTCAGAGGAAGAAGGCAATTTCTCAAGGCCCACAATATTAGTCCCCAGCCTATCGGTCACTGTTATGAGACAAGCCTTGAGAGTTTGATGGCTGAGGTCTATTAACTGCTCACAAGATTGATAACAGGGCAAGTTGCAAAGGAAACGTTGGATTTCCAATCCATTTGACAATGTTTTACACTTCTTGCAATATCCCACAGTAGAACAGATGCTGCTTGATACATGATATTTCATCAGAAACTATTTGTCACTTAGGATTTCATAAACAAAGCAAAAGGTAATTGCATCTGCACGAACCAGGAAGCTGAAGCCTTTTCTAATTCCCACTTAGTCTCAGCTTGTGAATTTCTCTTTTGCTTAATCAGGAAATTAGAGCAGTTACCACAGGCAGTCCAGCCATCATACATCTGTAATGTTTAAGTAACTGTGTTAAGTTTTTTTATTTTTGGGGGTGAGCTAGTATTACTCTAGAGCAATAGTATCCAGGCTTTTCATCTCCTAAATAAGATTGTATCAAAAATTTCTTTGTAGCAGGGTCTATAAGAAAATGCAAACCAAATATCCCAGGGAGGAGTTGTGCAGGCTCATGCCAAGCCCCTAATTTGTCATTTTCCATGTATCAGAACTTAGGAATTGACAGTGCCTCTGCTCTTCCAAAGGGAAAATTAGGTAGAGCTCTAGAGGTTTTTAAACTATTGGGAAAGCAATCAGCCTGCTTTTCCCAAAATGAGTGACAGGAAAACAGTTCTCCATAGTGCAGGCTTTTGCCTACACAGAGAAGTGGCAGGAATTTTGATGCCTTTTCAAGCCCAACCAGTTCTGGCTACACGGCACATGGTCAGACAGGTGGTCACTGACTGGGCCCAACATCTTGGCTCATTTCCTGTCCCAAATATTCCACGCTACCTCAGCCAGACTGCTCTTCCCCACATAACCATGCTCTGATCGTCACAGTGGTTTTCTGCAGCTTTGCTTACATCTTTTTCCAAGTAATTAATTTTGCAGTTCATAATGAGTCCCTCAGTGTTTCTTTTGCTGTAATGTAAGTTAATTTCCATCCTGTGACTGCACAGCTGGCAGGTACAGAAAGAAGCCTTAGACTGCAGGATGCTGTAGATCTCAGAGATAACTCCTAAAATGTGCCATTAATAACCAGACATGAGAATTATTTTTGTATCTATTATTTATAAATATATATGAAACACCAGAAGATTAGAACTCAATGAGACAGCCATCACATTCTTAGCATTGCTTCCCCTTCAGAGCAGATTTGTCCAGCCATCATACATCTGTAATGTTTAAGTAACTGTGTTAAGTTTTTTTATTTTTGGGGGTGAGCTAGTATTACTCTAGAGCAATAGTATCCAGGCTTTTCATCTCCTAAAGATTGTATCAAAAATTTCTTTGTAGCAGGGTCTATAAGAAAATGCAAACCAAATATCCCAGGGAGGAGTTGTGCAGGCTCATGCCAAGCCCCTAATTTGTCATTTTCCATGTATCAAAACTAATCTACTGAAGTATTTTGATGTATCAGAAGCTCTTAAGATCTGACCAATGTTAATTAAGAATCTTGAAAAGTCCATGAGTCACAGTCAGCCATTTCATAAAAAATGGAAAACCAGGCAATTCTCAGTTCTGAATGGTGGAAGCACTAGCAAAAGAATGGTCATATTATTTCTCCCCCACCCCCCAAATTATTTACTTTCTCTAAGAATGAAAAGACAGTTTACTAATTTTTTTTTTTTTTTGCAATACTTCAATGCACATAGTTTTGAATCTGACATGCTACGTCAGAAGACCTAAGAATTAAGAGTCTCATTTATACTGGAATAACTACATATGCTTTTTTAATTTTTAACTAGTCCCAAATTACATTTGAGATGTTAATTAAAGGCTGGTTTACTGTAATCACATGGGGCCCAGATTTCTAGATTCTACGACATTTGTCTTTACGTGTCTTGACACATGAACACTTTTAAGTACTTGCCCACCACCACTGTAGCCTCATAAGAGCAATTATTTATTGCTACAGTAGCAGAGATGAGTCAGTAATAGTTACTCTACTTTTGCCCAACTTGTGTATTTTTTTGTAGTCTCCACATTTCTTTGTTTGCAATGTGTATTCCACCATCTTCCATTTCAGTCTTTTATATTCCTCCTTCAAAATATCCTTCCAGTATATTTATACCATTTTTCATTTATTGAGTCTCTCCACCCCCAGTCCTGTAGCAGTACCTTTGACTTTGCCCATCACTGATCTGACACACGAACACTTAAAAGCAATTCACTTTTGTAATTTGCAAGATACAGCTACAAACCTTCTCACTGCATCATTATGAAGCATCTTAAAGAACACTGTCTGGGTCAAGTACTTCAATTTATGTAACCTGCATAATTTTCTTTGCATATTCGTAACAGCATACACTAGACATCAGTAGATGGATAAATTCAGCTTTAAAGTGAACATGAAGGAAAACCAAGTATTTCATGAGAATGTTACCATTATGTCACAACACTAAAAGGGTATTAAGCATGTCCCAGAAGTGGTGTAAGAGAATATTTATGACTTTTTATTTTGGACACTGCGTTTGTTATACAGATACCATCTGAAATTTAACACAAGCTCATACAGCCTTATTCATCCATACACACTGTTCTACAGGAATACTCCCATATTCTTCAGCATATTTGATGGCTGCCAAAGCAGAGTTCTGCAGCACTAAAATCCCTTGGAATGATTCATGTGAGCAAAACCTTATCATCTCACACTGTAATGTCCTTATGTTGTCCACTCCAACAATTTTCAGAAGTGTCCATAGAAAAAAGGGTAAATGTAAAGCAAATTCCTCTATAAAACCTAAAAGTATTTTTTTCTTTCTTAATAAAAAACTTTAGTATTGACTTAAGGTAATTAAAAGATCTTCTTCCTTACAACAAATATGGCAAAATTAGCTAGCCATATTTATTTTCCTTCAGTCTCCCTTCCAAAGAGTCTTCTTGAACTGAGAAATAAATGATGTTCCCAGAAAAAGCAGCTAAAACCCTGGAAATAACTGCCAGATGGTTTTAATCAAGGTGGGCTATTCCAATGCCACAAGCCACTTCAATGACTCGATGACTAACGGGAAAACTGCCGATTGTCTGATTTCCTGCTGATGTGTTTGAAAATTTTTGCTTTGTGGACACTCTTTGACTTCTGGTAACCAAATCCTCCACCTCCACCTCTTTTCTGTAGTCTTCTCCCATGGTTGCTGTTCACATCTGAAGTTTTATTGGTTAAAGAACTTAAAAAGAAATAATTTGAAATGCTGTTTTTTGAGTTTTGAAAGGGTTATTAATATGAGGAAGAAAAATACCAGAGTTATACAAAAAGCTGAGTTGCACAACTATAGAGGAAACCAGAACTACGTGCCTGTGGTTCTAAACACACCTCCAATTGTCCAAAGTGCTATTGCTTCAAATTCCACCCACTAGTGGGTCTGACAGCAATCTAGATACAGTCTTCTATTTCATGCTCTTGCCCCTCTATATCAACATTCCATGACTAGGAAATTTAAGCACATGCATTTTGATGAATATAATTTTCCATAGCAGAGAACAGTACTTTGGAACACAGATGCATTCCAGTATCTGCTGCCCCACAGCAACTGAAGCACATACAGCGTTTGTAGGCACACACAGGTGTTGGTAGGCAATTTTGCAGTTACAGTATGTGCAGTGTAACATTTTCTTTGATTAGCTACTGGTGGAGCACAATGCATTTCTACAGTTATAAGCAAAAAAAACCCCACCCAACCACAAGCCACCAGAATCTGAAGTGGCACAGGAATTCAGTAAGTTGCACTGAACACTTATAATGCAGAAATTCAGCTCTGAAACACTGCAGTAAAAGGATACTGAGGTCAACAAACGGAGGAACTTTAAAACCAAATGAAAGGCTGACTTTGGGAAGATCCAAGTTATTGACATTATAGATCTGCTTCAGAGAATGGGAGTCATAAGCTCTAATGTAAGCTTTGTATGCTTCCTGGGCTGACTTGTGAAGGAAGTAGTTCTTCTCTATCAGTTTTTCCAGCTGGTGAGAGAGAAAAAGAAAACCCAAGAGATATAAACAATTATAGGTGTTAAAGTCCACAAATGATATTCAAGCCTATTATTTACTGTGTGAGTGGCAATGACATTCTCTATTCTCTTCAGCAAAACTGAACTGCTGTCACTACAGGCTGCAACATTTTCCATGTAAATTAAAGATACTCAAAGTAGTTGTAGTGTAAAGTAATTTCATACCTGAGACTGGATGTCTGAAATTTTTGACCAGGAAAATTCAAATTCACTTAGCGGTACCTTAAAAACAAAAGAAGAAATGAAATATCAAAATTATTTACACTGCGTAAAGTGTACTTGTTTAAGACCTAAGGCAAAAAGACCTGCTAGATAACAGGAGACCTTTTTTTAATGCCACAGCTGTATCTGTAAAGTGCCTTTACATCAATATGACAGTGTTATCACTTCCTTTAAGCTGGAGTAATAAAGACACTCAATGTGACACCTTCTTTTACCACTTTTGCTTTAGAAGTTATACCACTTTAAAAGTGGCAAAACAAGCCCATAAGGAGAGCAACCAAAAACTCCGTGCAGCTCTATCATATTAAAATCATTACATTTACAAGAAGGCTACACTGCTTTTGGAACTTAATAAATTAGAACTGATCTTGGAATAGAAAAAAGTAACAGTTTTTAAATTGAAAAACCTGATGCACAGTAAACAAGAAAACCAAAACCAAAATTAAAATGTAGACATAAGTTTACCCTGGCTTGTTTTAGGTATCGTAGAAAGCCCAGTTCTTCTGGTCGTAAAATAAGCAGAGCATGTCCTCTACCATTTATGCCTCTGGCAGTTCTACCAACACGATGAATATATTCCTTTTGGGAAGAAAAAGCAACAGCAAGTTCAATCAGTCTTATAAGCATGTAATAATCAAACTGCTTCACAAAAAAACCCCCAAATTTAACATAAATATAATGTAATGTATCATTCTTTATTCTTTAAGACTTATTAGCACTGACACATGGACAAGGGAAACCAAGTGCTGAAGATGCAAAGCACAAGTTAGGCTGAGACAGAACCCCTGACTGAAGTAATTTACGTTTTACTGAGGAACAAATCTTAGTCTGCTGAACCTGAAAATTAAACCTTGGCTTTGGTGTATTTGCTGTGCACATTTGTCAAAACTTCTGAGTTTTTCAATTTCGCTTGTGTACAGTAGACATTTATTCAAATAAGAATACTGACGTTTAACCAAAAATCAAATTTCAACTGAAAAAGCTGTCAAGAGTCAGGGATGCACACAAACCGACACTCCTCTTGAAAAGTGTTTTGTTTAGCTGATTAGATCTTAAATTTCACAGCAAAAAGAATGTTTTAAAAGGATAAGGATGTTATGATAATGTTGTAAAAAGGAAAAGGTCTCAGTTAGGACCAGCATTTCCTAAGAGGTGGTGAAAGAAATTAGTGGCTGGATATAACCATGGCTGAATCCTGACCTCTGTCTGCAACTATGTTTGTAGCTAGGATTTGATTTCTTGCTGTCAAGTTCCTCTATTTCCTTAACTTACCTTTGGATCATCTGGAGGGTCATACTGGACAATCCAATCAACTTCAGGAATATCCAGTCCTCTGGCAGCAACATCAGTGCACAGCAATATTCCAGATTCTGCATTACAGAACTGGAAAAATGTTGTAGTACGTTTGGTTTGTTTCTGTTTGCCCTAGAAGGAAACAAAACAGTTGAGGATGAAATATCAGGTAAAAAAAAAAAAAAAAATCTGCTAGCTGGTAAACTTAAACCTAATTTCTTGTTTCATGTATATCACTGCCAAAAATATAAAATAATTTGGCACATCTTTCCATATCATGGTGTTGTACAGACCAAGCAGGACCATTTCACAGAAAAGATTAAACAGCACAGGGCTACATGTAATGGTGTCTCCCAGAGGTTACAATGTATCTCCCGAAGCATTAAAAATCAAAAGTTGCATAAACATTCTGTTTAGGAGGGCTGCATAAATGCCTGAAGTTCAGAAAAAGGACATTTGCAAGTCTACCATATGTTAGATATATTCCAAGTTAAAAAGCAAGCAACCAAAAAAAAAAAACCAACCACCACCAACAAAAAACCCCCAACCCCATACTTTTCTATCACTTCTATCAAAGAATAGCAAAAAAATTCCCGAAAGAACAAAATAAAAAATTACATTTGTGGTCAGTTACAACTGTTTCATAGACTTGCAGTCAATCCTTTGTCCTAAACTATGCATTTTTTGATTTTGGCACAAGAATTGGTAAAGAAAAACCATGACCCTGGCCTTAGAAAAAGCACCAAACATTTCAAGGATCAGACTTTGGATTTCTCTGACAAGAACTTCGCTCCATAAATTTGAGTCTTAGTGCTTGTGAAAGGCAACCTCTTGTAAGAAAACAGAAATCTTTCTACACACGGAGCATAAATTCGTATCAGTGTTCAGCCTGGTTAAAATACCAAGTTTAATTACGGAAGTGTTGTTATTATACAGTCTTTGCTTTATCTCCTTTTTCTACAGACTAATCAACACCATCATCAGTTTTGTGAGCAGGGTGCCAGAAACTGGACTGAAACAAACAAGGCAAATATAAGTTCAGTAACAACTTCCAGATACTATGAGATTAATTAAAAATAAAATAATGAATAAAACACTTACATGAATGGCCAAAACAGGCAGATCAATATAGTTGAGTAATTCATAGTGGTACTTCACTGACATACATGAAGAAAAAAATACCATCAGTTTCTTCTTCCGGTTCTTCTTGAGGAATGTGAAGAGCAACAGGAATCTTTTTTCTGAGGGACACACTACATACCCCTGGAAAATTTTTTTACACATTGTTAAATAAGAAGTCACAAGGAGCAAACTTCTGTTTCAGCAATACAATTAAATTAGGGAAGTGTTATGTTGTGAAACAACTATGCCAAATAGTTAAACAATAGAATATATCGGAAGCATCTCAGCCTCTAGTCACTAACATGGAAAATTCAGTTGGACAGAGAACTGGAGCTTATGTATGTAATAGGAATAGACAAATGTAAGTAACTGTATTATTATTATTTCATGAGGTTTTATATCATCTGTCCTGCAAATATTGACTAGATGCATGCAATTTACCACAGGCTGCAGTCTGAATAAAACTCTTTGGGCAACTGACAGCTTTTGCCCACTAGGATGGTAAACAGCCTTTTTTTGTACAACCCCTAAAAACAGAGGGCTTGGTGTCACAGATCACTCTCCTTTTAGTATCTGTTTTACCTGTTCAAGACCATCTACTGTTGCTGTCTCCTTGTTATCATCAACCCCAACATACAGTGGCTCTTTCTTCAGGGAGATCTTGGCAAGATCTTCAACCTTTCTGGTTTGTGTAGCAGAGAAAAGCATCGTCTGTCTGCGCTCTGGAAAAATATTTATTTTGAAAGACAGCCTCACTTTTTGAAAGAGAAGTTGAATAACACATCCAAAAAAATCTCTTAACTGCAAACCACCCCGAGGCAAGTCTCCTACTTCTTTTGCAATTAAATTCTTACTAAAACATACTGCTACTGACAAAGAAAGAGTGTTATAAATGTATTATGGATTGTACAGGTTGTTTACTTAGGCTGCTCCCACCTCCACAATCCTAACAGCTATAAACCTGCAATATTCTCCTTTTCTGGGAAAATGTCAATATCATTTGCAATCCAATTTAGACACAAAACAATTATTTAAATAGAGGCAGGGCTTGTAATTCTACCTATACATTGATTCCATTTCCATGAATATTAAAATGTTTTTCTTAAAAATGTAAAAAAAATCGTGCTAGAGATTGTGTGAGAAAAAACTCACCAAAACCTGTGTACACTGTTACTGTTTTGTCTTGCAAAATCAATCTAGAACGTACTCATTTGTGAATGTCATTTAGTCACACGACAGTACGTCTGTACTGAGCCTCAGTGACCAGTGGTCTCACAGCAGCTGTAGGAAACCTCCTGCCTGTCAACTTCTCAGCTCAAAAACACATCCTAGTCCTACAAATGTTACACAGGTACCTGGAAAATGCAAACTCAGCCTGTTCCATTTCACAACCCCAAGAACAACAGCAATGGTTCTTGATAAACAATTAGTGCCACCATCTTTTAATTATTTTTTCCATTTTGAAGAGTCTTTTTAAAAATATAATTTCATTCCTCCGAGGACAAAACCAAATTAAACTCATGCAAAGTAAAACTTTCTTTTCTCTATCAATCCCCACTTCACAAAGAACATGTCATTTTCCCACTCCTCCTTTCCTCTTTTTAGTACTGTTCATTAACATTCTTCACAGGATGTTATTTATTAGGTTTATATACCTGCATTTTAAATACGCAGATCTGAATGTTAGCATTTAAGATGTGGAAACAGAAAATATTTAACAATGGGTTTTTATCTACTATTTCCTTGGGGGGTTTTTTTCCCACATTTTTAAAGTTTAAAGGAAGAGAGCCTTGTTGACTCTAAGAATGTGTTCAATACATCAATTAGAAGAAATATTTAAATGAAAAATTAGGAAGAGAAAAATTTAAGGTAAATACTTAACATTCCTTAAGATACTTGTTTTGGGGGTATGAAAAATGCTTGAACTACAAGACAGACCTTTTTCCTTATATTTAAACCTTACTAGGAAATAATGAATTGAAGGAAATAAACAGGCTGAGGAGGAAGAATGAGAAAATGCAGATGTTAAACTAAAATGATCTTATATGAACAGAATTATATCTCTAAAGTGCATATGAAAAAATCTGTCCTTCAGATAAATGATGTTAAACAAGTGATATATATTAAGTATTAGAGAAAAAAGACAGAGTAAGACAACCACTATACAGTTCATTTACAGAATTATAAAAATGATTTCTCTTATAGTACTTGACTCAGAAAGAACATAAAATGTTAATCAAGTGACTTTCAGAAACACAGATTTTATTATTCTTACTTGGTAAAAGTTTTATGATCTGTTTCATTTCTTCTTCAAATCCAACCTCCAAGATTCGATCTGCCTCATCAATTACCAAACACTGCAAGTTCTTATACATGAAACCTGGAGTGTTCTACAAGATTAACAAAGTCACAGTCAGATAGGGACAAAAGTTTTATTACGTTTTAGTATTGTATTTAGATACATTTAGTATTGCATCTACCTGCATATGATCCAGCAGCCTTCCTGGTGTTGCTACGATGATGTTGATTCCATTTCCAAGCTTCTGTGCTTCTGCTGACCTGTTACTGCCTCCCATTATCAGACCATAGGTGTGAACGTGATGATTCATAAGTTCTTTAAGAACTCCATAGGTCTGCATAGCAAGCTCTCGAGTAGGAGAAAGAATAATAACACCCGTTCCTAAAAAATACATCAATCAGACAGCAGTCAGTTACAACCCATCCAGTCCTTTCCTAGCCATGTCCCTAAATGGCTGAGTAAAATTCAACTGTGAAATGAAGAGCCTTACCATTTCTAGGCATGAATTTCAGCTTGTAGATGAGCTCTACTGCAGGAACAAGAAATGCAAGTGTTTTGCCACTGCCTGTTTTTGCAGCTGCTAAAATATCCCTGTACAGAACAGAGTCAGATAAAGTATTTAGCTAGAAAAATAAGTTATTCTATCCTATGATTCATGTATTTATCTTGCTAGCAAAACTTACACAACATTTGGGATCGTTAGAGTGATGAAAAAGACCTTACCTGCCTTCCAGAAGAGGCTTAATACTTTTATGCTGAATTTCAGTCATGTGTGTAAACCCCATGTCATTTATGCCTTTCAGTGTATTCTCACTGACAGCACCAGCCAATGAAGCAAAAGAATTGTCTTCAAAAGCACCTGAAGGGAGAGATGAAATAAAAGATATTTGAACTTATTTCTTCAATTCCATCCATCTGCTGAGATTACCCTATTAAAACTGACCTATATGAAAAAACATCAAAGGACTTTTTCTTATTCCATTCCACCATAAAATCCTAAGATATTGACTAAACACTCTGTAGTAGTCTGGTCCTAAGAAAACTACACAGAGCTAATGAGAACAAACATGAATGCACGGCTTCTCATGCCAGATTTACTGGTTGTACACTTCCATCTTGCTCTTCAGGGACTTTTTCCTCTACAGTTAAATACCTGTGTATATAGGTTTAAAAAACAGACTTTCACTAGTGATTTTAAGACCAAGAGGTGCATAAAATGCAAATTCCCAAGAGCAGTAACTGGGTGACAGCTGAACAACTGCCCAGTGTCACATCACCTGCACCGCAAAGCTCGTTTGAAAACTGCAACTTGCCCTGGAAGAAAGTGTGAGACCTTGGGTTTGTGCACACGCATGGAAAAGAGAACACAAGATACCTGTTAAACCTAGTGGCAAACTGGGCACCTCATCCTCCTCCCCGTCCTCCTCTTCCACTTCTTTCTCTCCAAAATCTTGTTTATCTTCTATGTCTGCAGATTCATCTTCTTCAGTTTTTGCTTTTTTGGTTTCTGTATCTTCAGTACCATTTTACAGAAGACAAGTCAGTCAGAGATACAAAGGACAGGTTAATCATGCAACGTTATTCCACAGACCGCACCTCCTTTAGTCTCTAAACCATGTACAAAGATCATCCTTTTCCATTGCACAGAAGGGGCTGCAGAAGGGGAGGTAAGGTTTCTAATGGATTTTCTGAGGCACAGAGCAAAAACTTTCCAAATTCCACACAATCCACTTTGCACAGTAAAACAATAAAGCCTAATGTATATGATATAGCATTTTCTGTGAAAACAAGATAAACTGTCCTCAAACAAGGTACAAAACTCTTCCCCAACTCTAATGCAGACATCAAGTTTCCAACAGGATATGTGAATTGTAATGTCTCCGTTGCATTTTAAGTACCTGAATCCTCAGAGCACAAAAGCACCTCTTCATTGGCATAACCAAGATGAGTGTCACAAAAATCAAATACAGAAGGAATAGAAGCTTCAAAACCGTCTGTTTATGTAGGTATGCATATAACATTTTTTTGGGTAGTTTTCCAGCATACTTTAGTTTCATGATGTACAGATATTGCTAAAGGCTGGACATGTTGCTAAAAAGCTGTACTGACTGCAGAGCCAACAGAGAGACCTGTCAGAGCTCTGCTGTAACACAGGGTGCGCATCTGCACAGTAAACATGCAAAACACCCGAACTGAGTGTTACAGAGCATTAAATAGCAATTAAATTGACCGGTTTAGTATGAATTAGAGCTCAGACGTCAAAACTGCAATAACCCAGGTAATGCTGAAGGCCTCCGGGGCTTTAAAACACATGCCTGGCCGGCACATGGCAGGGGGGGCACCCAAAGAAGGTGCTTTTGGGGTGCCCGAGCACAACTCATCCCTGGGGGACAAGCTGTTATTTGCTATGACAACGCACCATCTCCCGCATCAGCCGCCGCTTTCCTCTTCTTCTTCTTTTTCTTCTTCTTCTTCTCCTTCTCCCCGCCGCGAGGGCCGGGCACCTCCGCAGGCTCCGGACCCGCCGCCGCCTCCACCTCTTCTTCCACGTCTTCCTCCACCTCCTCCTCCTCCTCCGGGGGGGCCTGGGAAGCCGCCTCGCCCGCCGAGGGCACTGCAGGACGCGGGGGGAGACAGAGTGGGGAGGGAGAGAGGGAGAGGAAAGGGAGAGAGCCCAGAGTCAGCGGCGGCTCGGCCATGGCTTGGCCGGGCAGAGGCTCCGCCGCGCCCCTACCTGCGCCCTCGGCCGCCCGCAGCCTCAGGTTGCGCTGCCGCAGCTTCAGGTTGCGCTTGTGGATCTTCCTGCGGAGCAGCCGCATGGGCAGGTTGCTGGCGGCGGCCCCGGACACCGACATCGCGGCAGGGCAGGCACACGTGCGGAGCAAAGGGGAGCGGAGGGAAGAGGAAGCAGAGGAGGGGAGGGGAGGGGAGAGGAGAGGAGCGGCCGGGAGCGCCGGGAGCGCCGCAGCGCCGCCTCGGGGCCCGGCGGAGGCAGCGCCGCCCCGCACAGCGCCGGGGGCGGCTCCCCCGGTGTAGGTGCCATTCCCGGCCTCGCTGCCGTGCCGGCTGTCATTGCCGGCCCCGCCGCGGCGCTTTCTGAGGGGCGGTCTCGCCATCGCCGCCACCACAGTGCCCGCGTTCCCCGTGGCGTTGCCTCCCCTCACGGTCACGGGTGTTTTAACTCCCCCGGGAGACAGAACCGATTAAGTGGGAGAAGATCTGATGCTGTGGAGTCCATCCCGCGGCCAAGCAGCGCCCTGAGGCGCTGAGGGCCAGGTGCTCCTTACACCCCCCCGGGGGCGGTGACCCCGCCACCTCCAGGGCATCCCTTGTCCCATCGCCCTTTCTCTGAGGAAATTCCTCCTCATGTCCAGCCCACACCTCACCTGGCACAGCTGGAGACTGTCTCCTCTCGTTCTGTCTTGTTGCTTGGGACAAGAGCCCGATCCCTCCTGGCTACCCCCCTGCCAGGGAGCTGCAGAGGCCGGTAAGGTCACCCCTGAGCCCCCTCCAGCCCAAACACCCTCGGCCCCCTCGGCCGCTGCAGGCCCTTCCCCGCTCCTTTGGCCCTTTCTGGTCTCCCCCTAACACCAAAATGTCCTTGAACTGAGCGGCACAGAGCTGAACACGGGGTAAGGGGTGCAGCCTCACCAGGGGGAGAATCCGGGCCCTCGTCCCGCTGGCCACACAGTTTGACACAAGCCAGGATGCCACCGGCCTTCTTGGCCACCTGGGCACTATCCCGGCTCACCTTCAGCCATTGTCGACCAGCACCCCCAGGTCCTCCTCTGCTGGAATGCTTTTCCAACCACCCTGTCCCAGCCTGGAGCTTCCAGGCTTGTAGGATGCCAGCTCCGACCCTGGGGATGAAGGACCTGCATCTACGGTAGCCACCTGGTAGCCACCCTTGTCTGTCCCTCCTGGTGGGTGCAAGGAACATGGAAATCCCATGGATTGGCACCAGCCAGGCAGTGCCAGTGCGTGGCCAAATAATACAATTGCAGAATCTTTTGGGTTGGAAAGGACCTTAAACATCATCTAATTCCAACCCCCTGCCACGGACACCGTCCACTAGAACGGGTTGCCCAGAGCTTCGTCCAGCCCGGCCTTTGAAACACTTCCAGGGATGGGGCATCCACACCTTCTCTGGGCAGGCTGTTCTAGTGTCCTCTGGGAATCTGGGAGCCCCTTATTTCCAGGGCACGATTTCTTGGAGCCCCGTTGGGCAGCGCTTTCCAGCTGGAGCTCCCAGCATCATGACCCTTCCTTTTAGCGTCCTCCTGCTTTTTTGCCTCTTTTTTTGCTCTTCCGAAGGGCGATTCCCCGCGGCTGACTCGCAGCATCGCTGCGCTGCTTCCTCACCAGCAGAGGGCACAGACAGCACGGGGATGCGCCGCGGCTCTGCCGCCTGACACCGGTAACCGGCGCGTCCTTGGACACCTCGGTGATTGCAGCCTGTGCGCAGTTCAGCCCGCGATACCTTGCTGTAACGCGGGATAAACTGCAGAACTATTTCTGTATTAATTCCGAAGCGTTTATTGCATGTAATTTTCTTTAAAGCTATTGATGTTAGGGATGAGACAAAAGTGATTTTTCGCCACCTGTAATTGCAGTCTTGCAGAGGACATAGGGATCGCTAGGATGAGAATTTAACTTGTTTTGCCACGGCTTCAGGCTGTGCACCATGTGATCTTGTCCAGACCTTCACAGACTAGATAACAGGTCTGGCCACGGGCTTATTAAATTGAATGGATAAGTGCAATCTCTGTCCATTTTTCTCCATTTGAAAATAAACTGATCCATCTCAGCAAGAATGGTACAAACTCCAGGGGAACTCAGTTTTACTGGCTTAATTTTAAGCAGGTAAAAGTTCCTCACTGAAACTCAGTGTAATTTATGTTCTGGACATATTTTCTTCCTGACTACCTTATATAGTGTTTACAGAATATATTTTTAAGTAGGCATGGGTTTGCTCTTCCTAGTCTGTACTGATTTATGTGTATGTGTCAAGGTTTACTGTTTGGATCCAGATTTAACACAGGCAGGGTGTCTTTCTAGAATATGGTCATTGTGCAGATAAAGTGTATTAAAAATCTGGACTGTAATACTTACACTAAGAGAAGACAAAATTATATCCTTCAGGCATGGCATGGTCTATGTGTTCCCATCTTAACCAGTAGTGCCAGTATCATCACTATTTCAGCTTTTACCCACATCATCACACGCCCAGCTCTGCCAAGAATTAGGACTTGGAAACCCTGGTCAGGTAAAACCCTAAATAAAGAACTCACCTCAGGGTCCATGGTGGGTCCCGGTTGACTTGGCAAGTCTTTGTGAAGTTGCATTAGTGTGGCACGAGGCCCAGATTGATAAAGTGTCCCATGAAGTTATGTTAGAATATATTGGCTGTGTCTGTTGGCTACTGTCAGCATGGTACACAAGGAGGACTTTGTAGATAAAAGATGATCTTGCATCTGTGTAAACAGGTGTCATGGCATTATGTATAGGAACTTAGAAATTGCAGATTTCATTAGGTGGCAAAGTAGCATGTGTTCCAAGAGTGCTTTCTCTCAGTATCTTGTAAAATACGTTGCTTAGAGTTAAAAAAGAAGTGTGCTTCTGTGGGAATTTCAAAAAATGTTTTATGAGCTTCTTTTTTTGTTTGTTTGTTTTTCTTTATTCAAGATGTAGTTGTAGAAAGCCACAAAAAAATACTCAGGAGATAATAATGATGCTTTTATTGTGACAGGTCTAGACAGTAATTTAAACCACTAATTCACATTAATAGTTTTTCTCAGAATTTTGGCATTTCTTAGATACCATATGAATTCACCCTAGTACATGTCTCATTTCTGTCCAATAAATTCATTCCTAATTGCTTGAGTTATCAGGCAATTGTTACTAACAAAAGGATTTTTTCCAATGGTTATTGAATTATTGTCAAAATATCTCAAATTTTCTACATGTGATCTTGCAGGAAGGTTTGTAGGTAAACATGTTTTGTGTTAGTAAAGCCTTCACAGAGCTGAGTAAGTCCATATAAGATACTCTGAATTTATCTCTGAAGATGAATTTTTTTAATGGGCTGACAATGTCAGTATTTTATCTCCCAGAGTCAATTCATCCTTAAAGCCAAATTCAAAATATTTGTTCCTACTTTGCCATTAACTAACTTGCATTGATTAAAGTGTAAACACGAATGTTGATTTCAATTGTATCATTTCAGGTAGATGGTGATAATTTGTAGAAGAGGTACCAAAATTCCATCCAGGAAAGGTCATGAAACAAAAGCGTGTAGTCAGTTTTTGATACAAGAGTTGGAGCACAGAGTTGAACTAAGGATGACAGGTTTTGTTTTCAGAAATCAGAGTCTAAATAAGTGCTTTTTTTTCTGTCTTAGGTTGGAAATGAAAAAAAACCCACCACTGATGTAATTTTTAAACATCTGCACCATTAAGCTAAAAGTTCTGAACTGGAAAACTAAGAGCTGTCTTTTCATCTTTAAAAAGATTATGATTTTCCATGTTGGAGCAAATTTATCTGTCAGACAGTAATACAAATGGACTTAGCTTAAAATCAAATGTGAGATGATTTTTTTTCAGATGTATCTACTTTACGTAAGAAAACCAATCTGTATATGTATGCAAATGATGGATACAAAGTAGTCTGCAGAAATAATTAATTTTCCAATTTAATTGGGATATATAAATCTGAAATCTGGACTTTGACAGAGAAAAGTTACCCAAACCTGGGCTGATGTGAGTGGTGTAGATACAGATATATTGAGATGTATCACACAGAGAATGGATGACTTGATTTATAGAACATGTCAGTGTTAATAGGAGTTAAAAATTGCTGGTACAAATCGTATCTTCATAGGGTATCACTGAATATCACTGAGTCTGTGAGGGAATTTAAACTATGGCTTACAGGAAGAGTAAAGTATCCATGTTTGGAAAAAAAAAACAAGCCAGACTATCATAGTCACATTTTTTAGGGGTTTTGTTTAATACTGCTTTTAAATAATGCCTCCCTTGTGCCAATATGGAAGTATTATCTCGGTTATAAGTGACATCATCAGCACTATGTGAACATGGAAATACAGCTGGATTCAAATCACATTTGTGATTTTTTAGGAAATTTCTCGTTCAGCCCGTATTTTGCAACTGGAACTGAAACCATTGCAATTGTTCTAATGCATTGTCTCTTCTTTCACACACATAGAGGACCAAAGTCTAGGAATTGCCACCTAGTATAAAATGGTGCAATTCTTTCTTGCAGTAAGAGAGATTATGCTTTTGCTTGCCACTGATATTTATGCTAAGGTCAGTGTTTTGATCCCCATCTCCAAAACACACCAACACTAGGGCTTAGTTTTCTAAAATACTTGTTATATCTCTCAGAAATTAAGAATAAGGTTGCAATTGTAGAATCACAGGATGGCTGAGGTTGCAATGCACCTCTGGTGATTTCCTGGTCCAACTCCCCTGCTTGACCAGGATCAGCTAGAGCAAGTTACTCAGGTCATTGTCCCCTCCAGTTCTGAGTGTCTGTAGGGGTGGAGACTCCACAGAAGACTCAGTCTTCCTTACTCCCTCCCATCAGGTGTTGATGCACACTGAACCTTCTCTTCTCTGGGCTGTCTCAGTCTCACCTGGTATTCCAGATGCTCCAATCCCTTTATCATGTTCATGGCCATTTGCTGAACTCTCTCTAGAATGTCCCTGTCTGGTACTGGGGAGCCCAGGGCCAGACACAGAGCTCTAGAGGTGTCATGCCAGTGCAGGGCAGAGGGAAGCATCCCCTCCCTTTTGTTTGTCATAGTTCTCCCCATGGGACTTTCTGTTATAATTGTGTCACTTTTTTCCTTAAGAAAACTTTGCCATTTCCAAGATAGATATATGGTAATTTTATATTTAACACCTGCACGCTGCAAACAAACAAAAAAAAAATCTTGGAAAACAAGGTGCTATACACATTTTTATCCTCACAGAGGCAATGAGAGAACAAAAGATACATAATACAAGAGCAGTGCACAGTTTGTAATGTACCACTGGCAGGCAGGAGGGTACCAGGAGGATAATATAGTGTAAAAGTATGCAAGACACACAGCTAGATAGTTGAGATTCTATTTTATTTTATTTACAAGTTGTTTCTGATATTTGTGATTTAAACTTACAAAATATTTTTGGGGTACTCAGAAGCTGCTTTTCTGAATCAGATGAAATAATAATCAAACATTTTCTGTTTTATTTTAGAAGGCTGTTTACAGTTGTTTGTTTCCACTGTTCCACCATCCCTAGTTAGTGTTGATAAATAGCCTGTTTTACACATGACAGTAAGATACAGCCACTCTTATTAAGACAATGTAAATTCACAATATTATTTCTTTACAGGCAAGGATCCATTTTTTAATATTTTCCTGTTTAAAAAAAAAAATTAGTGAAGATTTTTCAAAATGCTGCAAAGGCTACAAATAGGATCAAGTGATTTATTAACAGATTAATCAAACTGCAAGTGCAACAACTACTTTATAACTTACTCTCTGAGAGGTTCATCATCTTTAAAATAATAATTTTCTCAGACTTTACTGTGCCCTCATTAATTTAAAGAATCCTAGTAAATATATTACTGTCACCAATTCAGAAGGAATGTGTCCCTTATATTGATTTATTATTTACAAATCTTCATTTAAAATAGCTCTGTTCAAATAATGAAAAGTCACAGTTAAAGAGAATATGAAATCTGAGGCAGTGAGTGAAATACAGAGCATCAGCTAAAATTCTTTGCAACTCTTTTGAAGATGAAATTTGAGAGGTGGGGTATTTTGTGTACATGGCAGCTGGATGGAGACTGATGACATTTGGTGGATGGAATGAACACAAGATGTCACCCTCGCTGTGAGAGAGCTCCAGCACACAAACACCAGTAATTGAAGAGGAAAAAGAATGAAGGATTGAGGTTTACCTCTCTTTGGTTTTTTTTTCTTTCTTTTTTNTTTTTTTTTTTTTTTTTTTTTTTTTTTTTTTTCCAAGTTGTACATCACATCTATTCCTTCATTTACCTATCCTGGAACACTTTGCAAAATTTTCTCCACCTGGCTGAATATTTTTAATTAAATTATTTCATGCCATTTATAATTTTTAAATTGTTGTAAAGTCGTTCTGAAATTTGAAACCAGATTTTGCTTCCTTGAATAGTAGCCCTATGCTTCATGTACTGTAAGTGAAAAAGATGATTGAGAACTGAGTGATGTATTTTTCTGAGTTTTCTTCAGTCACATTCATTTTCATACTTTTACCTGGAAGTCTAAAAGTTTATAAAGGATGCAATGGTAACTATTATGAAAAACATCAGATAACATCAGGGAGTTGAATTGCTACATTTCTTCCTAAAATGTGTAAACCTATTTGTGCTGAAGAGTAATATTTGCTTTATGTAACAGTCTGAAGTTCCCTTTACCTTTAAGCAATACAAAATTCTCCCTTTGAGGAAGAATGGGTTGAAAATAAATATTGAACTCCTTAAGCTCAAGCCCTTGATTTCAGTCATACAGACACAGCATGCCTATGTTCAAAATGACATTTATGCTTTAAATGTTTGTGGTTTTTTTTTATCTTGGAGATATCTGTGTGGGACATATGAGGACAGAATTCAGTGCCTTGTGTTGTGGATGCCTCATATTACCTTAAGTGGTCATTCTCATTTCATTTATCTCATCCACACAGAATATCTTCATCAGTAAGATGAGGATAGCAATACTCCTTTACTCTCACTGCCTGGTTGTCTAGATAGCAAGGCCTTAAAGAACTATTTTAACAAATATGTTTGTATGGGACCTGTAACAGAGAAGGCCTGTGCGTATCAAGGAGCTCTAGGCACTAATGTGTTTAAAATCCATTACTCTTAACCACCAAAGTTTAAGCATACAAGTGATATTAAAATACTATTTTTTACAAAGTATATATCTTACAGGACCAAATTCTCATCAACCTGGACAGAGGAGGAAACTAAATAGTGGACACAGAGCATTTAAATAATCTGGGATACCTCCAACTGACTAGACATTTTAGCCTATTCTTGAATAACTTCGAGAAAGTATTAAATGAGTTCATTTGCACATTTCCCTTGGAGTGGCTCACCCCTCCCTTGCCCAATATTATTAGTATTCTTCTAAATTCGTAGTTGTACACTACTCTTCTGCTTTACATAATTCTGCAAGTCCTTAAAACCAGTGTAAGTTACTTTTACTCTTAAGACCCTTTCTAATTGCCATTTAAAGGAGATTTAATATTCCTGAGAACAAGAATGGTTGATTCTTAGCTGTTATGTAATGTTGGGTTTTTTGATGGAAATTCAGTGGAAGCTTGGAGAGTCAGCATTCCAGAAGAGAATGCTCAATAGCTTGTATTATTGGACTCTGAGCTTTTACGGTTCAAGTCTTTATAAACTGTGTCAAGCAGTGATAGTTATAATTATTGCACACGTTGGCTTAACCTATATCGTGTAGTCATAACGCATTAGCCTTTCCAACTTTCACTTTCCTGTCCTTTATTAACTGTGACATTTTCCCTTACAGGTTCAGAGCAAGCATGACTTTATGATCAACCATGAGTTTTAACTAAACCAACTCTTTTTTTTTCCCCAAGGAAGACTGTTGTTGAAGAAACCAGGAGATGGCAGTATTTCTTAATGGATCGTGGTTGAAATCTCTCCATTTCTGTTCTTTTGCCCCAGAATAGGCAAAAACTTGAAGTGAAGTGAGGGAAGAGCCACATTTCTTGCCCCATTGGAAGTCATTGCATGCTTGACCCCTCTGGTGTCTTCCAGAGGCTTTTTTTTTTTTTTTTTTTTTTTTTCCCAGGTGTCAGATCTTGAACAATCCTGGGGGTGGGGAGGGAGTTGTGGTCTTCACAGTCTTCATATTGGCCTTAGTGCAGTTTTCTTACCTGGCTGTTTCAACACATGGGAGCAGTCAGTGACTAGCCAGCCCTCCTGAGGCTGTCATTTATCTGAAGGCAGGCTATGGCACGGAAAGCTGGCTTAGAAACAAACCAGCATTCATTCATGTATGTTTAGTTAAAAACATAGTAATCCAGAGACTGTGTGATCTACGCTGTCTCTCTGTTAGTGTATCCCTTAATTTGTCTGTCACCGTTCTTGGACAACTCAGCTCCTCTGCAGGTGATCAAGGTGGTTTTAACTGGCTGTGGTGGTTTTTGTCTGTTATATATCCTGACAAAAGGCAGCTTTGCATCTGTTTATGATATCACTGTGCTGATGTGTGATTGTCTATTCTTACTAAAGAACTGCTTTCAGCATGTCAGTATTAGATGCCAGTTTCTTTTGAACAATTGGTTGCGAGCATGAGCAAAACCTGCTTACCTTTCTTTATGTTTTTCTGAAAAGTGAACACCAGAAACTGAGACAGGAGAGCACAAAAGTGGCTTAAATTAAGTCTTTGTCCTTATTGACACAGTGCAACTCAAACAGAGCTTAGGATAACTGTGATCTGCCTTCAATTATTTACTAGAACCAGTGATAGATGTAATTCTAACAAGCTAATTATCTTGTATCTCCATAGTCATCATGGCCTTTGGACTCCCAAAGCTGCCTCTCAGTGTTACCATTCCTTCCCTTAAACTGCAGTCAGGTGCACGAGAATGGCAAGTATACAGGGGCCAAGAGCATACATTATTCATAATCACATCAGCTTATACATTATTTGGACTAACGCTTTGTCTACTACTGAGGCAAATTCTTGCTTCCTACCTTACAAACATTTCAAATTGTCTTAACAACCCCTCAATGACTAATAGTAATAGGAATACTTTCTTTCAGGCAGTGCTGAATAAGATGAGCAGATATGGAAGGTAGCTAGTGTTTATTAAGTATTCTGATTGCTACCTGAGTTTATTGCAGAACCAAGAAAAGAGGCAAAATAATAAATTGTTCCAAAGGTCCAGCTACATTCTCACTCATCATATGTTTCAGTATTTTAAGGAAAAGGTTTTTGTTTTTCAGGTTAGTGATAATAGACCTCCATGTCATATTTTTGAGTAAAGGTCCTTAGCCTTTCTTCTGCAGCTCACCATGTTCAGTTTAATGTACATTTCTCAATGTCTTGGCACTGTTTCCCTGAGCATTCATGCCTGTAGACATCCTGGTTCTCGCAGCAGACCTCTATTTTTAACTTGGCACACAGGAAGAAGAGCTGTTCCCATCTAGAAGGCAAATGTCTTTGGACATGTGTGCCAGGATTCTGCAGGTGAGAATTGTATACAAGATAAGGAGTATCTGGATAAAGGTTTGCAATATGGATACACTGAGAGTGAAAAAACTCCTTGGTGTGGCAAAACTACTTGATATATGAATGACCCTTAATATATTTACCAAAGTTTGTTATTTTGTCTCCTTCACAAAACCTCAGAAACAGTTTACCCTTGCTGTGTGTATGATGCTTCAGTTGCTATGCAGCATCATACTACAGGCTCTAAAAGCTATGTCCAACATTTATCTTAATCATTTGCCAGAAATATTTGAAGGCATAATGTCTCAATAATAATTGTTAAATCATTGAGTCGTTCAGAAAGAGATGTTCCCTTTTTACTTACATAATGGTAAAACACAGATCATTTACCAAGTACATCAGAGATTCAAATTAACAGAGCCTTATTAAAGGATATGCATTAGTGAAAGCAGAAAGCATTTGGTGATTGAAACAGTGTTCAGCCATGGCATAGAGACTAGATCCTGCACTTCCCCATTCTCTGACAGCTTATAACATTCTCATGTAAATTGATAGGTGTAAAGAAACAACATTAAGAACATAACCAAATTATTTCAGTGTCAGTTATGGGACTGGAACTCAGAAAATACACACGGAGCTTCCACATCTGCCACAGACATCCTGCATGATTGAAATAAATCATTCATGTGCTTGCACTCCTGCCGTCTGACCATGGACAGTGACACAGGTCCTGCACTAAAGCACTCACTTCAAGAAGCAGTTCAAATGTCACAGTTGTGTTCTATCTCTCTTCGTGGACTGTTGGGAGTACAGAGTGAACAGGCTCTTAACAGGTCTGTGCAGTTTTGGGAATCATGCTGGATATTTATCTGGGTTTGTAGGTTATGAGCATTACCTGGCTGAGCTGAAATGCTGTACTTCCCTAGAGGTTTCTTCATACCCTTTTGCATAGAGTCCAGTAACCATTATGCTTGCTGATCCATCATGAGAATCAATCCTTGACCCAGATCTAGGGTACGCAGGGAATCAGATCTCTCCAAATCAGAGACAAGGTCTGGCCTAAAGCTGTTTCCATGCCCTTCTGCGCAGCCCTTGGCCTTTCAGAGAATCTGTCCTCCCTCAGCCCTCTCTGCACAAAACATGAGGGAATTCTGGATTCAGCTTGTTTTGCAGCAGTTTTTGTGCCGGTGCCTTCATTGCTCTTCTGGAGGGTGTGGAGTGCAAAAAGGTGTTTTTTTTTTTTTTTAAAGTGAGATTGATGAAATGGAAACTACTTTTATTTTGTTTCAGAATGACATTGCTTCTATTTAATTTCCATCCTTGTATTAATAGTGTGCTTTACACTTTCCCATCCAGGTCCATAAGGAATGAAGATAATCAAAAGGAGAGAAAAGGAGGCAGCAAATCAGCACAGGTAAGTTCTGGACTCAGGGCAAATGTACTCACTGTACAGTGTGTAAAAGGACAATTTAGGTCTTCAAATGAAGCCTGAATTACTTCAACCTTGAATGGCATTAATCTATATTCATTTAATTTCAGAAAAGAAAGCAAGAAAACCAAGAGATGTGTAACCAATGTAGATGGCAAAATGAAAAAAAATTAATAAAATCCTGTAATCCTGAGATTTTTGCATTTCAAGAAAAATTTAGCAAAGATGCACATGGAGATCTGGAGTACAATATATATATACATATATATATATATATATTGCAACTGTGCAGCAGGTGTTGATGAATGAAGCAGAACTCTGTGTGACTTCTTAGGCTCTAAGCTTTAACATCCCAGAAAGCTTATGCATTCAAAAAATGTCTTCTCTTTAGATACCAAATGTGGAGCAAAATTACTGTTGTAAATGCTATTCCAAGTGCCATATAACTAAACCTTGATTAAAATGAAGTGATAATCAACTCCAGCAAAAAGATTTGGTTTTGCTACACCTTGGTTTTCTTTGATTGTGCTCTTCTAGAAGAGCACATTGACCCTGACCAAAGCAGTGGGGCAGTCCTTTGATGATGCCAAAATGCAATGTCTCACATCCAAGCACATACTGTATTTCAGTTGCCACCATCTACATGTTTTATATCCTCAGAGATATGTTTTTGTTCTCTCACAGCCCTGTTACATCCTGAAATTACTGGCTCCTGGTTGATCAGCTCACAGCAAAAGGGTGATGAGCATCTCTGAGGGGTGGTGCTTGCTGAGAACAGTGCAATGTCTTTGGCATGAGGTCACTCATGAACCCTGTACGTTGAGATTTCCTCATCCAGGACCATGTCTCACATGGGTTTGGACACTGTAGTGTTTGGGGTAAGCTGGATGCCGTGTCTCAGCTCCCTTAGTGGAATATTATGATCTTGTTACAGGATTCTGGCACCACAAAATCAGGAGAAATCATTAGGGAGAGTAAGGAGCTGGCAGGACTGTGTGTTGAGCCATGGAGTTGTGCACAATGCAGGTGAGGTGGTGGGGTGTAAGTATTGGAAGAGCTGTGTCAGAAGCTCAGTAAGTACAAAATAGGTGGTACAGGGGCTGTGGTGCTATTTAAAATAACATTTTCTATGTTGGTGGCCCTGATTTAGGACACACCCGCAGATTATGGCCTCCCCAGAACAGATGTGCCCTTTGAAAACACCATTTTCATTGTAGCCTACATTCATGACCTTGCAGTACTCTGACATTGGCTGATGTTGTACAGCTATTTCTTGGTTACTGTGAGACTTTCTCTGGAGTCTGATTGCTCAGGATAAGAATTTATCTGCCCAAGTAAAGTGATTTGTGCTGTGCCACAGAATTAGCATTACTCAGTTTTTTTCTGACAGAAGATAAAGCATTGAATAAGTCTGGCACTGCAGGTAATGCTGAGAGACACTGGGAGATATAACAAATTAAATTCTCTAGCCAGCCTGATTTTAGTGTTTACTTCTTCCAGGGAAGTTAAACATCACCTCTGCCATGCACTTCTGCACATTTACACCTTTTACAACGTTACACCCTCGAGGTAGTTAGCTATCTTTAAAAAGGATAAGCGAACTAATTGTAAAAAAAAAAAAAAAAAAAAGAAAATTACATAATTTCCAGCATCATCTTATCTTTCCATTAAACAGCACAGATTTGGCAGAAACAGGCCTGTGAGGCAGCAGCTGAGGATCTGTTAAACTTTTCTTCATGATTACTGTGTGTTTTCACTGGTTTTAAGACAAATTCTTTGAGGTTTTTTTCTCGAAACTATCTTGTAGATTTGCACACACAATTTTAATTGTGAATAATTTGATAACTCCCAGTGTCTCTACCTGACTTCTGTGATTTTGCCTTTTTATGTTACACTGAAGGTGCAGAATGAAGAACTGATCCTATTTCAAAATTCTGTCTCTCTCTTGTTATATCGAACTTAATGAGAAAATGTTTATAATTTCAGCATGTAATTTTCTGCTATTCTCAGACAGCTTTAGTGGGATAAGCCATACTCAGAGTGTGTTTGAGAGATACACTTTGATTGATAAAGAACAGACTAGTGAGGTAATATGAAGAACTGTATAAAGTTAAGATTTTCCTATACTGTTGGAATGGAAATAGGCCCTTAGGTAAAATATTTTAGGAAACAGATCCAGTAGGGTCCAATTTAAAGAAAAAAGTCCACTTACATGCAGAAGTACAGGTGTCTGACTTTTCCTCTCTTAAAGAAATTCCCCCAAAGTTATAAAATAAGAATAATTACTCTAAGCAAAATTTTCTGATCATTTATTCTACTAGGATTTCCTGGAGTACATTTTCAGATCATGGATTATAGGTGTATTTCTCATTATCACTAATGAGAATTTCAATGCATGATATAATTTTACTGTGCTATTTTGTCTGACTTGTATTACACCTGTCAGTCTGCTTTCTCCTGCTATTTCATTAATATTTAAATATTAATATTTAAAGGTCAAACTTAGCCTTCAGTGATATTAAAATATATTATTCAGTTTCGTCTGACTGGAGGAGAACATCACTGGGACAGTGTTCACTAGATAGGGAAAAAGGCAATCACCATACACTTTTCTGCCTTTTTAATCCCTTTTTTTTTCTTTTCCCTCCAGTAGAAACTGGAAAATTTCCATCTGAGGGAGGCAGGAGAAAGGTTTGTAAAGGAATGAAGTGTAATTCACAGCACAGTCAATGCCACTCTTCTTTGTACCTGAAGAGTCTTGCACTGAAGCTGTTGCAGAACTGACAGGCTTCACAGGACAATGCAGCAAAACTGTTTGTCCATTAGAATTTCTCAAGGCACATTTCAACAGTATGGCATCCTGGAATAAAAAGAAACATTAAGTGTTTAGTACAGTGGTGTGATGAAGGCAGTGCTCCAAATTAAGTAGCATTTCTTACACAGACATATAGATAATTGAGCTCTGTTCCATATGTGGGATTTTGCATTTTGAGCAAAACTTGATCATCCCAGAAACTATTTATCTGTGTAAGTATTTGGGGCATCAGAATCGATGATTATAAAGCCAGGTTAGCAAAGAGTTGTGAATACAGTGTGCAAATTCCCTAAAACAATGCTTTTTGACTCGAGGACACGCTAATGCCAACATTTTTCTGTGACTGAATCCTTCTGAAAACACCAAAGAATTTATATGTCCTTTATTTACTTGCTGTGTTCCAGAAGGTAGAAGTGCTGCAGAGAAGATGGAAGAGGTCCTGCAAAGCATGGGAAGGATCTGCACAGATAATCTGCACTGCGTCAAAGCTGCTTCTCTTGTGAATTTGAGGGAATCTGCCATGCAAACCTCTGAGAGGAAGGTAAAACTAGAGCTTTGCTTATGATGTGTATACAGATTGTAGCCTGCACTTGCTTGGAGTGCAGGAGTCTTGGAAAATTTGCTCATGTGCGAGCAAAAGAGTCCCAGGGAAGACCTAGTAGATGATAAATCTTCTTGATCTCAGCCACTGCTACAAAAGCAAGTTGGATATGTGGCAGCAGGCAGCTTAAATGTAGCACATCTGTCCTATCGACACTGGATATTGATGCAGTTGGACTTGTGCCAAGAGACATGAGGAATCCAGCTTTTCCCAATGTCTTCTTTCAATACACATCAAGGGATTATGCAGATTTAAACCAAAATTGCGTCCACACAATGTGGACACAGTAGTGGTTTGGACTGAGCACAAGTTTGACCAGATGTTGATTATATGTAGATGTACTTCTGGTGCTGAGAAGCTGTGCAGCTTGATGTGTTTTATTGTAAAAAGCTATCAAAGAACAAGGAAACTATTTAGTCCAAATGCCAAATCTCTACCATGGTTGTGAATAGAAGTGTAATTGCTGACTTCAGTGAAAATAAGATCTGTCTCAAAGTGCCTAACAGTCTAAATAATCCTGAGCAGATATCCTAAATCTGCCCTCATAGTTGTTCACCACTGCTGAATGCCAGCCTGTATGTCTTGTTTTACCATTTGAGAGTATGTTAGTCTTCCACAGGCAATGTAAAGAGACCACAGTTTCTGAGCCTTTGAACTTGCCCACTAATGTGTGGCTGCAAGGTGGTAAATTAAAGTGGACTCTTTCGTCTGCAACTTTTTACTTAACCTGAACATGTTAGAACAGAACTCTCCTTATCTGCACAATGAGTTGGTGATTATAGCTTTTGCTATCAGATACAAAAATAGAAATTGTAAATGCATATACTTTTAGTGGGAGAAATTATCTTCAGCTATATAGCTGTTTATCCAAGCCCTAGTGTCATTCTTATGAACCTAGAGATATCTGCTTCTGGAGGTCTGATGTAAATTATAATTAATTTTGTGACTCTCCTCAGTTTAATATCATTATTCAGTGTGATTTTCTGACCTCAGCTGATGCTAAATAATCAAATGTCCTTGCTATATTTCTAAACACCTCTTTGGAAACACAGAGCAGCAATAAGAAAATACAAAAAGAAAATAAGAAAGCTACGGACACATTGAAGGAAATGTTAAAAGTGGGATATGATGCAAGCAGCTGATCTTCAGTCACGCTTTGCATATCATCAAGAAAGAAAACCATTTTTAATAAGCTAAATAAATCTTCCTAAATTCAATAGTTGTATATCTCATCTGGAGGGGTGTGTATGGGAAAAAAACCCACCCTTCTTTTGTGCTGCCATAGGAACCAGCCTTAACCAGGACATTGTAAATAAAAAGAGCTCTCTCTGGCTTCATATTTATGCTGAATATGCGTTGCTTTTTAAATATGAAAAAAGACAATTTCTCAAAAAAGTAGTCTGTTGATCCCCTTTTAGATTTGTCTGTATTTGCAGAAAAAAGGTTAAGAAGTAATTTTTGTCTAAGAAATGGCAAATACACAGACCCTGAAGGGACTGCAGAGGCAGCACAAGTGCCCCTACAGACTTACTGCACAGTCAGAAAGCTCCCACTGCACCTCAGCATGTGGAGGAGAGCAGAGTGTACCTCCTCCCTTACTGTGCCATCACACTTCATGTACCTCATCATGGGTAGTGAGTTCTCATCATTTCAAGTATTTTTTGTGAGAAATCAAACATTTTGTTAGAGTGGGTCACTTTTGTGTAGCTCTGTTCTTACATTAAAAAATATCACTCATGCTTTCCAAAGAAAGGAGCTGGTTGGGGCTTTGACTGATGTGTCCATCTGACACCAATATTTGCCTTGAAAAGGGGTCAGTTTCATTAAGCTAAAAACCCCAAAATGAAATGACACATGAAATGCTGTCTCTATTGGCATGGAAATCTGGGGACATATCAACTGCTTCTTGTGGAAAAAAACCCCATCCACTAGCACATTTTTGGAAATATCATGTTCAAAGTTGAGGAAGACTTTTTTAATTTCATTTTAGTGTTGAATTGACTTTTAAAAATAAAAATAACCTCTTTTTTTTTTTCTTCTGCTTTTAAATGGCTGAAGTTACCTTGTTTCTCGGTGTAATCCTGCTCTAGCCGTCTACTTCTAGGGACAACTTTAAAATATGGCAGTTTTTAGGAGGTAAAACTCTATGCTGACTACTAATAGAGCTATTAACTGAATTAACAGCTGGTAGCATTTCTCCACACGTTGAGTGTGTTGTCTGTATATCTGCTTTTGGTGCACTACAAAATTGCACATTACAGATAGAAACTCCAGTGATCTTTTTGTCCTTGACACTGGGATGACACTTCTGGGGAGATGAGGCTGGGCTGGACTGTTCTGGGAACACAACTGTGTGAAATAAAGGTCAATCTGTCTGCTCAGATTGCAGCTATACTTTTCCAGGCATTTCTTCAGTGCCTATATTTAACTCAAGAAAGAATATATATAATGCCAACAGAGGTTAAAAAGGCTTTCTGCCACTCATTCCTGCTGCTTCAGGAGGGACACCAGTCTGATTGCTGTGACTCTCAAGAATAAGCTGAAATGCTTATTTTAACATCTGAGAGTGAAGCCAAAGGCAAGGCTGTGTACAGCCCACTGTGGAGCTGTGAGGGCATTGCTATATGCATTTTTTTGTGGACTGTTGCCTAAAATGAGGAAAAAACTTCAGAAACAATTTAATTGGGGAAAAGTAGAGAGGAATTCTTTACTGAAAAGCTTCTTAAGTTCCAAAAGTATATAGACGCACGTGCAGCATAGGGGTGATTCCTAATTTTATTACACTGCTTAATTACCATAATTAAAGGTTACATCCAACCCAAGGACCGTCTATCCTCGTACCACCTTGGTGCCACCCCCAGAACCTCCCTCGGGTCTGCCCCTCAGCACACCTTCTTAGAATTGAGTCAGGGGGTCTCAAGACCCTTTACTTCATCATCATCTTCTTCATGTCACATTCTTTGGCTGGAGGTTCTCCAAGCTTCATGGGTCTTCTATCTTATTTTGACTAAAATATATACTGTTATTCTCGTCCTGGTACATGAGTCCCAAGTAAAATGTTCTAGTCACTGTCTTACCCTTAGCTCAGACATTCAGCAATGCCGTACAGAGGAGGAAACTCATATTCAAATATGAGAAGCTATACAGCTATATAAAATTTACAGATATATACAAATACATAAAGTCTTAAGGCATCATGACCATCTGTAGTCCACACCATTTTAATGAAGAGATCTGGCAAAAATCACTCTTAGGAAGGATCCTACACTGTTGTTTGTCTGCTGTCAGTCATACAGCACTGCCACAAGGATAAACATGTGGGTGAAAGCAGCCAGATCGCAGCCTAGTTAGTGCTACGCATTTTACATATATAATGGGAAACAATCAGCCTCCCACAGGCTGGGTAATGACAGTGGCTGATTGTCAATAGGTACAAAATACTGTCTGTTGCAAAAAATGTATAAATACCTGCAGTCATGTCAGGCTGCCACTAGCAATATTCTGTGTGGAAGTCTGCTGTTCATTTCAGTCTGGTCTGGGCCAGCCCTCAAGGCTTTGTGAAGGGCATATGCTGAAGCTGGATATTCATGCAGTAAAAGAAAGTATTTCATCATAGTCTTGTCCTTTTTACCATTGCTGGTTTAATTCTAGCAGAAGCTGCATCTCTTTCTTCTCTGACTCATCTCTGTGTTCTCATTTTCACATGCATAACTCTACCTTAAAATGCACTGTAGATCAAAAGGTATCATGTAAGGATTGCCCCTTCCTTCTCAACAAGGCTGCACCCAGAGAATAATACTCATTGAGCAGCATGAGAAGAGACACCTTTGAATGATTTTTCACTGTTAGCAGAGTGCCTGCAAGGTTTGCTCAGCCAATACCACGAAGAAAAACACTTCCTTCCTTGTCTCTCTTCAGCATTAGACCCATTTGCTAAGTCACAGTTGTGCAAACACACTGACAGTGAGGGTGTTACACCGGTGAAACTGGGCACCTCCTCTGACCCACACAGCCTTCCCCCTGGGGGAGAGTGTTGTAAAGGAAATATAGAGCTAGTATAAGGTTTAGATCTCTCTGCCTTTCTAGACAGCAAGACTGTTCTCTCACAGAAAGGAATGGCTTAGTTCAAATAAGAATTAAATGAAGTCTCTGGGACTTTTTCCAGGTGCTAATGGCTGGGGTGTGGTGTGGGATGCAGATGCCAGGATTGGTGTTTCTAGCAGAGAAGCGAAGTCAGAGGCGATGCAAAGGCAGAATGTGGGGGAGGAAGAGTTGTTAAATACATTGTATCTCCTTGGCGAATGCTCGTTTGACCCATGGGCAGGGAGTTTCCAGAGTTCAGTGACACCGTCTGAATTCAGGAGTAACTTCGGGCAAATGCAGCCAGATCCCCACATGAGGGGCTGTGGGATTAGCAGGTGTGTCCATAGAATGACTAACAAATTGACTATGGGACTGTAAGCTTGGGACCAGGTAAAAATTAAGTTTGAAATTATGTTCTTTATATTTCTTCCCACTTCAAAATGGTGCTTGTCTTGATTAACAGTTTACTTTTTATTTGGAGCAATGCACTTCATTGAAACAGTTTCTTAGGTTGCAAAATCAAGTATTTTGAGGCTGAAAATTGCCAGATTTATAGTTGTCCACACAACATTAAATATATGTCCAGAGTCTTAAATCATAACATCCCACTTTAGTTCCCTACAGAGTACTCACCTTATTCAGAGTGCAGAAGGGGAAGGGAATCAGGGCAACTGAACTGGCCCTGGCTAATTGCCTTGTGCCAGATTTGTTCCTTATAGCTCCCATTTCACTCGTTTCCTTTACCAGACATCTAATGTTAGTCTGGTGATGCCAGACTGCCCATCCACCATAAGACTTCAGGTCCTTTATAAATAATACCTTACCTTTGCAAGCCTTCTGCAAATTAAATACTTCATTTTACAAATGCAGCTAGATATAGAAATATGAAGTGGTATACTTGGAGCCCCAGGCACCTAGGCTCAACCCAGAAATATAACCTAGATATATGGGCTCCTGACCTTCCATTTTAATAACAAATCTCTTGTCTTATGCCTGGTAGTTTTTGATTTTCAATACAAATGGGAGTCAGAAATCTATGGTCCCTTTCAATAGATCTACAGCAAACTGCTGGAATTACATCTTATAAAATTTCAGGTAGGGTCTCTGAAAGAGGTAGGAGTAATCAATTAGAACCAGGTGTAGATCTGTTTATATATTGCTAGGTGACAAGGTATTAAAGTGAAGACTGTTGATATATCCAGGAATATTAGTGAGAGAGGAGACTTAAATGGAAGTGATTTTTCTTTCCACAGTAACACCATGTAAAACTACAAGTTGGAACTATCTACACCCATGTCTTCATTACAGTTCTCTCTCTCTGCTTCCTTCTGCAGCACATGCACTTGCCATAAATCCTTAAAAAGAAATGGTACTGTAACTCTCACCTACCAAACTTTGTGTGAGTCTATGGATTGTGACTCCATCCTCCCCAGCAGCCAACACAGCTGGTCAGCATGGGACTGAGCAGGCTCTAGACAGTGTGAATGCCAGGTGACCATGAGAAGATAGGGAGACAGTTCCATGGTGGGGATTGTGCATGGAGGCAGTCCAGGCATTGTGCTAAGCAATGTGAATTTTTGCTTGAAAATGTTGGTGTTTCATTAAAGGCGTAAACTACCAGTTTTTCGACCCAGCTGTAAAAAAAGGGATATAAGGGTGAAAATAAATATATATAATCCTCCAACAAATTCATAATACAAATATGTTTAGGAAAACCAATAAACTTCCAACAAATGTAGCCTCACTGCCACACACAATTATGGGTTTGTAGAACTTGGGGACAATTTTAATAGCAAGTATGCTAAATGCTTTAAAAAATTGCTGCACTAGGACCACAGGTGCTTCCTAGCAGAGATCAGTGACAGGTGTACCGCAACTCTGTGGCCATTAGTACCAAAATTAGATCTGCACCTGGGGTGCCATTAAGGCTTTGGGTAGTCTATGTGTTCTTTGTTCAAGTAAAGCTGGTGTTGTCTCAGGAGCAGAGAGAGAGAAGAAGAGAATAATAGTAGATGTTGTTCTGGCTGTAGTGGAGGCTTGTTTACAGAGTGAATGATTTGTTTACATATCTGTATGGGGTAAGGCTGCCAAAATTCCTGCTAAAGTGTAACCACAAAAAATAATCATGCTACTGTCTTCGCTACATACTATGCCAATTTCTTTACTTAGCATGAAGTCTGGAAGGGGATATCCATTAACATGAAAACCTACCGTGTAATTTAAGAAATAACATTTGTCTTAATCCTTTTTTGCCTTTCTCTCCTCTCCCTTCCCCAGTCTGTCTCATCCCTGCTGCAGTGTGATGTAGTGCTACTGAATGCTGATGAGACCACACTAAGTCCAGTCCCAGGGAGGGGACTCACTGGCCACCTAAGTTGGCACTATAATACTTCTGACAGGAGGAATATCTATGGAGAAGGCTAGTCATGGTATTGAATTTTCTAGAGAAAATGTGGCTTTGCTTTATTTTAGTTTGTTTTTTAATATGTTTATTCAAGTATTACGTGATTCTATTCTCTCCTCACCATGTTTTTCTCAAAGAGGCAGTCTTCCTATGTTCAATCATCTCAATCTGTTTTCTGAAGATGCACATGCAGAGAGAAGCCAAGACCTTCTTTCAGCATGCAGAGAGAGATATTTACTGCTCGTATTTTCTACTATTTCAGTCCATATATATATGCCTTAGTTGAAATACTCCTTGATCCAAAGAAGTTTATAGATGAGAGAAACAGATTCAGAAAGGAGACTAAGGCAGAGAGGTAACAGAATGGAGGGTGGCATTTTGTAATTCAGTGTTTGTGTTATTTTAGACATACTTACACTAAATTTAAGTGAGATTAATCAGCACAGACTTACTATTGAGATTATACTAAAGCTAAGAATAAAAACAGAGTCAATGATTGCTATTAAGCAGCAATTGACTACAAGTGGGTGCCTGTGAGTGAAACACCCCTTCTTCAATAAAAAATATGGATGGATTGGAGGGGAAAAAAAGGTGATCCTTGGCTCTGCAAAACAAGCTCCAGGACTTAGGAGTTGTAAGTATAATCAATAACATGTAAGTGCCGGTATCTTTGAATTATGGAAGCTTTAAAATATATAAAATATGAGCTACAATTTCTTTGTGCATTACCAAAGAGGCTGGACTCTTTCATAGACACATTGCTTTGGAAAGAGCAATGGCATCTATTCCTTCAGGTATTTCTGTCTAATAGTAGTCCCTGGACAGTAGGAGCAGTTACACTAATGCACTGCAACGTAAAGTATACTTTAAAACCATTTCCCTGACTGCAGCCATCAAACACAGCATCAAATGTATCCTGCCTAGTGGCGTGCATACATTTCTTAAATAAAACAGTAGACATCTCACAATGTTGTTGAATTACCTCACTGAAAAAATATGTAGACAATTAAACAAAATGGGAAGTTCGCATACTCCCAGAATGGTCGATGTTGGAAAGCAACTCAGGAAATAATCCAGTCCAGCTACCCTTCTGAGAGCAGAATCTGCTAAAGCAGATTGCTCAGGATCCTGTCCAGTCAGGTCTGGAATAGCTCCAAGGATGGATTTCTACGACCTCCCTGGGACACCTTTCCAGAGCATGAGAACCCTCTCAGTGAAAAACCTTCTCAGTTTGTGGCCATTGTCTCTTGTCTGGCCACTGGGAACTGCTGAGAAGAGTCTGAGTCCATTTTCTTTACTTCTCCCATCAGGCATTTTTACACAGTGATGAGACCACCCCGAGCCTTCCCTTCTCCAGCCTGAACAGCCCCTGCTCTACCAGCTGCTGTTTGTACACTGAAAGCCCTGAGCAATCTTTGTGATGGTTTGCTGGACTACCACATGTGCATGTCTGTCTTGTCCTGGAGAACCCAGAGTGGGACACAGATGTCCTGTCCCATCAGGGCTGAGTAAAGGGCAAACATCACTATTTGTCACAAGTACACTCTGCCCAAAGTATCAAGTATTGCAATCCAGCCTGTCAAGATAACCCAAAATGTATTCTGTCCTGAAAGTGCAAGACTACAGCTTATATCATAGAATCATAGAATTGATTGGGTTGGAAAAGACCTCAGAGATCATCAAGTCCAACCCTTGGTCCAACTCCAGTCCATTTACTAGATCATGGCACTCAGTGCCATGTCCAATCTCAGTTTGAAAACCTCCAGGGATGGTGAATCTACCACCTCTCTGGGCAGGCCATTCCAATGCCTGATTACTCTCTCCGTAAAGAATTTCTTTCTAATATCCAACCTAAATTCCATGTTTTTCCTCACTAGTAATTGTGGTGTGTGTTCCTCTGCAGCTGTAAGCATCTCTGAGCTTAGGAGCACATTTCGTTATCAGAAAACTAGTTTTAGAATCAAAACTGAATCATTTATTACAAAAAGTTCACATTGGAGCAGATATACATGTGCTGCCTAATGGTGCTGTGCTGTGCTGGTCTGTTCAAGTGAGCTGAATTATGTTGAATCAATTCTTATCAGACTGAGATGAGCATATCCATTATGTACCTAAGTTTTATGATAGCTTGCGTAGAGTTCCCCCAAATTAGAGAACAGGCAGATGGTTGCTTGAGCAACTTGAATTTCTACCTGCATGCTCTACTGAGAGGTAAGCACTGTAAACAAGATTGTCTGTATCTGTTTCTATATTCCTGGTTTTTCCCTTTTAAAGGAAAGCTGAAATAGTGTGTATGATGCTGCAGTTGTTCCTGAACCAAAACTTCATGTAGCTCTGGCTTAAGCCTATGAGAAACAGCATTTACCTTGATCTTTATGCACTACTCACTCATCAGGTCTGTGGCTTTTTTGCTTCATGACAGATTTCTCACTAGTCATGTAAGAAATCTATGGCAAATGATTTGCAGGGCTTTCCTTCTAGGTCAGCAGTTTGCAAATACTCTTTCAAAACTCAATTAAAATGTTCCGTTTTCTCATTGGCATGAGGATAGTAAATGGAAGAATTTCAAGGCTTAATACGTCTCTCTCTCTCAGAAATACTTCAGCTTGCACAGCTGTGAGCAGAGGTGCTTTATTGGAGATTAGTTTGTTCAGATTTCCTCCATGACTGAAAATTCTTAACAAGAATTCGATTACTGTTGTGGAGAAGCAACTTGGAAAATAAAGGCTATTGCTGGCTATTTGCTGAAGGAATCAGTTAAAGTAATAGTATCGGTTAGAGGCACTTGGCACTGCCTTGGAAGTTTCCACTAGCTTAATCATAATCTTTTCCTATGCAGCATCAGGTGAAAACAGAACTGCAGTATGTCCTGCACTTCAAGTTGTTTGTGTCTTGTACTGCATCTTATATGTAAGTTCTACTGGGGAGGTCCAAAATGAGAAGGCGATGTTGTCTGTGCCTTCACCAAAGTTTCTTGATGATCCAAAATGGGAGTGCCTCTCTGCAAAGCTTCCTGCTGGCCCCTTGCTGTCTGGATACACAAAAGCCAGTTTCTGGTCTCTCTTCTGCCGGTCTCTTTTTGCTTCGCTGAGCAGTTTAACCCTTTGGAGGTGAAGTGTTTCCCCTCTCCTCCCTGTCCCACAGTAATTGCAGGACACATTTCAGTGCAGCAGCCGTGGCCCTAGCAGTCCCTACAGCTGAACTGCGTGTTTTCATCCCCTCATAGCATTTCTGGCAGTAGCCATGACCTCATCCAATAGTATTTTATTGCTCTGTAAAGATAATTCAGGATCAAGGATGGAACATTTGGATATAGAAGTGTAGTCAAAGGTTGTGCTCCATCACACTGCCCTTCAGCACACAAACTATGCTTTTGTTGAAGAAAAGTTAAGTTTCTATCGAGTACAAAAAAAAAAACCAAAAAAAACTTACTGCTTTCCTGCACCCTCATTGCAAAGGATGGGACTGCATCCTGCTTACCCCAGGTGGTCTCACCCAGATACCACCACTTTGCATACTGCCTTCCTCAGTTCTGACACATCTGACCTCTCTCAGGTTGATTATGCTCAGCCTTCCGCTGGTATCCCCTGGATTGTTTCCTCCATCAGAGGAATTGTCAAGCTCATCACTTCTTGCTGCTCTTTCTGAACTCTATAATTAGCTCTGCCCTAAGGGCCTGTGAGCCTGAGGAGCCCTGCTCTGACAAAAGGGGGTTTGCTCAATAGGCTAAGTGCAAGTGAGTTTGCTGAGTCTTTCATAGCATCTATCTGGCCTAGCTTATCTTTGCATTGAGCTACCTCATCTATAATTAATACATGTCAGAGATGAATCTCTACTATGAAATTTTCTTATGAGAATAAGTTCTTCCATGAAAATATTTATCAAGTTCTGCTCACCTTGGCCACAGCAGTGAATTCCTTTGTTCAATTATTCACAGTCCCGTGAAGGACTCAAAAGTTCAAGTAGCATTTTAAACACAGATTGGGTGGGATGTGCCTTGAGGAATGGAAGCATTTTAAATGTATTTTGAAGTCCTTATTTTGATTACTTGAAGAGATAAGCCAATGATGCCTCAGAATTATGGGAAATTTTTGTGTGGGGATATTAATAACTTGACTTTTCCCAGTGTGCTTAGTCCCTGAAGCTTTCGTTAACTTCAGAGAGACTTGCAGTCACCTGTTCTTCCTACCATAATTTCCCAGGCTTTCTTGACTCATCGGTGGCAGAGATGGGAGAACGATTCATATTTTTCATTAGTGACTACTGGTTCTGAATATGTCAAGGTTTTAATTACCAGATATCTCAGAAGAATCCTTTTCTTTTGCTTGTCTTTACCCAATCTCCCACCTAAACAACATGGCCAAAGATCTTATTTTAAAAAGTCATGCTTTTTTATTTCCAGGTTTCAGATAAAAACTGAGAATGCTATGTTCTGAGAAGTGCTTGCCACTCACAAAGATCCTCACAATGACCCCTTTCATATGATTTTATCTTCAACATCCCTCACAATTCACTCTTCCACTTCTGTGAAGCTGTTTCTAGTGTTTTCATCCCATCCTGTTATACGGAGGAGAGTATTTCTGTTGACACAGAAGGCAGCAGGATTAAGCTCCAGTGCATGCTTTGCTCCGTTGTGCCAGGGAGTGCCTTATAGCCAATTTATATCATATGCAACTTTAGTTTACTGAGTGCAGTTCCAATATCTGTCTGTTTACATCAAGGCTGACATTCTGACACAGACAGTTATTTTATAAGTGATGCAGTCTTTCTGAAATTTAAAATGATTTTTATTTTTTTTATTTCTGCTGCCTTAGTAAGAACCAATCAGTTTAAGACCATCTCTCTGACTTACCTGAGCTGGGTACAACTGACAAAGATACCTGCTTTTGTCACAGAGATTGAGTCATTAGGTCATATGGCTGCTCCTCTTCTTCAGTAGCTTGTGCTTGCAGAGCGCAGTTTTCAGCTTACAGTTTTCAATATTCTGCCCATTGAAATATTATGATGCTTAAAGAGCTACTGTCAAACCAATAGGATTAAGAACAGGGCTTGCTGTTGTATATTTTTTATTAGACTGAAACTGCTCACTGCGCTGTCTCTCAATTCTGAGTTTTTACTGGCGGGACAATCAAAAGGCAAGCAATTGGTCATGCTAATTATTTTTTTAAGGCTGTGCTAAAGGACTTTATCTCAGTTTGACTATACTTAGCAGTATGTATTTAATCCAAATAAAAATTAAACATGATAATTCCTTGAGGTGACAGTGAAACCAGGATAAAACCCTTTAGGCACCAAACATTTTGTGACCATTTGGGAAAAAAAGAGACCTACAAGTGTGAAGCAGCTGTTACTCTCCATTTTGAGCATGGATTGTCCATCACTGATACAGAGGACTGGACAGGTGGTGCTTCTTGCTTGTTCCTTATGGTGTTTGGACTCCCTACTCACATAGGTGTAAGTTACTGGGGAGTTTATAGTCCAGGCCATGGAGATGAGGTGTCAGAAAACCTGAGCTCAGTCATGCCAGGGTGACATGAAGCTTGTTATTGAGCTTATCTCTTGAGACCAAGAGGTGATGGTGCTGTAGTGCTGCTCCTTGACATGCTGTAACTCTGCTGTGGGTTTATCATGAATGTCCTGCTGCAGGGAAGGGCAGGCACAGTGTTGGGTTTGGAGGCCTGGGCCTGGCAGGGACGATTGGGTACCAGTTGTGTATCTTGTAGGCAACAGGACTATTCCCCTGCTTTTTGGAAAAATGGGGTTATGTAAGGTAGGAAGCCTTAAAAACGTAAGTGTACAAGTCCCTCAGTTGCAATATCCAGTGTCCAAGCAAGAGCTGCCAATTTTCCCTGGATTGGCATGGGGCTGTTACATCGTTGTTTTCCTCGAACATGTGCCTTTGAAGGCTCCTTCCCTCCAGGTAGGTTCCTGTGCACATAATCTGTGGGAACACAGCCGGTCACAGGACTCATCCTGGCTCCTGGGTGTGTCTGAGGCTGCCACCTCAGCTGTCAAACTGCTGTCACTCTAAAACAGGAGTCTGTGCTGCTTCTGTCCTGAGGTTTGGACAACAGTCCATCTGCAAGGAAGTGCTTGTGCTGATGGTGCAAAGACCTGATGGAGGCAATGCCTGCAGACTTATTACACCCCTAAGTACATTTCTGCCTGCAGATATTGAACACAGAGCCTCTATATATCAACTGTATCATGAGAAGATGCATCCCTTTATTGAAGGCTGTTCTTGAGAAACAACTAATTAACATATAAAGCTTATTAGATAAAATGGCAAAGGTTGGTGCTTGGCTGGGCTGTAAACTCAGTTCGGAAAGGAGAGATTTATCTCAGTTTTGAAATGTTTAGTTCTTCGCTTCCCTTCTCTACGTTTCATGAGGAGAAGAAAATGGGAAAATGATCAGAAAAGTTGCCTGAATACATTTTAATAATAATTTTAACATAAAAAGTGAAAAGTCATAATTTTGTTCAAGTAGTTCGTCTCCATTCAGACAATACAGAGGTTATTGCAGAGCTCATGCCTTTGATTTCTTACTTTACTTTGGCTTGTGTACCATCCAATTCTTGTTAAATATTTATGGACAAGATTAAAGACTTTATAAAACTTAGCAGCTGGCAGCTGTTCTCGCCTAAAGGATAACGCAGAGTTTTCATTTTAATTGGATAACTATGTGATTGAAATATGCAAACCCCAAGGGAAATACAAGAATTGAAATATGTAAAATATTTTTTTTAAAGAAAATGCCCTTTTGCATTCTGTGCTTTCTTTTTCCCTTAGTAGCTTTTATCTGAAGGTGAAATTGCCATTTCTTTTTCACTTCTTCCTTTCAAAACTTTTATTTAAAATGGGTTGGCTTTTTTTTTTCCCATTGAAGTTAAACTTTTTAGATGGGGTTTCTTCTGTTTGTTACGAGCCTGGCATGAATTAATATGCCTATATTCTTCCTTCTGTAGTTTTTCTTCTTTTCCTACACTATTTCAGTTTTTTGCTCTCTTATTTACTGCTATTATTTTGTTAGTGGGAATCTTCATATTCCACCCCTTGATTATCTATCAACATAATCTTATAGGCTGGGATCTTCCACACCAGCTGCCCAGGTACAGCCATTCTTCTCCTTCTGTATGTCAGTACCTTACGTACACAGTGTGGTCCAACTAAAACAAAGGCCAGCTGTAGCTGAGCAAAACCAGAGGATGATATTTCAACTGATTTTCCCTCTGGACTCATTTTTTCTGTCTTTCTAAAACTGTTTTCTTCACTGTCTTAAGAAGTTCTGTGGCTACTGAAATCAGTAAGGCTATGTCTGTCCTTGCATGAATGTCTGCATGGAGTCTGGCAATAAAATAATAGTTTCTTTCTTTACCCATTCAGCATTGTGTAGTGCTGGGATCCATGATATGGTTCCTGATCCCTCAGTTTCCCCCTGCATGGACACTCTCATGTTTTTCTTCTTAAACCTATTTTATGATTTCCTTTAATACCAATCCTTTAGAGGTTTTCAGACGTGTGTGGCTTTGCTTTGCTATACAATCAAGTTTGTTGTCATATGAATGAAGGTAATCAAGGTATTTTTATGAATTTTAGAGTGACAAATACTTACCTGTGTTCAATTGCTTTGTCCTGAGTACTGTTTGCTTAATTGGGCATGTACTGTTATGTTCAATTTATTGTGGATTCATAGAATATCAAGTTGGAAGGAGACCTCAAGGAACATCGGGTCCAACATTTCTTGGCAAAATCATGGTGTAGACGAGATGGCCCAGCACCGTGTCCAGCCAAATCTTAAAAGTGTCTAATTTTGAGGAATCCATCACTACCATGGGGAGATTATTTCGATGGATTATTATTCTCATTGTGCAAAATTTTCTTCTTGTGTGTAACTGGATTCTCCTGAGAGTAATTTGAACCCACAACCCCTTGTCTTTTCCATGTGTCTCCTTGTTAAAAGGAAGTCTCTGCCCTCTTTGTAGTCACCTTTTAAATACTGGAGTATGGTGATAAAATCTCCCCTTAGCCTTATTTCTCAAGGCTGCACAAACCCCGTTCTCTCAGCCTTTCCTCATGCAGCACACTTCCCAATCCTCTGATCATCATTGTGGCCCTACTCTGGACCTTCTCTAGCCTGTTCACACCTTTCTTTCAGTCTTCTGGAATGTACCCCTGGTGTCTACAATTTCTTAAAGATTATGGAGACACAGTGACATCAGCCAGCTCCCTCTACACCCCCAGGTGGATGTTGTCAGGGCCCTTAAATTTCTAGGGGTCAAGTTCCTGTAATAGTTCTCTTTCCAGCTCTTCCGTCACTAAGAATGGGTCTGTGTTTGCATTGACCTGGGTTTTTGTGCCCAAGGCCTGGGTCCCAACAGTGCTGGCCCAACATTTTTAGCTTAGCTTTGCCATTGATTTGCAGTGGCCTTAAAATGACTACTAATCACTTCATCCAGGACATTGTGACCTGAGCTAAACCAGACATCTACTGTCTCCTTCAAAAGTGTGGTGGAAACCAGACACTTCCTTGCAAAGCCCAACAGGTGGAGAGAAGAGCACACAAGGCATGCTGGTTTTCTGTTATTGCCCAAGAACAAAGGCAAAGAAGGGCTACAGAAGATGCCAGATGTCAGTGAGGACACAGCTCCTGCCAGAAAATCACACTGTCGCTCCTGGAATGCTGCTGCAAAAACTGAGATGTCCTTCAGAATCCAGCTGGAGAAGGTGCCTGCTGTTTAGCCAGTAGCTAACTGGTTGGAAAGCTAAGCCAGGCAGTAGGAACAATGAATTCACACCTTCAGTGACAGTCTGAAGAGATAATACCCCCCCGGAGTGCAAGTTCCTGGGGGAAATGGGATGGAAGAAGAAAATCACTGTCAGCTGCAGATGCAAGTTCATGTTTTATGGCAAAGTTAAAGATACGCTCTGATAAAGAGAAAGGTATGTTGATTTGTATGTCAGTATTGGTACTTTTGTAGGACAAAGAACTGGATTCTACTGCCTTTTCCTTATCTTTGTGTACTATTCCTATGTATCTGTGCAAAAACTCTATAGGCAGTGGTTTAAAGTGGGGTGAAATGAAGTAGGTTGTTTCTTAACACTCGAGGAAATGAAATTTTCTAAAGGTGGTTTGTCTCTGGTAAAAGGTGAAGAGTCTGCGGAGTGGCAGCTGTGTGATGATTCTGAGGAAGTTAATTTGGATTTGCATTGCTCAAATGGAAATTAGCCAGGACTTGGAAAACAAATTCTTTATTCAGATATGTCTTAAAGTGACTCACCAAAGATCACAGCTGAAGTCCTTATTAGAGAATAAAACCCAAAATTTCCTTTGTAAATAATAAATTGACATGTCCATATGGGCCCTGTTTTTTTAGTCTCAGTATTGCTTCTCCTTTCCCTGTTGGCACTTCAAAGCATTGACATTTTAGATTAGACACATAAATGTGTTGTTTAAATGACCTACAAAAAGGAGGAGGCTTTGGAGCTGCACAGGAGCAGCTAGACCTTTGTGCATTTTTATGTGCTTTCTCACCTTCCAGCAACAAGCAAAGGATGAGAGTTTTTTTAGTCTTGTTTAAGGATGTAATTATTTCCCAGGCTTGCTTCCTAAAACTGCATGGTTGCCTTGCCTTTTTTTAAGGAATGAGTACTGAGAGGAATATCACAGTGAAGAAACATCTAATGAAAATAACCTTTTTCATTTGTTTCTTCATCTCATTGTAATAGATAATAAGAATCAACAGATGGTATCATACTAATTATGATTTATTTTAATAAATTATATAATAAATATATCATATCTCCTCTAGTTCAGTTTGTACTGAGACAGTAACGTCCTTTGAATACACAAGGAACTGTTCTCTTATTAGAAGGTGCAAGCAAGTTTGGCTGATCTTTCTGAAATTATAAAAAACCTTTGAAATACTCTTATCCAGTGCTGTGTTATTAGTGTATCTCGTTTCTGTTCTCAAGTGTTGGGCTGGAATCTGTAATGCCAAAATGCTTAGCTGGATATAAGGGTCTTCAATAGCTGTAAAAGCAGCACAGCCAGTGTTTATATGTAACAGACAACAGTGATCACAGAGCAGCAGAGAACATGGTTCTGCCATACTTGCCTCTAGGAGGAATACTGGCATCAGGGGTTGGTGGCACACTGGGATTATGGCTTTTCCTTCTATGGCAGAACTTTTAACTAAGCCCCCTCACTGTTATTCTGTCTGGTGTGTGAGCCAGTGATTTCCACTTTCACCCATCTTTGTTTTAACCCACTGTGATTAATTTTCACTCTGCTTGGAAGTACTTGGAAATCCAGGCACAGAAACTTCTGGCTTAACTGCTGCAAGGGTTTCACATCAGCCATTTCAAACAGGGACTCTTGACATATACATTAAATGGGCCTTATTTGTACAGATTAGATGCATTATTTAGCTGCACTATGTCTTATGCACTTTATATAATCTCTGTGATGACATCTCTAATATCTCACTTTTTTAAAAAGAGGCATGTCATATTACCACCATTTTCCCACTTTGTGACCAATGCACTCCCGAGCAGCATACTAACCCTGGTTTTCTTCTTTTCTGATGGAATTTCTGTGATTAAACAAATACACTGATAGAAAAAGAAGGTAGGTTATGTCCACAATTTCTTAGTTTCATAATCACATTAGTGCTACAAGTAATGCCATTCAGCAATAGGTACTACCATTTGTCATATTTTTACTCTTCTAATACACTTTCTGTGACAGGTCTCTAGAGAGGATAAGGGAGTTATTGCTATTGAAGTGAGTTTTCCATTAACTCTTCTGCTTGGTGTGCCAGATATATGATAGTTGGCAGGTTTAGTTCTATCTCTTTTTTATTGTATACAACTTTTAAAACCTCTTACATGCTGGACATCTCATCTAGATATGACAAAGCGATGAGAAAAGTCTATTAGAAGTGAATCCAAGTACTATCTTGAAGCTCTTATGATACACCATTCTGGTTTTGCTCTATCTTTCAGAGTTCTTGAGCTGTGTCTGTGTATGAGAATGCAGGACACAAAGTTAGAAATCCTTCTTACTGCATTTTGGGAGACCCCTTCACTGGAGTGCAGAGTGCACAGAGAAGTGTGCATCTCAAGAATGGCTAAGCCACTAGGTTTTGGATCATGCTTGTAATTCCATCCCTCTTCTTTTTTCTTTTTTTTTTTTTTTAACTGTTTACTTTTGGCAAAGTTTTAAACAGGAAAAAAAAAGGAGAAAAATATTGAAAATCACTACTAAGTTTAAAACATTGGGGTTTCTTTTACCCTCCTCAGTTGTGAGTTCTCTGCACAATTCAATCTGTTTCAATAGTGTAACATAAAGAGCAGGAAATCTGCAAGACCAGGAGAACTAGGGAAAAGCAGAATGGTTAGTTGGCCATGTTGGCTCAATATAAGTCTTACATGAGTTAAGAGGGAGTTTTAGTGTTTACTTTGCTACTGCAAGCAGGATCTCTTTATTACTTAGACTCATGAGTTACATAAAGGGCTGTAACACACTGGTGAGCTGAAATTAGAGCTGTAGTTAAGGACTTCATAGAGGAATCTGTTTGGCTTGAGAAGGCTTGAGAAAGATGTATTCGTAAAGATCTCTGAGATAACTCACGATGGCCACATAGTCAGAAAGGATCCCCATTTGTGGGTAGGTCACAGGAAGAAAATGTTAAGTGATGCAGAATAACTGCAATTCCTCTGGACTCAGCCTCTCTGAGAATCAAGTCTCCGAATCCCTGGTTGAATCCCTGAAGAACATCAGTTTTATCCTGAGGGATGTCTTTGTTCCCATCCTGTTCTCATGACTCATTAACTCAGCAGCTTGTAGGACTTGGTGCCAGCTTGCCAAAAGCTAATAATAGATCCTCTTCTGCACTGCCATTGCCCCTCATCTGGCATCTGTATCAGCACACGCATGTCTTGGCTGAACCCCATCTTTGCAAATCTGGCCTTTAGTTTTGGAGTTACTAACAATAATCAAAACAGGGATAAAATCCCTGATACATAGCTTTCCCCTCTGCTTTCACAAGTTCTTGGGCAGGGTGAGTGCAAACACCTTTTCAGGGATCAACTGTCTGTATGTGGATTGTCATCTCTGGGGACACCTTCACAGTTAAGCAGGACCGGAAAGTCCTGCAAGAAAATCAGATTCACAGAGGTACTGAAACATCTCTGGTTTTAGTTGTGCAGTAGAATGTACTTTGAGAAGAGAAAGACTGGCATTGACAGGGGATGGGTTGCACACAACAGGGAATGTCAGCATTCCCTCACCGGAGGGAATGAAGAAAGAAAGATGTGACCAAATGGGGAAGTAATGAATTATAAGGGAGACATCTCAGAAGAGAAAGGAAAGAAAAATGCCAGTTAAGAAGTTGTAAGGATGAGGCTTCTAGAGTTGGGAGAAACATAACAAAGCCTCATGAGGAAAAGCAGAATAAAGAGGCAAAAAGGGATCAATGAGATTGAAAAGCCCCCACGTCCTGGTGAAGGCTCTTTATCTGCCATACAGCCTTCAGCCTGCAAGAAAGCTCCCTAGTGCTTAAAGTGGTTTACATGACCCACAGCAAGATTTAAATGAAATTGATAATAAGGGGGTTAAAGGGATGAAAAAAGAAGGAGTATTTTCTTTTGTCATTAAAGTCCTGACAAATGTACTTTAGTTTTCTCACAACTTTCAGCTTTTGGTTTTTTTTGGTTTTTTTTTTCGTTTTTGTATTTAGGATTTAAGTATCAAGCCAATTTAGCTTTTTTTTTTTTTTTCTGATCACTCAGGTAGAAAAGCAGGACCTACTTTTTGACTTTCAAGACTTCATGACTGAATCTCCTTTAGGGCTTAAGGAGGCTTGAAAAAGTGATTACTTTTCTGTTCTCACCCTTCTTCCTTCCCCTACCTTGAAATTTCAGTAGACTTTTGTCACTAAACATTCAGATTGAAAATGAAAAAAGCAATTAGAAGAAATACGTGTTCCCTTGGGTCTCCACAAACTTATTTATCTGCAGCCTTTGGCCTGAACATTAGAAACCCAATACCTGCTTTCTGAGACAGTTTCCAAGGTTGCTATATGCATAATAGTGCCGGCATGGGGAAACTTATGAAATGAGCAAGGAACTATGACTAAAGACCCTCCTAAGGCATTGCCTTGAACAGCAAGCTCAAGATGAAGTATGTAGTTGCTCACAGCTGGAATAGCAACACTTAAACTGTATAGCATGAATTTAATCAACTCTTACTTCTTTTTTTTGTCAAAATACATGGCTGTAGGACAGCTGGGTTTTTGTAACTCAATGCTTCCCAAGCAACGTTTTATGAGTACTTCATAATTTTTAAGTACGCAGTAGAAAGTGTTCTAGGTGCTTTGCAGATTGAAAGGAAGATACAGTGTTAGTATCAAAGGCAATACAGGCAAAAATAAACACAAGCAAACAGAAGAAAGTATCCATTTTGGGCTTTGCTCTTCTGGACAGTAGTTGTACATCAGAGAATTGTTTGTTCCAAAAGCTGAAATAAAACAAAAGAGTAAGCATCAGGCTGGTGACAAGACAGTCCTTCCATGGATAAAAGCAGAAGCAGAAAATCAGAATTTGGAGTTATATGTGTCTTTATCATCCCCAAAGGATCTGTGGGGAAGAATGTGGGATTTAGAGAACAATGTTTTTATCTGTTATCTCTTATTTGTGGTGGAGAACATGCTGGGAGCAATATGCCCAGTTCATGACTATTACATACTGTATTTCTCAGACGTGCAATCCAGTGGGATTGCAGAAACTGAGAGCATGCTTCACCTTTTCCTCTCTGTCTTTCCTTGTTAGGATTAAAGAGAGGACAATGAGATTTGCTTTCCCCTCCTTATGTCTCTTGGACAAGGCAAGGTCACAGAGCAGTACAGCTCTGGGGGCCTTATTCCCTATTTTACCCTTTACATCCACCTGGGGTTAGACTGTTGTCTGGTATAAACCAAGCAAGTCTCCAGCAGTCCAGATGCAAGTTAGCTTCTCACTAAATACTCCACTCGCCAGTTACCAAGATAGCTTCTGCCAAAAAAAAAACAAAAACAAAAACAACCAAAAAAACCCCAAAAACCCCCCCATAAAACCCCAAAAAACCAAAAGCAGCTTTCTGTAGAAGTACCTTTGCCAGGTGCTGATTTCCTAGTAGAATTCACCCTCTTTTTAATACTCGCTGGTGGCATACTGAAATTGTTCACTATAGATTAAGTAATTTATTGACAGCTTTGAAGTCTACAAGGTAAAATTCTTACTCTTAATCATCCTTTGCAAATGAAAAAATCAGTTTTTCTTCATAATGGTCCTTTGCTTTCTAATTGCTCTCTCTTGCAGTCCAGACTCCTGGCCAATGTACAGACCAGTCCTATATGAATGTGGAAGAATTCCCTGTCCCAGAAGTGGAACAAATTTAATAGCAAGGTGTAGAGAACACCATAACATCTTACTCTGTGGGTTGGAATGCTAAAAGAATTCTGAAAGGGTGTAGCATCATTCTAGAACATTTATAAGAGAGCCTAGGTGAATATATTTTGTGGCAGCTTGTCTGTTCACTCTCACCACATGCTTTGTCTTGCACAGAAATCTGGCTGTCATCCTAACCAGGGCTCCCAGATGCTCTTGTACAGTTTTGCTGAAGATCTTGCTGCTGGACAGGATTTCTCTTGGCAACTGCACTGGCTGGATTAAAATCAGTTTGCAAATCTCCAGTGGGAGCTCTGTTTGTGGGATTTTATAGGATTACTCAGCAGAGCATCTTCCTCTGTATAAACCTGGCAGCACTGTGGCTCTGACAGCTCCTCCTCCTCCTCAGCTGCACTGTCTGCCTTCAGGGTTTGGTCCCAGCCTAAAAGAGTTAGCAAGGATGTTGAACTCCTGACAGCTATCCTCTCCCCAGGTACTTAGGGAAGAGGCAGGGATGTGGTTATAGATTTTGGTTGCTGGCTAGAGCTCTGGCAGCTTGGCAGGAGATGAGCTCGGTATCAGGATCAGATAGCTGTAAACTACCTGTCAGGAGGAAGAGGTAGGAGAGAGATTATGGCTGTGATGAAGTGCGGATTATAACACTGCCTGTTATTTGTGGCTGTGCTTAATGACAGGATGCAGCTCTGTGAGGGCTAAAGAGTAAATATATAGCCAAAAATGTGTGCTGGGGTGGATATCCTCACATGCTCTCATCAAAATCTTTGGCATGGGGGTGTCTGAAGACCTTGTTTTAAGCCAGCAGCGAGGCAAGATCGAAGCTGAGTGATTCTCTTCCTCCTCGAGCATCATATTTTTTGTTGTGTTGCAACGAATAAACCAACAAAGTTAAGCAGGCTGGAGCTAATGAGAGGCTACTGGAAAGCAGCATGTGAATAATGTAAATGTCGTACTATGATAAGATGATGTATTTTCATTAGGTTGGAACAGCATTGACAGGGCAGCTGAAGGGCCCTTTGGCAATATGAAGGCTAATTACTTGCCATGAAGAAACGAAAACTTGTCAAGCGGGAGCTCTGTCATTGCTCAGTTCAATAAATCAAGGCAATAAATCATACCCCACAGAGTCCCTGTGCCATTGTAGGCTATCCGTAATGTGTGTGGGAGTGGAGAAACCAAACACTGAAACACAGCGTCATCTCAGGTGGGGGCTGTTTCTGTGTAGGTTATGAAAAATTACTTTCACACTTGGCTTTTATTGGTTTTTTTTGAGTAATGCATATGCGCACTGATTGAGGTGGAGAACGGTGAAGAGGGTGCATCTGTAGATGAATACAAAGGGGAAATGGGGACACAGAGGTTTATCATTTTCTTCCTTAGGTGCTCAGGATAAGAACTTTAAATGTGCCATGTGGTTCAGATTCCTCACTGCACAGCCTCCAGATTAGCTGATTGAGTGTTTTCAGAGGTGCAAAGAGCTCTTCAGGGCAAACTGGTTCTCAGGGGGTGGTGGTTCCTCTGTTCTCTGATTGCCTTCTGCATCAGGGGGCCATGGAATATCACTCTCAGCTGGACACTGCTGTTCCAGCTCTGCTGCCAGCCTTCCTGACCTTGGCTAACACATTCCTGCACTAGTGCTGTAGCCTTCAGTAAAATGAAGGAAATAACACTTGTCCTATTTCTAAACTTCCCTGAAAGTTAGATATTAAGACACCCAGTAAAAATTAGTAAGTAAAGCTTCTTTATTGTTGTTTTTGTTGTAAAAGAGGTTGTTAAATCAGGATACATAAATTAGCTTCAATACTGTCCCAGAGCTGGATTTAATTCAGACTGGAGGATACTGTTACTGCTTTGTGCTTGTTCCACAGTCGGATTTGCAATTGTAAATATTCTCTGTGGAGAACTGACGAAGTCCTGTCTGATCTCTCTGAGGTGGTCAGCTTCTGTTTGTTTCTAATCAAAATGATTTATGAGTTCAAAGAGAAGTGTTACTCTTGCTTGGTTTTGGCTTTTATATTTGTTCTGAAAAAACTCCGTATTGTTTTTCCCTGTCACTGATCACAGCAATTCCATTTCCTCACAAATTATGTGTGTAATTAGTATGTGGCAGTCTTTTACTTCTGTGGTAACATTTATTTATTTATTTATAAGATTTGTTAAGGCAGGAGATGAGAGGATCTGGGATTAAAAGTATGTGAAACCTGTAACTGCTAAAATTACCTTTGATTCAAGAAAAGTTTCTTTCTCCTTCTTTCTTGATTTTAAAATATAATAAATATTATTTCTTTTCCTACTGCAACTGAGGCCAATGTTGAGGTTCCTATTGTTTTTTAAGGGGGATATGATATCTGTCAAGCAAGAATTATTTGTCTTTTTGTTGTGAAATACCCACAGCAGCCCATTCCTGCATATTCCCATCTTCTTTCTTGAGGAGAGGATGTGCAGAGGATAAGCTGGAGAAGAGGAATGCCTGTGACAGCACTTGGCATGCTACCGGACTGTAGGGTGCTATGGTAAGGGGATGGTGCAGAATAAACATCCAAGGGAGTCCATACACAACTAAATATCCAACATAGTGTTAGTGGCTTGAAGTTAACACCAGAAAATCTGGATCCTGAGAGTCACCTGGAATTTCTGAGATAAGACTATTGATCCCTTTTTACTTCTGGGACAAAAGGCTGAAGTGCTGTAACTAAATGCAAAGTTTAGACAAAGCTGTGCTTTTTGTTGAAATTTTTCATGAAGAAAGAAATTCTTCATTGAGGTGATTTTTGCCAACACTAACAAAACATGGCATCTGAAGATGAATCCAGCTGGTTGTCTTTCAGGGTTTGCAGTACCTAGGTTTTTGCTGTTGAGAGGAAACCATAAAGGCGTTTTTGTAACTGACACTATAGAATTGCAACAAGAAGCATTCGGTCTAATTTATCCCTATTGCAAGACCATGGACAACTACAGATATATTTGTAGAGATGTATTTTGTCCATTGTGATAAAACAGTAGCTGTAGAACAGAAAAAATAAAATCCTCATGTAATTCCCTCATCTCACTGGGTAGCTCATTAAAATCTCATTAATGGAATAGTTCAACTTTTGTCAAGCTCCTTGAGGCAATTTTTTTAAATGAAGATAGCAATTTTTTTGCTGGCAACTGAAAGGTGAATTACCCTTGGGTAATGCAAGTATGTGGAAATACCCTAAGATCTTTTCATAGTGAAAAGACTATTAGTGGTCAGGTTTCATCCTTTTCTGTTTCTTTTTTTAAATTAGATTGCACATAAGGACTTTAAAAAACATTAGCATATAACGCATTACAAAGAGTCTATCAGCAGTTCTGTGATAGACTTCTCTTTCTGAGGTTGGGTTATATAAAATCTCATTTTAGCTGACAGTCAGCAGTAAAATAAGTTGAAAACCATACTACATAGGAGCTGTGGCATATTTATCTCATATTTCAAAATCACTTCTCAGAAATTGAAGTCCTGTATTTATGTCATCAGTCAGGTCTGAATGTAAGCCTTTTGTAACCAAAAACCTTCAGGGCTGATGCTGGAAAGGAAGACTTGCAGAATCAAATTTTGTTTAAGCTCCTGACTAAGTTCAAAACAGTGGGAGGCATCCATGTAAATGCTAGTAGAGATCTGAGTTGCAGGTATGGCAAAGCTGCTGCTGTTGTGCATATCTGAGTGCTGCAGGAGATTCAGGAATGCCGAGTCAAACACATGAAAGGGTCATCATAAAGCAAATTGCTTGGAGAGCTGGCTGACCCTAGATAGACACTGAGGAGAGAGGTCTTTTAGTCTTGGACTCAGATGCAAAAAAGGATTTGGGGGAGGATTTCATGAGACTTCTAAACCACCCTCTTAGTTCAAAATGTATCTTCCAAATAGCTTTCACCTTTAGTGAGTTACGCTGGCTTTCTGTGGGATAAGAGAAGTGTTAGAGCCAGGGTGTGTGAGAAGCATGTAACTAAAATGTGGGATGAGGTGGATTTCAGCCTTTTGAGACAGGAATGCCACAGTTCAGATTGATTCATAGGAACCAGCACAGCTGTAGTGCTGCTGTGCTTTGTACCACCCAGCACCTGAGACTTTCTCTTAGTATGTCATCTCACTTTCTAGTCAAAGAAGAGGAGAGGGCAGGAGCCCTGTGACCTCATGCATGAGCTGTACATATCAGGAAGCCTGGCTTAGCAGATCTCCCTTTGCATGCAAAGAAATGCTCAGTCTGCATCTCCTTTTGCCAGGAGAGCACTGCAACAGTGGGATTCGGGAGGTACCCTCCTCTGAGCCTTTCCTGCTGAAGCCACGCTGGTGTTCAGTGGAGAATTTGGCCATCCTGGTGTGGTGAGGAAGAGCAGCCCTGGGTAAGTCAGTGATGAGCTCTCTGCCTGAGGCAGGTAGGGGGAAGAAAGAGACTTTCTGAGTCTGAGACGAGGCCCGGATCCAGCCTTTGAAAATCCCATCCTCGACCTTTTGCCCATTCAGGCTTTCACCTTTCATCTGGGACCACAAACACTGCTTGAGATGAGAGATCTTCAAATGCGAGCAAAGCTGTTCACTAGGAAACCTCAGAGCCCCCCATTTGTTCCCCATGGGCCACCATGCCTCTATAAAACAGTGATAAAGTAAAACCTGGATCGATTATCTACAGAAGAAAGATCTATTTTCTCTGAGATGTTATTAATCCCAGCTCATCCAGTCTAAATATATTTCAAACTGATTAATATTCTGAGCTGGAGCTGTAGGGACATTCTGTACCTCTCTCAAGCTTTCCATTTATGAGCATGCTGAATTTGCATCCACAGTGTGCAGCTCAACGGCAGGTGATTTTCCAGTGCTAACAACAATTTTGTACCTACTTTGCATGCACAGTGCTATACAAAGCCCAGCCAATCAATGCTTACTACTGAGAAGCATGGAAAAAGAAATCTACAGATAATGTTTGAAACCATTTTTAGAAATTAATCCCAAGGACTTTTTAATAAAATCTACACAAAAGGCATTATTTTCTTCTACTTAGACTATGTATTAGCTGGGTTTTTTTATGTTGTGGTTTTGGTGATCTCTGGTGTGCAGGTATCCATCCACACACACACTATTCCCTCTTCCTTGTATCTTGCATAGTCCACAAGATCAGCAGGTCCCTGTGTCTCTGATTTGATTAAGTGGATGGAAATGTAAATACTGGGATGGCAATGAGAGATGAGCTGCTTTTTGCCATTGGAAGCTTTATCGATCCATTTGTAAAGAGAAGGTTTTTTTGCTTTTTTTGAGCCAGTAGTTTTCATCAAATACTTGAGGAGGTAAAGCAGAACAATTCTGGAAGGAAAATTAGGATAAGGATATTTCGTTCTTTTGGGCAAGGTAGGTTAGGGGAACTGGTATCAGTTTTTCTGTTTTTTCTCATAGGTGGCTCTAACACCCTTCAATCCTCATGCCTTTAAACAAGAAAAGTTTTTTCCCCCTCCTTCTTAGAGTGGTATTGAGTGGAAGGGCTTACTTAAGGAATATGTATTTATCAATAATTTCCATAACACATAATTTACTATTTGAAATGTGGATTGATAAAAAAGTGGTTTCTTTTTAGAGGAAAAATAGGTAAAAAGGCACAAATCTTTATCCTTGGCTCCTTACAAATCAGCTTACACATGTGTCTTGGGACTGCTCTAACTCTGCTATGCCATTTTAATGGTTACTTTTATGCATTCAAGGAAAAGGTTCCAAGGAGCTCTACAGAAATATAAAGAAACAGTGGTCCTCGGGGACCTTGCTATCTAAAGCTGGCTATTAGTCTTAACTTCCTTTCCACACATTTTTTTTAAATGTTTTCATAGTGTCTGGTTCAGAGTTGCAATCCAGAATAATGAGAAAAAAAGCTTATAATTGACACCCTACAAATTTAATTTTTTGAAATGAAACATGTTCCCTGTAATCTCCAAGAGAGCATAACCAAACGTCATGTGATTCTTCTCATTTTAGGTGAAACCTCCCTCTCCAAAAAGCAGCTGTGAATCTGAATAATTGGATCTCATGACTACACAATTGCAAATACAGTCTTTGGTAAGCTTGAGATTTTGAAATTTTACTTAATATCACCATCTTGGAACAGAAAGGTCGCAATTTTCAAGATCACAGTTTTGTGACAGGGAAACCAGACGTGCAAAATGCCAAGCACTGCCTTGACCCTGAATTCTTTGATTCACAGTGGGATTCATAAGGCTTCTGATTCCTTGGAAGAAATATTTAAATGCTTCCAAGCTGAATCTACTCCAAAGTTGAAAAGTCTGACCCAGGTTCCCAGAAGAAAAGCTTTATAAAATTTGCAAAAATTGAGCCTTCACCATGATATAAAATTTTTAAAAAAACCTGATTACCCTTTTCCAACAGAAATCTGTGTCATCATAAGGTTTTGACTGCTTGTAGTCATAACACTGTGAGAGGTGACAGACAGTAATGTGGAAAATTATTTCTTTTACAAGGAAAGGAATATCATATGAGCCGAGCAGAAACCACTCCAGCTGTGTGACCAAATGCTCAGAATCTCTGAAAATATCTTCAATATCTTTCTAGCTGCAGTATTAGAAAAATGACTAGTAATTTCTAAAGCATTGTGATTTTTATTCTGTTGTGGTCAATTATATTTATTTAATTTTTTTTTAGTTTTTTTTCTTTTTCCTTCTTTCTTTAATTTTGTGACTCATATCCAAACCCCTCATTATTTTATTGCCTGGCTTACTTCCAGAACAGCATGGACTCACAAAATTCTGTGCTGCATGATGATACATGATACCTATCAAATTCCAGTGCCTGGTAAAATAACAGCTCAGTGACAAAACTGCAATGTAGTAGACTTCTCTTTGGTTTTGTTCTTCTACCATGGCTACCATCTTTGGCATACAGTATAAGTATTTTCTATATAAATAACATTACAACTTTTTAACACGTACTGTGATTTTTATCATACAGAGAAAGGTCTTATTTTCTGCCTCTTCCTTATATTCCTTACTCCAAATAAAGGTAAATGACTCTTATAAATCTCTCACTTGACCATGGAAATGTTCTGCCATTTTAGGTATAATGAGGTGCTGCCTTCTGAAAGTTCCTTTGCAAAGCACGTGGCATGCTGCATGGGGGAGATTAAACTGCAAAAAACCCGTTCTGAATTCTAGGCAATACTGAAATGCTGTAAAACAGTCTGGGGAAGTCACTGTACCTTAGAAAGCCTTGGGTCCTTACCCTAATTAAGCTGCGTTCCCTCCACAGCCTGATACCAAGGTGTTTAATGACCCCTTAATTCTCCTGTACTGAGCAGTCTCAGCTCTGCTGCCACACAACCTCTTAACTCAAGATGAGTATCTGAAGAGCTAAATGGAATTACACATATGGCAGATAATGCATGAGAGACACCAGAAATTAGAGTTCTGTTCCATTTCAGATTGTCTCAAATAAATGGGACACCTTGCCATTGTTACCCTGTAGTAATAATGGCAATACTGTATCACTGACTGCTCTGGATTCTGCCAGAAGTAGCTGGTGAAGCACAGAGATAAGTAATTATGCTAATTGAAAGTGGAGAAAGGCAGTCACCTGCTCTGGACCCGAGAGACCAAAGTTTAATGCACCTAGCAGAAGGGTGACAATTTTAGTCTGCTTCCAGACACATTAAGCAAAGATATTTAAATTTGTGGTCTTGGAAGACCAAAATAAGGAGGAATTTCAGAAATTAGTGATTGGAGAGGATGGAAAATATAATATGGAAGAAGCAGATGAAATAATTAGTTTTCTCATACATATGCAGACTAATAGATACACTGGCATTAAAATTAGTAATGCTGAGAATGTCTCTGACTTCTTCACTAGTGTTCTTTCCTCATAATTGACAGCTGAAGGGGAGTACTGATACACAGTGATGATAATGACATCAACTTGTTCTTGAAGGAAACTGAAAATGGCACTGCTAATAATGCCTGAACTGTGACAGCATCTCTTCCAGTTGCCAGAATAGTTCAGTGGCATTGGAAGAAGATGTAAATGGAATAAGGTCCAATATATCTTAATATCAAAGGTATTTGTCTATTTTACTGATTGCCAAATTTTAAAACCTTGGAGCTGGAAGAAAAATTGCCCCTTGGAGGGAGCTATAACAAAACATATGCACAACTTAATCACTGAAACTTAATGTGCTGTGCTGGCCCTGTAAACAGAGGGAAATTTCACTGAATTTGTACAAAAGCAGTATAGGCCAGTGAAAAACTATCAATGCTAAAGAGTGCAGTAATCTGGTTATGGATGTAGAGGAATTGGAAAATATTGGTTTATAGGCAGGGCAATCAGTAAATTTAATAAGTCGCTTCTGTAGTGAGTCAAAGTAATTAACACAAGGGCATATAGGGCAACTTGAGCCAGCAGACTCTGGCACTGGAATAACTGACTGTAAGAGAGCCATTAGTTCATGATTAAGTAGTTTTCCCCCAGAAGTCAGCCTCTGTACTCATAAGTACTTATTTATAACTATTTCTGACTGGTGCTAGGGTTACATAGGGCATTACATAGGCGGGGGAAATGGAATATACTCTATCTCATATGGGAAAATTTTCTGCTTTGCTTGTTTCAAGCTGTGACTTCATGTCCCTGATGAAATGGGCCCTGAGGAGAAGCATGTCCATGGATCCTTGGCTGTAGGAGCCCACTGGAGATAGAGCAGTGTGAAGAAGCTGGAACACAGGACTGAGAGCAGAAACTTTCTACAAAGGTACAAAGTGAAATCAAGAATGGTGGAATCCCTCCAGCAAATAGATCCATGGATATGGGACTACAGAGGTGTCAGGGAAAAGGGGTGAGTTGCTAGCTGAAAAGGAAAGATTGACCTCTGGTGATCAGAGTAAGAGGCTGGCCAACTCCACTGCCAGCTTTTTCACTTCTTGGTTTTTAGTTTTAGGGCTGCTGTCAAGAGGACAAGACAGAAGGTTTGCAGGTTGGTATCTGGAAAAAGGCTCTGCATATTCTGAGAAAAAGACATGACTTTGATGAGCATATTTTACCATTATTGAGAGATACAGTTGGTGTATGACTGGGATATAGCAAGAATGGTGTCTCCAGAGATGATGAGATCAAAACTCTTTGAAAATGGGTTAGAGAAGTCTGAATGAAGTCTTTGAATGTAGGGCAACTGTCCAAACTTCAGGAGTTTCACTGAACTGGAGTTGAATAAGATCATACAGTATTTTGCCAGATGAGTTTGTGAAGAACACAACTAGGGTGTATCAGCAGAATCCCTCTCTATTAAACTTCAGTCTAACCCATCATCTACTCTGCAAAGATAAAAAAACATTCTCTGATGAACTGAAGTTCACAGTGCCAATTCACTTGCTGCTGGAGGGTGGAAAATTTGGGGGCAAAAGAAGATGTTGCTAAGAATTAACAATGCTTCCTTGTCCCATTTGCCTTTCATGTCTTCTGAAGGTGCCCACCTGTAACTTGAAGGTTCTGATTCAGGGTCTATAAATTCCACTACAAGAGCAACCTTGGCGTAGTAGCCTTGAGTTCCAAATGCAAATGATTTTTTTTAAAGCATGTTTCAATAATTGATCTGTTTTACTGTAAAATGCTGGGGATTTCATTGGTGGATGTGTCTGTATGCTTGAATGTAACACAGACAAATGGTGTTTACTTGCACTACTCATCTACATATAACTTCCTATCTCTCCTCAGCTGTGGAACCATTGGACAGTTATGTCTCCCTGTTCTGTGCTGGTCTAAACAAATCTTGGAGCCTTTCTTTCTTCATTTCATTTTGGAGTGTCTCATGGTAGAAAACCACAATGCTGAGGAGTGTGTCCATGTATTTCATTCTATGACTTCAAACACCATTTGGATTTTGGTGAAAATCTGCCTGTCAGGACAACAGGACATACAAAATGGGAGACTTGCAATTGTACTTTCAATTACCAGTATTATTCAGATTTTTTCAGGCTAATAGGATTACTGTTGCTCTACTTGTTCCTATGGTAGATGACCCATGATTCAGACCCATATAAAAGAGTGGACAGCACAATGGCTTTATAGACACTAATCTTGGTACTTTTCTTCAAGTGTTTATTGTGCCAGACTCTTTTATAGAGTCTTCCAAAGGCACTGTATGTCTTTGCTAACCTGTTGTCTATCTCTTGGTCA
>VWZG01010322.1:2020-52981 GCA_013396735.1 Grallaria varia
ACACATACAGCTTTTACAAATTTATAGTATCATTTAATTATAATATCTGTTACCTAATGGGTATACACTCAAAAAAATCCACTCCACAGGTCCTCCCACAGGCACACCTACCAAATTTGAGCTGGTGGTCCCAAGCCCCCTTATCTTTCTCCCATGAAAGTCTTCATCAACTCTCTGTGTCCTGCTCAGACCATTTGCAAGGATTCTGGGCCTTCTCTGATAGTTGAGACTCTCTTATATCAAGAGAGTCTTGTGCCTGTTGTGTCTTATGCTAAGAACATTTTATACAGATAAACTGTTCTTTACCTTGCTACAATCTTTGTCCACAGGGGTGCTTGATGAGGAACATTAAACAATGTTTCAGGAATCTAATAAAAAGGCACTTAGTTAAAGTGCAACTAAAAGTGCTAAGAGAGTCATACTTAAAATCTATATAGTCCTAGATTTTAAGGCATCAGTCACCACAGAGAAGAGATCAGTGTCTGCCCCTCCTCTTCCCCTCACAAGGAAGTTGTATTCAGTTATATACACCTCTCACTTGTCATGAACAATGATTTTTTAAAGAACTCTTGGTCCGAAGTTTAAATCCAAGTTGCCAGATTTATCCTAAGGCTGAATCTCATGACAGAACAAGCTTTTCTTCACAACATTGCCTTTTGCAGGTCTTTCAAAGATTTTTATTTTTTTTCTCCTATGGGTAGTTTTAAGAAGGAATTCCATACATATAAAGAAAGCTATGAACACAAGCATAGCAATCTTTCCAGGAATAAAACCATGATAAGGAAGAATTCATCAGGTTTGTTATACTCTTCTCTGATGTGATCTATGAGTATGGTTTCTAAAGACTCCTATAGGGAGTTGATCTATTGTCAATTTGTCTGTTACACATCTATTTTCTTTTAGCTGTTTCTAAAGCATATCCATATTTAAATGTCTCTTGATTCTACAAAATAGAAAAGAATATGTAAATTGTATTCCTGTCCTCCTGCAGACTAACAGAATAATAGCAGAAGACAGATATTCTTTAGGTGCAACAGTTCCATTCTTTCACTAATTGAACCATTTTATAACAGTTTAGTGCCATTTACAAAATCCAAATAAAATGACTCAGTAACGGTAATGCAGCATCCCCAAGTAAGCTGAAGACAGAATGTCAAGCTTCTTAATTGCAAAACTCATCCTTTCTAAAGACACTTGTAATTCATTTTAGTGAGCTAATTACATTTGAATACCCTTCGAGGCAATGTTCAGCACTGCATCATTGTAATAAAACTACATCATCATTTATTCTTTCCAGTCCTGCCATGTCTTCAGGCCACAGCAAAGGCAGGGTTATGGTGACACCTTCCAAAGTACCAGTTGTCAGCACACCCAGGAAGAAGGACCACAGACCTAAGTCAGAAGGCTGAGCAGGAGGTTGAAGCACCTTAAAGGAAATTGGAGTAGGGATATAAAAGGATGCATGGAAAAGGTAGCAAACCTACACAGAGAAGCACAGACACCCTAAGTGTCTTGCCTGTGCAGTAGCCTGCTATCCCAAGTTTAGACTAGCTTGGGTACCAACAGCAGCCAGTCTCTGAAAGTGCAGAACCCAGTACAATCTGAAAAACCAACTTTTAGGAGTGGGAAGTCCTCAAGTTATCAGCTCCCTGTTCCTACAGTAATGCTCCTGACTACATAGGGTGGTTAGTCAAAGCTAACTGGCTGTGGCACTCATGCATGAACTATTTCATTTTCATGTTCTTTTAGACCCCCAAACCTAATCTAGCACAGAATCAGCAGGGCCACTTTCACTGTCCTCCATCTGTCAAGGTCTCTGTGTGAGTTAAAAGAAAGGGAGACCAGATCTTGCAAAGGACATTGCACTCAATCAACTTCAATCTCTTTTAATGAGTTATAGCAGTGCAAGTCCCAGCATGAAGACACTAATTTATTATTAATGGGTATGATTCAAACTAGAACAATGTAAACCTTGTTTAAACTCCTGTTTCTGAACTGTTATCAATCTAACAAATGTACCGCAAGGATTTTTTACTCAAGCCAATGCAACCTTCTCATGAAAGTGAGAGTTGGGATAGCTCAAAGTATAAAACACGTTTATAAGAAGCTATTGCCCTTCTTCTGCTCTTCCCCATAAATGGCATGTTCTCAAGTCCAGATACCAAAGTAGGCTGCCTACCCACGCAGTTTACATGAAGCCTCTGTTGTTTCCATGCCATGTAGAATTGCCTGTTTCAACAGCCTGTGTTCCTTGTAAAGTGTAGGACACTGTGATAAATCCCCCTTCTTGATTCATTGAAAGGGAAATGATAAGCAGCGTTTTGCTGCCTCATCCTGGAGCTTCCCTGGCTCAGCACATCTTGGACAGCCATCCTGACACAGCATATCCTTGGCAGCGCTCTTGCAGGAATGAGCCAGCCAAAGGCAGCATCCGCACCCTGCACTTCCAAGGTGCAAATTTAAGGCCAAATCTTGTTTATATTAATCATTTTGGTAGTGGTTGTGGCAAGGCATGGCAGCAGCAAATTTGTGGATGTTTAATTGCTTTGGTCCACAGCAGTTTTCCAGCTGGCATCAAAACCAAACCACCACTTCCCAGGAGTGGGAACAGATTGGCTGCCCCACAGACAGTGGATGAGGGTCTTGCCAACACAGAGGAAAACTGGAACCAAGAGCCAGGGAATGGTATAGGAGGTACAAGGCTGCCACTCCTTCCAGGAGCAGAACTGCAATGGAAGACCAAAGAATGCAAATCCAGCTGCTATAGCTACAGGAGGGTCAGGATCTGATCTCTTCTCTTTTGGTGACCAGTGACCTGAGGGAAAATATATGAAGGTGTGTCAGGGTAGGTATCGGTTGGATAGTAGAAAAATGTTCTTCCTCCAGAGGATGGCTGGGCACTGGAACAGGTTCCCCAGGGCAGTGGTCATCACCCCAAGCCTGTCAGAGCTCAAGAAGCATTTGTACAAGGCTTTCAGGTGCATGATGGGATTGTTGGGGTGTCCTGTGCAGGGCTAGGAGTTGGACTCAGTGATCCTTGTGGGTCCCTTCCAACTCAGGATATTCTGTGATTCTGTTCTATATATCAGTCTGCTCTCTCCTGTTCCATCACAGGTTCTCATCACCTCCAAGCCACACATCAATTGCCCTTGGTGCAAGCAATTTCTCCTTTCAGTTTCAAAAAGTGAAGAAAAGAAACTCTCATTTTTCTTTGTCTCAAATACTCTGCTTAGCTGGGTGCAAGTTTTATAGCCCCATCTTGTCGGGAAAGTAGACTTACCATGTGTAACTTCCAGGCCCAGCTAGAGTGTTTTAATCCTTTCCTATTTGCCAGCAAGACTGAGTTCCAACCCTCCCTCCAGTCTGCCCTGTCACCTAGTACAATTTAAACTGATAGATCAAAGAGAGACTGAAGGATCTGTTTACCACTCACTGTCTCTACCCTTTTAGGTACTTTTGAGCTATTTCTCTCTCCACAGCTCTAAAACTGTGCTTTTAAATTATTTTTTAAATGTGTTTTAAACTGACAGAAGCAATACATGTTAATTAAAGGTAGCAATACCTTTTTTGAGTATTTATTCCCCATTGTGTTACTTTCCTTCGCTATTTGGTTTTGGTACTATAATTTTCTTTTTTTTCTCATATCTCCTTGCATTTTGCTTTCAGGGAATGTTGCAGAAAGGCAGGATTTAAGACCAAAACCTAGAGCTATAGAAGCCCATAATTACCTTCTCCCTAATTCAAATGGAGCCAAGTTTTCCTCTTGAAAGCAAAATTTTTAGAATAATAGCCAAACTATTTTGCAAACAGAAGCCAAAAGTGAAATTCTTACTAACCAAATAGAGCTTGGTTTTCATCCTGAAAGCAAATATTTTAGGATAATAGAAAAACTACATTTTTCAAACATTTAAATAATCTGATACACTTCAGGTTTAGTAAGGATACATAGTAAGAAAAGTAAACGTGTGAAATAAAGCAGTGGATTTTGCTTCAATATCATACTCATGCCCTTAAAAGTCAGTTACTGGACTTCATGGCAGTTGACTTTGCATTTGAAGTCACCTCTGAACATAGAGTAGGGTGCCTATTAAATAGGTGTTTGTAAAGTTGAAGCTGTATTTATTACAAGACTGAAGATTCATAGAAAAGGTTTGGGGGTTTGACTGTGGTAAATTGAAAGTGTTTTCAATAGGAGATGTACAGCATATAAGCACACACACACAAATTCCCCTCTGCATATCCTCCCCAGAAATTAATTTGAGATTTGAAGCAGGGCATGTTATGTGTGGATGGGAAGCTCGGGGGAGAGAACACTAGTAACCAAACAGAATGAAATAAACCTGCCCTTGACAAAGTCTTTTCCACCTCTATGCTCTATGACACAACTAGTGTCGGATTTGGTGCCAGTATGAAAAAGAGACAAAGGAAAATGCTTGTTTGCCTTTCAGCCAAAGAATATAAAGCGTGTGTGGTTTAATACAGTCCTTTTTCAAAAGGCTCCCTGTGTCTCTGAAACATTAACAGGGATTTACAGTAGTTCTCACACATGTTCAAATGTCAGCTGGTTTTATTTGTCTACAGCCCACTCATTCATTTTGCTCTCAGAGAGGCTGAGAATCAATTGGATTTGAAACACTTTCGGCTCCTTTTTAGTAAATGCAACATAAAAGTATCAAAGTGGCTATCAATTTATTCCATATTGGTATTATATTTTTACCTTTTTTTTTTTTTTTTTTTGAGCAAAATTCTCATTTTTTCTTGTAGTTCCCAGTGCTCCAGTGCCTTACCTTTATGTGGATCTTGCACCCCCAGCAGTCTGGAAAAGAGGCAGTAAACCCCCAGTTTTATGAGGATGCTGGGCTTTTATTGCATTCTATTCTGTCGGTCTCTCTTCCCTTCCCACTACTCAGACCCAAGATTTTTGGCCACACTGCTAACTTGAAATCCCACGTTCTCCTCCTTTCGCGGTTCCTAATGGACTCTCCACCACTTTTTGTTTTATGGAATCACATCTCTGCCCTCTTATCAGCCTCAGCATTTTAGCCCAGGCAGGGAAATCTCCTCGGCAATCCTCCGATGCCGCCGGCTGCGCCTTAAGCGGCCCTTGGCGGCTGCCCCGCCGCAGCACCTGCGGACGGAGCCCACCGGCCGCACCCTCGTCCCCCCAGCCCCGACGGAGCCGCCGTGTCCGCGGGGGGCTGCTCTCTGTGCCCGCCGGGGGCTGCTCTCCGTGCCCGCGGGGGGCTGCTCTCCGTGCCCGAGCGGGGCTGCTCTCCGTGCCCGCCGGGGGGCTGCTCTCCGTGCCCGAGCGGGGCTGCTCTCCGTGCCCGTGGGGGGCTGCTCTCCGTGCCCGAGGGGGGCTGCTCTCCGTGCCCGAGGGGGGCTGCTCTCCGTGCCCGAGGGGGGCTGCTCTCTGTGCCCGAGGGGGGCTGCTCTCTGTGCCCGAGGGGGGCTGCTGGCCGCCGCCCGGCCCCTGCAAGCCCCCGGCTCCGCGCATCCCCCGCGCCCACAGCCCTCCCAGCCGGCCGCTCCCCGCCCAGTCCCGTCCCGTCCCATCCTGTCCCGTTCCCGGGCGCGGTGGGGCTGCGGGTGACGCCCGTCCTCCCACGGCTTTCTCTCCTCGCCGTCTGCCACCAGCGACACCTCCGAGCGCCCCGCTCCTCCCGGCCCCGGCCCCCGCCCGAGCTTTGTGTGCGCGGCAGCCGCGGCCACCAGTGGCGGTGCCGGCGGTGGCTGTGGCCGTGCCCGCGGTGCCGGTGGCGGTCGGTGCCGGCGCGGCCCCGCACGATGCCGCTCGGCGGGCTCCTGCCCCTTTGTCTGCTCTGCCTCCAGGCTGCGCTGCCGCTCCGCGGCCACCGCGGCCGCTACGCCGGGTAAGTCCGCCCTCGGTCCCGCTCCGCCCGCGGGGCAGCGCCGCGGCCGCGCACCCTCCGCTCCGCCGGGACAGCCGGGCGGTGGGTCCACCTCGGGCGTCCCTGCCCGCTGCGACCTGGTCCTGTGCTTGTTTGCTGGCAGCTGGAGCGTGGAGGGCTTGTAGAGATACTGTGAGTCTGGTGGCAGTAGGAAGGATGCTACATTGGAGGAAAAGAAAAAAGTTTTGGTGTCTTTGTGGAAAAAGAAATTGCCATTATGTAGAAAGGAAAAAAAAAGTTTTAGAGGCTCCACTGTGCTCTGAAACGAATGAAGGTTTGTATTTTTCTTTGGGGGCAATTTTTACTGGAATTTAAAATTGTGTTTTAAAAAGTTGAACAATGTGCAGGCGTATCACTGAATGCATAAAAAGCTCAAGCAATAAGGGAACTCGACTGTAAGCAAGTAAAGGCTAAGACTTTTACATGTATTTCAAACTAGACTTTTTTCCTTTTTTTACTTTTTCATTTGAAATTCAGGTTTGTGTTGAAAAGATTGAACTAAGTAGTGTTAAAGGCAGACTCTGGTATAGTTACTAGGCTTTGCCTCCGAAGTGTATGTTCTTTGTCCGGTTTAAAGATTTTGTTTTTAGCAAGTATTTAACATAATAGGTTTATGATGCAAATGAAAAGGCAAATAGGAGCATTAGAAGCCAATGGCATCTGTTCACATGCAGTATAAAATTGTTCAAACTGACCAGCAAATTCCTCAGGATAAGTACACTTCTCTGTGTAAGTAGGAGACGTATTATTCTTTTTATTTGATTAAAGTAGCCAAACCAGGCATAGAAATCTCCCTACTAAAATGAAGTTAAAAAAATAAAAAACATTCCCTAAGCTTCGAGGATTTGGTAATGTGATATGAAGTCATTCGCCCCTGGATCACTGTTAGTGATAGAAAGTTGTTAAACAATTGACAGCTGTTTCACTCTCTCTGTTCAATTCTTCAGCTTCCAGTATCTGCCTGCACTGTGAAATCAAACAGGCCATCAGAGTCAGGATCCCTCCTGACAGTGCTGGAAAGGAGTGGGACAGAAAACCAGACTGTTCTTTAAAGCCAGGGTCCTGCTGTTTCGCAGCAGCACTGTTCTCTCTGTCTGGAGTCCCTAGAACAAGCATGGTCTCATACACAATTTTTTTTAAATTCAAGATTGCATTCAAGTGCTTTCCAGGTGACTCTGGGATGAATAACATATTCTCAGTCCTGGTACTTAACTTTTTCTGAATAATAGTTGCATAAGTTATCTACTCACTGATGTAAGAGATGACATTTTAATACCCTCTACATTTAGATGAGATTGTCAACTGTAATGAAGTTGATTCAAATAGAAAAAGATACATGATGATTCAAATATTGTTCCTCTGCTCATTTATGTGACTCACCAATTTTGTTTAAAGTTTTAAAAATTGTTTTCTTGTTAAAGTGTTTCATGTACCCAAAGTGACATGTGAAAAACCCACCCAAGCTCTCCCTTGTTGATCCCTGTTTTTAAGCTTTTGCATAGACTCTAGTAAAAACAAAAAAAAAAACAGGCTTCTCATCAGCTTCCAGAATCTGGGCAAGCCCAACAAAAATCACTACTCAAAAAAGGGTTAGAGTTCATTATAAAAACTCTTGGTCAATAGGCAGTTGTAGTAGGGGGCCAAGATACATTTACAAGCCTTGCTGAAAATGTGGTCAATATTTGAAACAGAAACCAGAATGTGTACCACATGTGTAACACAAACGGGAAAAACAACCAAATATTTTTCCCACTGTACTAATAGTTTCCATTTCTACTATCCCGGCATTATTCATGTCAAAAAAGATGATGCAAAATTACTTTGAAATGGGATGAAGGTGTCCTCAGGATTACAAATATATCTTGTCCATCTGTCATCAGCCCAGTGTCCTAACCAGGATCTTTTAATTTCTCCTGTGTGTGCCATTGATTACAAACAGTTGAGCAAGGATTGCCATAACTATGAATCTGGCAGTCACTCAAGGGAAAAAATGTTTGCAGGGGTTTTTTTTGAGAAAGCCAATCAGGAGTTGAGTAGTTTACTAATGTTCACCATTAAAAAGGGTGTCCCAACGAACTGACTTAATTTTGTGCTAAGAGATGTCTGTGAATTCCAGTCATTTTTAGCATGTCAGAAGCCATATCATATAGAGGAAAGGCATAAATATAATTAGGGCAAAAGGATGAGAGAAAAAAAGAACAAAAAACCAAACAAACAAACAAAAAGGTGTGGAAAATATTTTTCATAAACCCAGGGCAGCACTAGGAGGAACAGTGCAATTGTAGCTCTTTAGCTGAGGACTCAGACCTCAATTAATTGCTATTGCACATGTTTCTCCAGATGATGTTCAGAGCAGGCCAGGTATGCCATAGGGACACATCTTTAAGCAAAAGTGTTCCAGATACCTTTGAGAAGTTAGCAAATAGTTGGGGAACCTCATCAAAGAGGAAGCAGCGCTCATGCCCATGGAGTTCTTGCAAAGGCTGAGGCGCAGTTGTATTTGCCGCCTTCTGCTTCACACAACACCCAGTTCAGCCTGTCTCTGTGCTCTTCTGCCTGAAGGAACCCAAGAGCGGCTGTCTAAAGGACACTGCTGATCAGCCACCCAACGGCACACTGAAAACTATACTCACACACATTTTTCCTTTGCGCATCTTGCATGCTCTGTCCAAAGGTTCCAGGGTGGATGGGCAAGTGGGAGACACACACACACACACACACACACGTATCAGGGTTTGGACAGAGTAGATGTGGTATATTCAAGAGGATTTTTCAGGAGGCCATTACCAGAATTCAAACAGAGGAAACAAGGATAACCAAATGTATGGAAACAGTTTAAGTGCCTGAAATAACCAAGTGAGCAAGGACTCTTTGGTCTCCAGTAGAAACAATTTAGGGCCTAACAGATGTCTCAAGACTTTGAGTGACATGGCCCTAATGGGGCAACATCAGTTGTTCACTGTTTCTTCCAGTTACCAGGAGCAGGAGACAAAAACCAAATCTGGTAGGAACCAGGCTGAGACTTGTGGAAATCCTTGCTGAAGATTACAAAGTGTTTACAGGGATTCAGGGGGGCTTGACAGGTCCACGAAAAGCATGTTGCTAGATAACCTACTGAGATAGCATTCAGCCCAGGAGATCACTGCATTGAAAGTAACCATAGGTTGGGAGAGTACTTAGTGGTAATACCATACCCTCTTGCCTCATGGTTGCTCTTCCTTGGGTAGTTGCCTATTGACACTTTTGCAGTGTAGGGTGCTGCAGGATCAATGGAGTTTTGTGAGGTTTTTTTTCACGAAATGCAGCAATCTTCCTGCTCTTAGGAGTCTTGTGAAGAAGGAGATGGCTTCTCATTAGCAGGTCAAGATTCTTTAAAAGTCACCACTGTGATCTTTTTACTTCAGCTCATCCACCTCCACCTGTATATGGTGGCTTGGGATGTTCCTTCCGATTTCTCCCCCGCTTTCTGTCCTTCCAAAGCCTTTTCAGGAGCATGCCTCATGTCCCCTCTTCTCTCACTTGCAAATAACCAAGTGCAGGCAAAGGCTGAAAAAGTTGGCCAGTTCTTCTCTATGGTTTTTGCTGCAGGATATGAAGTATTTTTAAATATTGGATCAAGAAGATAGCTCCACAAAATGTTATTTTATGGGTTGCAGTACTGCAGATAACTATCATTTCTCTTGGTCAGATGAAGGCTATGCACATGCTCACATGACTGTGTAACAACTACATGAGATAATCTGGGAGTGATGTAGAGGTGGATAGCAACGAAAGAGTAAAGAAATGTTCTGTAATCCAAGATATAATGTGCTGTAGCTACTGGGACAGATCCATCTTGAAAACTGCATAAACCAACTGTTCATGCCGATAAGGACAGATACTGAATCTGAGAGCATTCAGCAAATTCCAGGTATTTTAATGCCCATTAATACCCCATACATACCATAACTAAGTGCCTCTGATCCCACAGTACCTTACACACAATGGCTGGCAATTGTTCTGTCTCATGGAAAAAACATATGGAGACTGAAAGGTCTGCTGTGCAAAAAAAGTACTTTCTCCCTGTTGCTCAGCCCTCCTTCCCCACCCCCAAGTCAAAGTGAAATGTCACGCACACAAGTAACATAAAAAGCATTTGGAAAGCATGCCATCAGCATGAGATGGAAGGTAATCATATTCATTCAGATGAAGACCAAGCTTAGCGCTTCTCTGGATGGTGTCAGGGAGCTTCTCAAATGTGGAAAGCTGTGAGCTCTCTGGCACAAACAATTTCAAGTATCCTTTGTTGAAATAATCAATTATTCTGTAATCAAAGCACCGCTGATTCCTAAGAAGAGCACAGATCAGTGAAATCCACAACAGCTCTGGGACCCCTATATCTATTCTTGAACCAGCACCGCAGTTCCACTTATGCGCTTTCTCATTACCTGATATTCCCCCTGCACAATAACATTTATGTTCTCCTGTAGGAAAAAAAAAATTACTGCCAAGTTTTGATTCTTTTTCTCCTCTATGTCCAAGCACGATAAATTTCCTTTTTAAAGCTTGTCTGCCCTCCTCATTATAAATAAGAAATATGAAGTGTTTCAGTTGCTCTTTCTTTCCCTGTTTTATTGGTTTTTTTGGTTCTTTTAGTAATGGGAACAACTCTGCACATCCACATTACCCAGGTGAAGTGCTTGCCAGGCAAGGAGACTCCCAGTTCATTATGGCTGTGTCTAAACATGTGTCACCATGTGAGCCTGGTTCTTACACGAATTGGGACCCCATTGTCTGGTGGTGTGGTTTCTGGCCTCTGCAGGTGGAAGAGATGGGCAAAAATCATGGAGAGTAAAGGAAGATGTAAAAAATCAGGGCATGGGCAAAGCTTGCACCCATACTTAGGAGCTCTGAACCTTTCCTAGGTTTCCTACGTTATGTGCAACCTGTGGTCTTCCAGTAAGAATGATTCTTTTGGAAATGTAAAACCAATTACAGTAAACACTCCTTCCTCATTTTTAGAAGTATATGTGTTACAAGTGGAAATGTAGTGTATTAGTAAAGAAAATTCATGTTTAGGCTTAATCCAACAATTGTGTTCTGCAAAAAACAGGATACATCTAAGGTAAGATACTTATAAAAATAAAGAATTCACATATTAAGTCTACCTAGCCCCTCAGTCTATATCATCCACTTTGAATGCACCAATTTCACTGTCTCATGAAAATAAGAAGGCAAAGAAATACAGCTTTCCCCAGAGCTTCTGGTACTAGTTGCAGTGAACGCCAAAGCTCTCAATTCTACACTATACTCACTTCCAGATGCTGCTGCTGTGAATTTGCTCTCCCAGAGTCACTAACAGGCTTCTTAAATTGAAGTTCTCAACTCTGAATGTTTTGTATAGGACTTAACAAACACTTAATGAGGGACAGACACTATATAAATGACGTATATACTGATTTTTCTTTATTTAAAAAAATGGAATCTAAAATATGTGAGCAATTCACATAAAAGACGGTGGAATCTACTTGTAGTCTAGAAGGAAAATCACAGTTCTGGAAGGAGCCAATTTGAAAAAGGGAGGCTAAAAATCTGCTTTTCTTGAATGCATTGCTAATAATTTGTAGGGAACCCTTAGTTTCATACACTGCATACAACTTATCCCACACTGTGCAATAATCAGGATCCGAAGTCTCATCTCCTGAAACTCTAGTGTCTATAAAAATGTCATCCATATGTCTGAAATGGCCTTACATGGTCAAAATGCTGCAGGAAAGAGCATTTACTGCTCTATCCAGTTGAGGGTGAGTGGCCACCATTAATCATTTCTCACTATCTCCAGAAGGTAAACTCTGTCATCTCTGTGTTTGCAGGACTGCCCTTCACTTACATTTTCTCCTTATTTTTACTTCTGAATACATAACAGAAATTGTACTCCCTCTTCCGTAGTAGAAAACAGTATTTTAAGAGGGCACTGTGTGCATAATGTTCAGACAAAAGTCAAGAAATAAACAGTGATCTTGGTCATATATTCGGCATCTGTTCTGTTCTGTAAGCAAAGCCTGCTGTGAGCATGCTTCCATGCTTTTCAGTAAAAACTGAAAACACCAGTGAATGGGGACAATGTATTCCATTTTTCCTAATGTTTTGCACCTTGAACTTGCCAGATGAGAAGGACAGGATGGGGACTGGAATCTAGCAGGGTCCAGGCAGCATGAACCCTTTCCTTCTGCTTGTGTCTGCTCTGTGCAGGCTTTGGAGAACAGGGTTCTATGGAGCCTCCTCTTCCTCTGGGGAAAAATGGGACTTAAACTTTACATTGATTTATAGAGAAGCCACACTATAAAGTTACCAGACAAAGCAATACACCGAACAGCATTTGCTAAGGAGAAGATGTTCTAGACTGCTTAAATATAGCCATGGAAAAAATGGATGTATCTTATCAAATAAAAAGATTTTTTTCTTTTCTTTTTGTCCTGCAGCTCAGTTAAGGCTGCTAGACAAGGGAGACTGCCAAAGCAGGACCTTGAAAATTAATTTGTAGGGGATTTATTACAGTAAAGTTATCACCAGTATTGAGGCCATGCTGCTGAGAACGCAGCTGTGCTGGGCAGGGCACGTCTCCAGGATGGAGGATCACCGCCTCCCTAAGATCGTGCTCTATGGTGAACTTGCCACTGGCTGCTGCAAGAGAGGAGCCCCGAAGAGGAGATACAAGGACTCCCTGAAGCAATACCTGAGCCTTGGCCATATTGACTACCATGAATGGTCCACTCTGGCCTCCAATCGGGAGACATGGAGACACACCATCCATAACGCTGCTGATTCCTTTGAGAACACACGCAGAATCAGTCTGGAGGAGAAAAGACAACGCAGAAAGAACCGTGCCTCACCAACACCGCCTATGGAGACTTTCTGCTGTGCCTTTTGCAACTGGACTTGCCTATCTCGCGTCGGCCTCTTTTGCCATCAGCGCGCTTGCAGCAAGCGTGGGTAGAGCCCTTCGCAAATCTTCGTTCGTGAAGCCGAGCCATAATGATATTCTAAGAAAAACTTACTGTTTCTTATATCATACGGTATTTCAAATATCTTCTGAAGAATAATGACACAGTTAGCAGCACCTCATGGTTGACTCAGAGAGTAAAAAGAGGCCCTTTTTAATTTAGTTTTAAAATGAAATTCTGGATGTTCACAGACCAGAAAGCCAATGATATCCTGGGCTGCCTCAACAGAAGTATGGCCAGCTGGTCGAGGGAAGTGACTCTGCTCGTCTACTCCACTTCTGTGAGACCCTGTCTGGAGTGCTCCAGTGCATCCAGCTCTGGGGTCCCCAGCACAGGAAAGACATGGACGTCTTGGAGTGAGTCCAGAGGAGGGCCACAGAAATGGTCAGAGCCTGGAACATCTCTTTTGTGAGGAAAGGCTGTGAGAATTGAGGTTGTTCAGCCTGGAGAAGGGAAGACTCCAGGAAGATCACATTGCTGCCTTTCAGTGCTTAAGGGGGGTTACAAGAAAGACAGGGATAAACCTTTTAGCAAGGCCTGTAACAATAGGACAAGAGGTAATGGTTTTAAACTAAAAGAGGGTAGATTTAGACTAGATATATGAAAGAAATCCTTTAAATTAGGATAGTGAAACACTGGAACAGCTCTGGTTGACCAAAGCTCTGTTAAACCTGACCCTGAAGGTTTTCAGGGATGGATCATCTACCCTGTCTCTGGGCAATGTGAACTAGTGAAAGATATCCCTGCAGAGGGGTTGGACTAGACGGCATTTAAAGTTCCCTTCCAACCCAAACTATTCTAAATTACTTCAGCAGGCCTGATGAAAACCTGGTGCACTCTGATTTACTCCACGTTACTCCTCACGAGATTACCACCAGATGCTACTCTGAGGCTGCAGTGCAGTCACACAGCCAAACCCCACTAACCCCACTAATGGCCACCTGCTGCCAGAGCAGTCACTTGTGCTCCTGCTATTCCAAATGTTCACCCTCTGCTCAGGGACTGGCACTCCTCTGCCTACAGCAAGCCAACTGCAGGAGCACAGAGAGCAAAAAAACACTTGCTCCTTTTTTCCCCCCTGAACTAACTGACTACTTGTCAGGCTGTGATCTGGCTGCTGCAGAGCCTGTGGGGTATTTGTGTTGGCACAGGGAAGGGGCAGGCATGGCTGGTTTTTTTGGTATTTGCCTGTGTACCTCAAGCCTGTCAGTCTTCCTATGCACATATGCACTGGAAACAGTTTTTTGAAAGCAGTGAATTCCAGGTGTGTATTCCAAGGAGCCCACCATGGGTTTATCTCAGCAGAATTTGCCTTCTTGGTCAATCTCAATGCCCAGATTCCTCTCCAGACTTATGTCAATGGAACAATCACAAACGAGTGTTTCAGGCTCACAAGGAAATTAAGAGCATGCGGGCTATTTTCAGTTTCATTTTCAAATAAGGATCTTCACGAAAGTGCGAAACCAGAGAAAATTTAACTGTGGTACTAGCCATCATCACCTCTGGGTTTTTGAAGCAAAGAGATTTCAATATTCTTAATGTCTGAGGAATCTCTGAGTCCTTCCTTACATAACAAACAAGACTGATGTGATAGTGCCTACAGAAAAATAATCTCTATTTATTAAATTTATTAAATAAGTTGGTGTTAGGAAAATAACAGCTACACATGTCAAGGAAACAGGGAAGACATTTAATTAAGTATATTTTATTAAGAGCTCTGCCTTTCTCATCACGGTGCAGTTTCAACAGGGAAATAAACCTTGGGTTCCCTTGGGCTGTGCAGTACAGGCAGCCAAGAACTCTGTCCAAAATTTATACCAAATAACAAGAGTCACCGTGTAAGCACAGTGCCAAGTCTGGGCTGGTAAGTCAAGTGTCTCTGCAGAATGAGCTCGTGTCCTTGCCGGCAGTACACCGTGTAAACATACCCAGTGGCATAAAGACAGCACAGCATGTCCTTGTCCTACTCCGTTGTCAAAAGGCTGGATCCCTGATCCATCTGCCTGTGATAGTGACAATCCTAAAAAAATGTATATAGAGATCATTACTAGAACATGAAGTCTAAGTAATTTGCTTTCTTTGTGAAAAATTAAATTGTTTCACCTTCAGTTTTATCAGCTGATGTTCTTTTGTTTTGCTTTTACCAAAAGCAGCTATCTTAGCTTCCGTGTAGGCAAATGTAATCATGTTTTGATATGGTCAAAAAAAGACTTCAGAGGAAATCAAATCATTTGAGTATAAAGGGTAAAAGCTTTATATTTACTATCCAGCAGCATAAAAATAATTACTCATGGATTTTCTGGGGGCAAGCATAGAATGTTAACTGCAGTGAAATGTGTAATTATGCAGGTTTTGATCCCTAGAATTGTTTTTGTAAGTTGTCCTGAGAGACAGTGGTGGTTCTCTCTCCAAAGTGGCTGTGAGGAATGGGAAACACAGGAACCGAGGGCTTCTGCGCTCAGAGCACAGCTGGTGAGGAACCCTGTCTGCTTGGCATGGGCTGTGCAGGGTCTGAGCACGTTTGGTGTATCAGAGACCCCAGGCAAAGGAACATGAACTGGTCATAGAATCATAGAACCATAGAATGGTTTAGGTTGGAAAAGACCTTTAAGATCATTGCGTCCAACTGTTAACACTTCAGAGTCCACCACTAAACCATATTCCTAAGCACCACACCTACATGACTTTTAAATACTTCCAGGGATGGTGACTCGACCACTTCCCTGAACAGCCTTTTCCAATGCTTGACAACCCTTTCAGTGAAGAAATTTTTCCATTGAAAATGGAAAGGTATGTCACAAAGATGCTGATCTAGTCTTGCCAGACAGTTCTGGGCCAACATGGAGTCAGAAATGTGGGTATTTCAGGCTCAGATCAGGTGAAGGGGGTCTCAGGGGCTTCAGTCTTTCCTCCTGTCTACATTATATGTTGTTTGTCACATGAGGTAGTTATATCTTTCAAGGCCTTGCATTTAGCCTCACCTGCCAAAAAATCTATATCAAATTAGGACGCAGGTGTCCAGTGAGTGAGTGAGGTATTAAGTGCTTTTGCAGTTCAGAATCCCGTAAAAGCCCCGTGGAGGAATGGTGGGTGAAGGGCTCCATGGACCAGGAAAACATGGTCTTTTGCTTCTGCTGAATGAAACTGTAAGAGTGAGGGGAAAACACACAGATTTTACCTTGTCAGATGAGATCAGTCCTGCTAATTTGTAGACAGCAAGACAGTGCCATGAAACAGTTTATTGTACAGAATTGTAGAGAACAAGGGATCCACACTGCGCTCTGTGAAACCCGATCTTTCTGCATTGTTTGTCGTTAATCCAGTGACCATTATCTCTGCTGAAAAAAGTACATGTGAGCTTTTATGTATAGCAGCTACACTGGGGGTGGTCTTTGAATTAGAAGGCATGTGGCTGCAGAGCCTGAAGCAAGTCACGCTACTCCAGGCTGCACAGTTATACTGGGAAAAAAGAAGCAGACAAGAGACAAAAAGATTCTCCTCGATGCTTGAAGAGGACAGGTCTGTGAGAACTAGGAGCTCTGAGGAAAGAAATTTCTAATATTCAGGTGTATTTACTGTGAAGTGGCATTAGCTGAGGGAAAAGACATACATTTTAAATGTTTATTCTACAAGTAATGGATCTAGCTGATTTTGATTATCTTGCTAGAGCTAATGAAATACAGTCTTAATGGAGCAGCTAATAGCTGGCCAATAAAAAGGCAAAACAATAATTACGTTAAAACATAAAATTAATAGAACCAAAAAGAAAAATACTTTATGCAGCAGGGAAGTGCAGGGTTCTTACTGGGAGGGCCAGTTTTGGAGCAGCCAAGGGAAAAAATAATCATTAGGGTGTATTTAGCAACCAGAGTGTCTCTGCCTCTCTGGAAAACTTTATGTTTTTCAGGAGTAAAAAAGTAAGACAAACTTCAAGCAAACAAATGAGGAATTTTTAAATTAGTTGTTGTATAAAGATCTTTGCTTCTTACAAGAAAGAATAAATAAATGGGTGAATTTAAGGTAATATTTTAAAGTTATAAAATTGCATACAGAGTATTTTTTTTTAAACTGCATGGCCATAAAACACCAGATGTTGTACAGTGAAGTAATCTCAGAACAAGACTGGAATCTGATTTCTATAAGGAACACACAGATGCTCTTTCTTAGCAGTGACGTCTTGCTCATAAAACAAGAACACCAAACACTCTTCACTGCATTCACGACTTGTGTCCCCATTGCTTGCGGGGTTTTGTTGTTTTAAGGTTAATTATTACTCATGAGAAACAAGGAAGGAAAGGTTCTTAATTACAGTTTATGAAGAAAGAAGTAAGGGTTGTCTTATCTTATGGTGAGGATTAGCTGAAGGAGTTGTTCCCTGTTAGGTAAATGTGGCAGCCAAAGCCAAAAAAGCCTTTGCTGTTTTGTCATGATGTACGGCTCAAGTTACTCCTCTCTATTTTACAAAAGCAAAATGGAGGTACAAGAAAAAGCTGTATTTTTTATTTGAGATGGAAGAAACAAAACTCTGATACAAACACAAAGTATCACCTCATATATTGTGCTGCTTCTTGCATGATATGTTTTGGCAGCTTGTTGTTAGCCATGGAGCATGTTGACTCCCTTTTCCATGAAATTTTATATAATGGTAGCTGGTCACAAAGAGTATAATGAGAAAGAAGCTGCAGAAATATGGAGCAAACAATTTAATGGTTTTGTAAAGCTCTAATTTCGTGTGGTATTAATTCACATAGCGTATCAAGTGGAGCTCAGAGTGCACATATTTTGCCCATCTCAGCTTTATAGACTGAAACAATTGCAAATGAAAATTAATTCACCTTATTAATTTATCCCAGTATACAATGTTAAACAGACAATTTAAATTCTGAGTGTCTAACAGCAGAGAATGTGATTTTTGCTAGATTCTTAAAAGTAATGTAACAGCAAAAACAAACATAACTCTGTATCTGAGTTCTGATTTTAGTGCTTAGCTGACACTAATTGCTGCTGATTTCAAAAAAGCTCCTTATAATTTTGATAAATCCCATTCCTTCAGGAGTATCAAAGCAGCTGTCCTCTTCTAGGACAAAATGTAGAGCAAGGCTGAGGTTCAATATTGATCACAGGTTTCAAAAATTGTGCACTCGTGATACCATAAGACAATAAAAACCTTATTTATTTCTTCAGGTGAAATTTCATCTCACTCTTCAAGGCCATTTCAGTCAAGTTGAGCTACATCCTGCTTATCTGCCTAAAACTCAGGAAAATTAAATAGCCCAACCAAATCTTTATCTTCCCTAGCTCAGCATTTCACCTTTAGATGGAGAGCAAGTACATTAGAGGCTCTGTCTCATAAAAATCACTGAGTACAACAGCAGCAGAAGTAGAATTTGAGCAAACATGCTGCCTGGGGGACATATCTTGGGAAGCAACAGCTCCCTGGTGGAAATAGCATTTGGCATCAGAAGTTGTTTCACAAACGGCCTGTGTACATAGTTTCTCAGTTGTCTCTTTCAAAGGACCTTTCCTTTTGCCGGTTGGGCAGGTGCTGAGTTGAGATTACGACGTGCTGTGTAAAAACCTGCCCCCTTTCCTCATACCTGCCTCTCAGTTCTCACCCCCCTGCTGCTTCATTGTCCTCGTGTCTCATCGCAAACAGCCTGCAGAACTGTTCTGGGTAGGGTCTGAAGCATTTTATTACCTGCTAGGTCAGCAGATAATTTCAGATCTTTGTTGTCGTGTGACTGCAGTGTAATCAGGCAAGAGCAGTTTCAGCTCTAAAACAGGTCTTCTGGACAGTGAGCCCAGCCAGTATGATAAATAGCAGTCTTATACAGGTGAAAATAAGCTTCAAAGATTTTTATTATTATTAATATTTTCAATTTAGGGATTTGTTTTCAGTTGGGCAGAGGGCAAGAAATGCTGATGACATTACTTGTTAAGGAGCAAGCAGCTCTCTCGCTTCAGCATTTCATTAATTTTTGGGAATTATTGTAGCATGAAAGAAACACTAAGGAAATTTCCATCAAGTATCAACAGACAAAGCTCCACTTTGTACCGTGTTGTGTTGATATGAGCAAGGCTGAGAAACAGCTGATATCTGAGTATGAGCCTCTACTAACACACTCTGAACTTGGTATCTTGCTCTCCTGGATCCCTTTGGTTTTAGTAGTTCTCTGGGTGTGAGAGTTGGGAATAGGAACCAATAAAGAGGTGAGTAAGCAGGAGATCATAAACAATAGCTCTAAGAGATATTTTCTACCCTTGTTTCAGTCCAATGTAGCTCACATCTTGGATGAAGTTGGTAGCAATGTCCTTTTTCACTAAAAATTACAACTATGTTTTTATACATTCGCACAAATACGTGCATCAACATTTCTGAAATGGGAAAGGCACACATACTTCCAAACCTGGTAAGTCAAAGCAGCACACAGAAAGGTAACTATCTTTCATACTGAAAGTATGGACAGCATGATGTCATTCAGTTAGGTAGACTAAACAATCTGTCTTTTCTAGATAAAACCTATAAAACCTTTAGAAACATTTACTGTATCAGGTATCCAATGAAAATTACAGTAATAAATCTGAGATGTATAAGAAACTGTATTCCCAGGACAATTACAGAATGCCCTAGGCATTTACTGTCTGCGTGCTCTTAGGCAGAACGTGTTTACACCGTGTTTCATAAATCCAACTTCTGCAGCATGGAGTGGTTTATTCTGAGAGCACAGCAGTGAATTGTCTAAACAAAATGAATGACAGAAAACCTCACATGGCAAGTTTGATACTTCACTGACAAAAGCGCAATATTTGAGGAGATCGCTGCATTTGTGGTTTGCCATAGTTCAGCAAACTATATTCCAGATTGATGTTTTACAAATAATCAGTATGGTAGTGCTTTTTAACAGTCGAGTAATAAACAAACGTAGTGGCGTGTCTCAAGAAATCAGTTGTAAGTTGTTTTATCAGTGCATTTAACATCTGCTTATTACTGCAGATGCCACATGGCTCCAGCTGGTGCTAATGGGATTCACTGTGTGTTCTCAGTGCACTGGGTCTTTCCAAGTAGTCCCTTCACCGTCCTCAGTGCCTTCCCCAGTAGAAGAGACAAAATCATTATGTCATATTCAGCATGATTAGTCCAAGCCATAACTTGGTTGTAACCATACCTTGAACTTTGAAAACACAGAGTTGCTTCTTTGCCAGTTAAGAGTTTTGGGAGGGCAGCCAAGGAGGCTGGAATTTCAGCAATAAAATCAGAATCCAGCCAAAAAATGAATGCTCCTTAATTTGAGGATTACCACGCAAATAGGTAAGATTTTCACAAGTTCCAGTTCAGAGTATTAAACCTTTTTTTTTTTACCTGTGTGGAAGCAAAAACCTTACCATCTAATAATAGCTCTGGCTTTTTTGTTTAGCAGAGCTCTCAAAAAGTTGATTATGTTTCTTTCCTTGGTAACATAAGGGACTCCCAAACCCTAGTGCATTATTTCTCTACTTAAAGAATATTTTTCCAGTCACTCTTCAAGCTTATAAGTTTGTTGTTCCTTCAGATAAAACAAATAACACTGTCACTTGATTTTCTGAATGTTTATTTATCTGTTGAACTGCTGGGGAAAAAGAAATTCAGGAACCTGAATAATAAACCAAGCTTTTTTCTCCAAAAATGACTAAATTCTCTGAAGTGAACAAAACTGTAAAGCATTTTAATTCATGTTGTGACCAGAATTTCCCAACCTCACCCCACATTTCTACACAAATATTTGCATTACCTAACCTTAAACTGACTTTATTACATGAAATAAAACACTCCATACTCCCTTTTACAAGCATTTCTCCATAAATTAAGTCATATTGGTAACAAGTAAGTCCAAAGCCCTTGAAATAGTAAGATGAACTATTTAAAGGGTCAAATCTTTTCTGTTTTAAATAGCAAGAAAGAATTTCAATCTTTTGTTTAAAAAAGAAAAAGAAAAAAAAGGGTGAAAACCCCAAAAACCTCTTAGGTATGCCAGTGATCACACTATTTCACATTAAATGGGGAATAATTTATGATGTCCTTTTGTCATATCAATCATAGGGCCCGTAGGCAAACAGTCAGTAAAGGAAAGAGAGTCTCGCAGGCATGAGACATCTTGTTCTTTGGCAGCCTAAACAGACTTTATATTGCCAGCTTTAAATTAGGCCTTTGAGTTTGCCACATGCTTTGACTGACGGTGGGCTGTCTGGACTGCCGTGTGTTCCTGGTTGTGGCAGCATTAACATTTAATATTTAAGTTTATTCCCCTCCCTTCTCTCTCTTCAGAGGATCTCCACATAAGCAAACCTTCACACTCAGCCCTAGTATTTGGGGCTTACAGCCCTGCTCATCTAAGCCTCTAAGTATGCATTTCTAATTGCAACTGGGACAAACTTACAGTACTACATGAATTATGATCCCTCATCACCCAAAGTTTTACACTCGTAGACATTAAAAAGAAACAATTAAAATATTTCCCATCTGTGCAAGACCATTAATGTATCCATCGACTGGTCAGAAACTTCTCAGTTGCTTTCTTTACTAAACCAAGTCTGAAGTTTATATAATAATTTCTAGTTTGGTGTATGGCTCTGTTATCAGAAATCTTTTCCTAGAGAAATTCAGCTGTGAACTGTGTCTTTCAGTTATGAAAATGAGTCTAGAATTAACTGGTTATGTCATCTGAAACAGAGATTGTAAATGCTCCCACTTGTGTATATCTTGATTTAAGGTGCTCTGCAAAGAAGCACCTTACTGCTTTTAGAAGTACATGGGAGCTCCTGTTAGGCAGAAAAAGAATCCTGAGGATCTCCTACGTGTTAAACTCTAATAAAACATAAAATTGCTTAAAAGGAACATCAATAGTTTCCAAATTAAGTGAGATAAGCAGTAGAGGAATTGAAATAGTTCATTCTTAGTCTATTCTATTTCTGTATTGGATGGTCTTGCCCCTACATCTAACACTTCAGTCTGTATATGACATACCTGCCCTGCTGAATGGTCCAGGAGTTTTGTATCATCAAGCCTTTCAAGCCTCCTGGAGCCTGGATCTATGGAACCAGTTATATTCATGCTGATCTTAAGAATATTTTCCCTTTTTTTTTTTTCTCAGATCATGCAATCCAAAATACCTGAAATGTCATGGAACGTGAATTTCCACTGTAAACCTGTATACTGAAAACCAGCAGATAAATAGCCTAATGCTTTTGTTTTCCTGTAGTCGTAATTTCTTAAACTTCTCTTAGTCTTCGCCAGCTATTTGAATACTCAAAGTCAACAACGGCGGGGAAAGCAGAGAAGCATCAGAGCAGAAGATCGCATTTGTCACTCCTCTCTGGCTCTGTGTGCTGTTTATCACAGGTGCCACTGACTTCTCCCACACTCTAGACGATTATTAAGCTATATGTTATGATGAGTGACAGTCAAGTGTTTTCATGAAAATGCCTTCTAACCAGCCTTTTCCCTCACTGCCTCCATCTTCTTCAGTGCCCACCCCGTTCTTGTAATAATTGTGCTCCCACTTCTCTTCCGATTTAGTGCTCATGTAAAAATAGATACTGCCATCAAATCTCAGACCAGAAATGGGCCACAGAATGGATTATCAATCTTTCTTCATCTGATATAAAAAACATGGTAGTGTGGTATTACTAAGTACATGATTAAACTAGTTTGAAAATCAATTGTAATGGTTTGACCCTGGCCAGGGACTCACTAAATCCTTTCTGCAACTAGGCAGAGGAGAGAGGTAAAGATAAGAGCTGGGAGCGAGACCATCCACTTACCACCTTTATGGGCAAAACAGAGTCAAAGTGAGATAATACCTAAATTTATTACTAACAGGATAAAAGCTAAGCTAAAGAGTGAGAAATAGTCTTAAAACACACACCACACACGCACTTTTCCACCCCACCCCTCCTTCTCTCCATGGGGGGTTGCAGTTGGTTGCAGTTGCTGCCACTTGCAATGTGAGTTCCCCCCACCCCTCGGGGTCACTCCTCCATGGGGTGCAGTAAAGGTTGAGTCCCTGCACCCTGATGAGCCTCCATGGGTTGCAGGGGGACATTCTGTTTCACCATGGTCTTCACCACAGTCTACAGGGGACCACACCTGTGTCCATCCCCTGCTCTGTGGGGTCCCTCCCACGGGGGACAGTCTTCAATAGACTTCTCCAGCGTGAGTTCATCCCTTGGGCAGCAGTTCTTCCACATCTGCTGTCCCGAGGGTCACTCCTCCATAGTGGTACAGTCCTTCATGGATGAGATGTACTGATGTGGGCCCCCCCATAGGGCCACAGCTCTCACTCAGATAAAACCTGCTCCAGTGTGGGTCTGCCTCTCCATGGGTCCACAGGTCTCCTGCAGGATTCTGCTCCATCCTGAGCCTCCCACAGGGTCACAGCCTCCTTTCAAGCATCCACTGGCTCCAGCACAGGCTCCATCCATGGGCTGCAGGGGGGTCTCTGCACCGCAGTGGTCCTCCATGAGCTGCAGGGGTTTTAGCTCTGAGTCCTTTCCCTGCTCCATGAGGTGCCTCCTGCCCCACCTCTGCAGCGACCTTGATGTCTGCCTTGTTATCCCATGTTCTCGCTCTCTGGAATTTCTTCTGTGCAACAACTCTCCAATTCTTAAATATGTTATCACAGAGGCGTTGCTGTGATCTCTAATTGGCTCGGCCCTGGCCAGGAGCAGAAAGTCCCTCCTGGAGCCAAGTGTCACTGGCTCCATAGGTACAGGGGAAGCTTCTAGCAGCTTCTCACAGAAGCCACCTCTGTGGTCCCCCCCACTACTAAAATTCAGCTACAGAAACCCAGGACATCAATAAAATAATTTCACTTAAGACACTGATATCAAAGGCAGTGTAAGTAAAAGGACTTTCGCTTCTTCCCTTGTTTTCACTAGGAACAGTAATGGGACAAGGGACCTCTGCAGCTACGCTGCTCTTTAGAGGATTCCCAAAGGCAAGTTTTAGGTGTTGCTCGGTAAGTCTGAGCATTAAGGAGAGTAACAGCGTCAGGAGTCTATTCACTTTAACATCCAAAGTGACAGCAAATGGCAAGCTAGCAATCTAGCAGATTACCAGGCTTCCTGTGGGCAAACAGCACCCAAAATACCTACCCAGGGAATTAGGTATCTGTGCACTTTATCTACAGAACTGATAGCACCTTTGTTACACAGTTCATTCTCTTGGCAATTGACCTTCAGAATAAATGTGAAATGCAAAACTTGGATCATATAAAGAGCCCCTAAAATCTACCAAATCACTTAGTAAAATCCATCACTGTTGGCTCAGACAAAATACTTCCTAATTTAAGGCTGAAATTTATGTGTCACTTAAAAATAGCTAAACATAAATATTGAAAAAAGGAGTAAGCCAGAAACATCAGAATTAGTATTTAACCTTTTATAGCACTTAATTTTAAAACTTGGACTTAGGCATGAGATTCTAAAATCTGTAAGGACAAGGAATTTATGGGTTTGAAAAAGACCTTTAGAAAGCTATGTACATGCATAATTAGATCATTAAGATATTTTATGGAGAAGTTTTGAAGGAGAGTGCTTTAGTTTCATTGGCACTTGCTTAAAACTGTAATATTTCATGTAAGAGTCTAATGTGGAACTGAGAAAGCTTATTTTACACATTTAAGTATGCATTGACTTTGATAGCATTCAGATATCAATGCTTGTGTAATGTAGTGCCCTTGTAGGCAGAAAACATCTGTCACATAGTGCTGGCAAAAACAAAAGTTACTCTGGGTGTTTTTTGATTAAATTAGCCTTTGACAGAGTAGAAATTTCTGTAGGTTTTTTTTCCTGTTTTCACTGATGCAAAAAACAAAAAAAAAAGGCAGTAGAGGTATTTAAAATATATTTTAATACAAATTTTCTGGAAGCTAAATAGATTAACTTCCCCATTATTTCTCTGGAAATAAATAAATTTCCTGAGTAGTTATTGACAAATTAGGATTTACCCCAATTATGACAAAAGTCTCATGCTGAAATTTCTCTCAACAGGAGGCAGGATGACTTGTAGCTCATGTGTTAATGACGTGGATTTGAATGGGGGAAAAACTGCTTTCTGCAAGCAGTAGTGTAGGATATACATCCACTCTCTCAAACACGTGGTCTTCTGTAGGAAAAACTGCCTCCATTGGTTATCCTACCTTTGACGTATTTAAAGCTTGATCTTTGGTTAAATTTAAATCTAAACAGAAATCTACTTATAAGTCTTGGCATATTGAGTCAAAATAACCATCCTTTCAGGTTATGTCTGTTTTAGCAGGTAGTGCTGTGTAGACACACCAATGAGACTGGATCGGCTGGTGCTGAGGACCAGACCTTGTCATGCTTTATGAATCTGGTTGGATTCTCCTTTGGACTGGCTGATGTCATCCCACAGACTGAAAGCTGATTTGTGGTTGGGACACATTGCATGTACCCCAAGAGCATCTCTCAGTTTTTGTTTGACCCAGTTCATGCACTCTCAGACCAGTCCTACGTGTGTCATGAACCCGGTGGATCTGTCACAGTGCAAACCACGCGTTCATAGGCAGGGACACTCAGAGTCGCTTTGGAAGTGCACTTCTGATCTAAATTAAAATGTTTGTGTAGCATTTGTCCCTCTCCCAGTGCTAACACCTAAAGAATAGGGTGTCTGAAACACTGCAGTTGTTAACTGGTGTGCCTTCAGCAAAGCTTTCTTCCTAATCTCCATCATTTATCATTGATAAGGATACTGAAATCTCTGAGGTGTCTTGGAAGGAGATATAAAGTGGCTGTATTTGTGATCACTTGTTTTTGTAATTTGTGGGTTTAATAGGGAGTATCTTTCATCCAGAACAATCCACAATTCCTTTCTTTGTATATTTTTAAAAGCTTTATTCAGCCATTGGCCCCTTTTTCAGAAGAATACTTTCACATTGTAATCAGATTCTTATTGCCTAAAAAATGAAGTAGTTGCCTGCTCTATACCAGGTGTGTATTTAAATTCTCAATTTTTTTTCCTCTCCTTTGCTTTGTGGCCCAGATACAATAACTGTAGAAACAGATGTAGTTGCTATAAGGCATTGACATACACCGTCTGTATGTTGGGACCTCTGTGCTGAAGACTGTTGTATCAATAACTATCCAGACCACTCCAAATCGCTGTCCTCAGAGAAATCAGCTGAATGACCAGCTACTGAAGCAGTTCAGGATCATTGATACCCTTTCTTTTGTTCTCTGAGGACTGAAATGAGTCATATTTAGTGAACACTATTTGTCCTTCAGTAAAAAATTGTATTGCAGGAAGCAAAATGTTTATCTGTATGTACTTGATACACCCATCTGAGCAGACTTTGGGGAACACCCTGTCAGCCTTGACCTGGATGGCAGGTCTTGCATGTCTGGGAAGTGCTGCATGGTCTGCTCGAACCTCTGTCTGTGACCTGCCATGGTGCCCATGCAGCACCATCTTGCTGGGTGCTGTCTGCCTTCCCAGCTCCTGCCACGAGACAGCTGTGCATCAACAGGAACCAGCCCCACAGATATTAGTTGCATACAGCACACCCAGCATAGAAATAGCAAAGCATGAGCTTTCAGTATCAATTTCTTCATTCAGCTCACTTGCAAAGGTGTCTTTTGAATCTTTCCTTTACAGAAACCAAGGCATCAATAAGAAGAAATACAAATTCTCCAGTAACAGAGTTGGTTAATACTAGGCTTTTATATTTGAAGTTAGGAGTCATATTACCATGAGTGGGCTCAAGAAGTGTAGGGCACATCCCAGCAGTCTTGGAGAGGTTTTTGAGACTGGGCTGAAGATTTAAGAGAGGATAGCAACTTGTCTGCCGTTGGCAGCTTCCCTTGTAGTAAACTGAGCACAGCTGTCACAGCTTCTTCCTTGAGGGCAAAGGGGAAGAACTCCCCTTACACACCACACAGTGTTACTCTCCATATTACTTCAGGGTTTTGGTTTACTGAAAAAAAGTGAACAGATTCTGCAAGGGCAATTCAATGTGCTTCAGCATTGCACTGCTGTTCCTTGCGGAGGTGACACTGTACAAGCACGTATTTGGCTGGCTCTCACCGTCCACAGGTACATCCAGCTGACTCTGGGTGGGAAGACTGGTCCAAAATAGAGATGCTCTAATAAAGATATTTTGGTAAAGATAACCACCTTTTGACCCATACTAACCTTCAGATCTCAAAGCAAGTTGATGTTGCATATGCCTTCCAGAACTGCATCAAGAGGTATTTAAGGAAATCTAAGTGCTTAAAGCAGGAAGGAAAGGAAAAGCAAAGCGTCTTGCTCCAGGCATCATGGCAGAAACAGTTGCTGGAGTCAGGAAACTGCCTCTGGCCAGCATGAGTTGGGATGACTGAATATCTGAGGCTCCTGGGATATGGCTTTTCACAAAGCAATGCCGGACAGTTGGCTAGATCTGTAGTGTGGTCTGGTTCCTTTAGTACTCATTTGTACTATGTGTTTCTTAATGTTCAAGACTCTATGCCTTTGGTACAGTAGACTGTACTAAAATGCTACACGAGAGCTTGCTGTTTAAAAAAAAAACACAGAAAATTCATTACTTTTCTCCTTTTTCTTTCATACTGTTCAGCGGTTCCGTGTTGTTGTGCTCAAATTGCCTAATCCAGCTTCTGCTTGGCGTAATTTTGATGTGAAAATTTTAATCTGCTACTTCCTTGCATTGTTCATTTTTACTGTGCTATTTCCCACTTGAGTAGATTGAAAAGTTTTGAAATCTACTACTACTAAAAAAAAAGTCATTATTATTTATTTTATATTTATATATTACAATATTAATTAGACTTATTAACATAATCTTTGCTGCTTCTGTAAAACAATTATTTAAAACAGATGATCTAACATACTTCTGTAATTTACTTTCCCATACAGCTTGCAAAGATTGAGAAAAGACTAGCTTTGCTTTCACGATTTTCACAAAATCAAAATTCTGTGTGTGGTAAATGAGCTAAGTCAATGACAAGGTCTTAAAGTAGACTTTTTTATTTCTCTGACAAATGGGCAGATCTGAACAGTTTTAACTGTAGCGCTCACTACAAGCAGTTTATACCTATATTAACACACTACATAAAATACAAAATTGCCATGGTAAGCACAGCCATATGAATCTGTTAGGAATGGACTACAAAGTAATTTGCATGATTCCAACATTCACAGTATAACCTAATCATCACTATCATCACTGATCTTGCTAAAGCCTCTTTTATGAGACATAGGAACACCATAAGTCCTTATTTCAACGCAGACCACATTAGTATGGAAATTCCCAATCCTAGAGCCCCTTTCTGCCATAGAGGAAGAGAAGTTTCAAATGAAAACAAAGTGAAACAAAACAAACAAAAAGTCCTTAAAATACACTTTGCTTAGGATGCTCGTGCGATCAGGTAAACTCCCTTCACTCTGCCACTAAGACTAGGCAGTTTTCACATGCTGCCTGATTTACATCCATGCTAGTCTGGGCTACTGATTCTTTCTGTTTGATTTAAAATTGTAGCATCATAGGATGGTTTGGGTTGGAAGGGACCTTAATGATCATCTAGTTCCAACCTTCATTTGTCAAGCTGTGTTTCAGGTGTGTATTTTATTCCGAAGTGCATCTGCTCAGTAAACCTTCTGGTATAATAAAGAGAACCTCAGTGTCGGTAGCTTTGTTGGGTATTCCATGTAACTCACCCTACAATCAGGACATTTTTAAACAAACAAAAAAAAAATTAAAAAAAAAGTCACCAGGACCAAAAATGTTTCTGAGAGGGTCATATTACAGAAAGATTTATTTGCCCATGCAAGGTAGGTGTATTTTAAGCAAATACTCAGAGTGAATTTATGGATTTCACGGCAATAGAGATCATGCAATGAACATTTTGCCCCAACATGTGCAGATCACAGATGTCAACAGAGAGGAAAATTCACAACCAAGTTCCCAGTTTATGCAAGCAGGTATAACTACATTCACTTTAATGAAACAATGTGTATTAACACCAACAAAAAAGAACACCAAGTGCTTTTGAAAGATATTTTAAGAAAGTGTTTATTATTTAAATATGTAATATAAATCTTTCTCTTTACAGTCATAAACACAGATTGCTGTGAAGTTAAATATCAGCCTCACAACACAGCTATAATATATGGACTACATTTATTCCCCGGTGTAGTATTTTACCTCCCTTTAGTTACATAAATAACCTCACTGAGACCTGTTAATTTATTCATTGCCTGTTAATCCTTATTTGTCACCCTTATTTTAAAAATATACATTTATCTTCTGCTAATGAGGAACAGGAATAAAAGTCATTCTCAGCTGGCTCAAGGAAGTGTGTCAGAATATGCAGTAGGTTAGCCTGCAAAGCTCAAAATAAAATGCTCAAAGCAGTCATATCCCTGGAATCAGAGAACAGCAATTTGGAGAGGAAAAAAGGGAAGGAAAAAAAAAAAAAAACAGTAAAACCGATAGGCCTAAGGTAAAGCTGGCAAGAGGAAAAGAGTAAAAAATAGCTTAACTAGATTGTGCTCTATACTGTATTCTAGGAAGGGATTCATATCTGTATCAGTCTGAATGGTCTTGAGATGCCCATCTCAAGTGGTCCACCACAATGTGGAATGGACCTGGACCTGTAACACAGGTGCCACAAGCACCTGCAAGAAGGCAGCTATCCAGAGGTGCTTAGTCAAGATACCTGCCTAGGGTCATTCTTTTTACAAAGGACTCCCTCTCAGCAGTTCAGAATTTGATTTTGTGGCTGGTCTGTTAACAAACTCAGCCTGGTAGAAAGGGCAACATTTTCTTCCATGCCTACAGACATTATCTCCCATGCATCTTCATGATACAACAAAATCATTCCATCTGTTCATGGCACTGTGATAGAAGGTGTGGCAGTGTTACAGCTGGGAAGCTCAGGGAAGACCTGTCGGATGGGCCTTATTTTCAATTGTATTGAAATTGTGGCAAGTTCAATAGGTGCAGTTAAACAAAACATTATTATCTCAACTACAAGCATATCTCAACTACTTACTATGGCATCCTCTAAGGTCAGGCTATTAACAAACTAAGAGGCACACAAGTTTCTGTAGAATTCCAAGTTGTCCCACACAAACAAGAATTAATATAATAAAGAAGAAAATTCCAAGCATTTATTTCCAGATTTAGGAAAAATGTATCTCCAGTATTCCCTTAAGTCAGAAGTGATTTTGTAGAGAACTGACACAGCTTTAATCTAGTGGAGAAAAATTATTTCTCAAGCAGCTTATAGAAATGGCAAAATATAATTGCCTTAATGGCTGGTGCAGCTGCCTTACAGGAGCTGTCTTCAGAGAATAAATAATTTCATGGCCACTAAAATATTTACATCCCTCCCCGAGCCTTCAGTTTGATTTTGTTTTTCTAATAGTGGTCTGCATTTGATGTGCTTTTGTTTTCTTCAGCACATACAGGTACGTTTCTCAACTGTTGGGAGTGCGGGTCAGTTTGTGTGAGATACTCAGGACTGATTTGAGGAACAAGAGGAAAAGAATTAGTTTTGGAAAATCCAGATCAAAGGAGAGTCAGATTGTGTATATGCATATCAGGACTAAGTTCAAAGATTCAGATCCATTAAATTATGCATAGCTATCTTGTTTATAAGTATGGTTTATTAAAACTTCTGTTATGTGCTGTTAAATGCGACTGAAAACTTGCCATCTAGTATAAACCTGTTTAAGTGTAGCATCCTGACATCTTTTTTATCAAGACACATATTCGAGTATGTGCAAGAACTGTGATGTGTGTATTGCCATGTCATTAGGGATTAAGACAGTGTTATGTACCTACACAATGCCTCTCACAAGAAAAGACTAAATACCACTTAAGAAATGCACTGTCCTGAGAAGCAGCTGCAGTCACATCATGAGCAGAGCTCTCTTGGGTTACCTTTCATTTTCTGGGCAGCCTGGGCAGGAAGCCCCTGCACTCTAATTCTTCCCCACCACACTCTCTGCATTACTTACCAGTTTTGGTTGGTTGGTTGGTTGAGGGTTTTTTTAAGCTTTCACTTTTGAGACTGAAAAACAAAACAGCCTGGATCCAGCTGAATGCACAGTAAAATAAATGTATGGCAGCCTGTCTTAACAAGTAATTGGACAGCACAAATGCCAGTCCTACTGATAGCAGTGTTGTATATGTCATCTGCCCCTGAGAAACCTTGTACCAGGTTGGAGCCTAAATTTATTACTATAAAAATGCAGAAGGATAAAATGTAGTATCCTGATGGGGCAGACAAATGCAAAGGCATTGGGAGTCTTGTGCAGCCTTTACAAAGTGAGCACCATGCCCAGCAAAGTGAGTCTAGTTGGCTTTCACATCCCAACTCCTAAATACAGCTGACCTTGGGCTTCCATGTGTGCATCTGAAAGTCCCTTGCTTATATATAAAACCACTTTACTTGTGAAATAGTAAAATAAAAACACCCTACATCAACAAAACCCACTCTTTCTGCCTTCCCTAAAAAATAACCAAACAAAATCTAATGTGTTCAAGATGGAGATTATCAAAGCAAAGGCTCTGCTATGTGGCTGTTGTGCTGATTTTCACAGCCTTTAAAATAAGTAATGAAGATGTTTATCNTTATGATGTTTATGATGATCACATTAAACACAGTTTCTGGTTGTTGTTTTCTTAATCTAGGGATATATTCAAATACCTCCTCAAGTTCACATCCTGCAAGCAATTAGGTGTACTGTTAATTTTACTGATGTGTAAGATGACATGTCTGTTTACATGCAGGTCCTAGATTTGGTTCCACATATATTTTCTGTCTTTATTCTTATCTAGCTTATTTATGCTTTTGAAAAAATATTGATAGAAGTTCTGCAAGCAGTAATCTGAAGAGCTGCTGGCCTGTGAGCAGAGAGTGTGACAGGGAGGGCCATGCACCCGAGCTGGCAGCAGGGGCCCTCCAGAGGAGTGGATTATCAAGTAGCTCATATGGTTTGGGAAACAACTGAGTGTAAACCCTCTATTTCTAAAAAAAGCCACTCAAAGAAGAGTTACAGAGCCTGAAACCAGCTTAAATGTATGTATAAGCAGAAAAGACTATGTGCATCCATAAAGCTGCATGGGGCAGCTGGATAAGTGTTTTCCTCTTTCAGTGCTAAAAATGTCCCACCATGTAAAGCTTCTAAACCTTGTCTATGAATTCATCACCATGGAAAAGTGGTCCTTAAGAGAGAACATTCTGTGAGTCATAAGGTTTCTCTTTGTAGTACTATGACTAGTTCCAAAGGGTTGTTTTGAACTCTTCCTATTAAAAATCTGCTTTTTATCTGAAAATTGCAAAAATGTGAACATTAAAAATCTGTTACAGTTAGTAAAATAACACTTCTTATTGCAGGCACCTGTGTGCTTAATTTGCTTCTACTTAAAAGGAAATTGGATCCATTTCAGTAAGAAAAGATGGGTCAGTAAATACACTGCAATTTGAAGTATATGTGGTGCAGAATTGTAGTTGCACTTCTCAGTACATGATTCTTTAAAGCAAAATGACAAATTTTTCATGAAAATTACTTCTTTCTCCTGCTTCATGTTTGGTTTCCATGTTCACTGAAAACATAATTAAACATTTTTATTTTCAGACAATTTTTTTTTTTGGAAGTTGATTTAAAGAAAACCTGTTGCATAATTAAGCATCCAAAAACACCTCCAAATTTTTCAAAACGTTTCACTGCACAAAACCTGACAGTGCCAAATGAAAAGTGCGTTTGTGTATATTGGTTAACCAACAGTGTGGATTGCTTACAGAGCACACAGAGACTCTCTCATCAGCAATGTGCACCTTGCATCTTTTCACAGGGAAATGATGGTTGAACACAGTGCACTGCAGTGACCTGGGATTCAGCTTGAAGCTGAGATCCATCCAGGTTATGTGTTAAACTGGGAAATACTCCCAACTATAACTGTAGGTTTTGCAGGCAACTCAACTTACTGCTAGGTTTGTCTCACTGGTCCCTTTATTCAAGGCAGTTGGGAGAAAGCAGAAAGTGACACAATGTACCAGCCATCATGGAGACCAACTATCCAGCATTTTTAATTCAATTACTCCACCTTTCATCTCTGCTTTATATGTATTTAATCTGCTTCTTTCCTGCAGTATCATTTTCAGTTCATGAGAAGATATTCAGCAGGAAAGACTGAAGACAAATGTGCAAATACCTTTTGACTTCAGCCTAGGTGTGCAAGGTGTTCCTTTGCCGAGTATCTCACCTCATCCTCATTGTCAGAGACACTCCACCTGAACACAAAGTATTGCATCTCAGGTCAACACTGTCACCATGTTCATGTACTTGTGGGGAGAGTAAGAGGGCTCCCTGCGAGACTCTCAGTCATCTGCTGTGGTAGGATTTAGCAGTTAATGTTACATCTAATTGTTCCTGGGCTTAGCGCTTGCAGATTTCCAATTTCTTCTTCAGAACAGCATCCAAGTTGATGAACAGTTCAGCACCCAGGTATCTATTACCTTTATGTGAAACACAGGAATAGCTGATTGTGCTGTAACAAAAAAACCCCCACCCAATCTGCTCCTTTTTTCTTGCTTAACCTAGCAAGATTATTGGAAATCAATGGAATTACACCTGCCTACTGCAGTAACACCAGCAAAAAGAGAAGTAGACCCAGGATTTTACTTACTATATTCAGTAAATTTGGTGTATTCCCCAGCTTTGAAATCTACGGATCTTGTCCTGCAAAACTATGGAGAGACATGTCCTGTTTGTCCTTTATTTGGACATTGATATTAAAAGTGTACTTTCTGTGAATTAAAATATAAAATCACTGTGTGGAAGCAAACTAGGTAGTAAGTCATGATGGAATAGTTTGGGGAAACTTAAGATGCTACAGACATCTTCTTGCAGCAGTATTTCACACCATAACATTTTTTACTCCATAAATATTTTCATCTTTCTTGCTGTAACTTGCATAAATGAATAAATGCATAGAAAACACTAATGATAAGTCCTAAATTAAATCCAAGCTCTCCATCTTGACATTTACTATTTAAAATATGTATGAGACAATTCCTCTGATCTCTTTTTTTGTACACTTACAAACACATGCTTAAAAGTTATTTGTATTTCAGGGCCACGTACAATAATGAATACAGGCTTCCTTCTCCTAATGCTGAAAAGCCTTTGTACAGTCATGAGAGCTTGAGCTCAAACTGAGCTAAAGAGATTGCCTGTCAGGAATAACCAAACGCTTCCACACTTGTTCCCACTGAGCTACAGGTGTTGCTTTTAACCCTCATTCTCTATGCCCTGATTGTCATTACCTAAAAAAGAAAAAGTGTTTCTTTATTTCTGGTTATTTTCTGAAGTTATTTATTCAAGAAAGGTTCTAGATATGTTAGAAAAACTTGATGGACTTAGTGACCAAATTAAAAGAACTATGGTGAAATGTAGTAGTTGAAATTTGAAATCGTACATACAAGAATTTCTCCCTAATACTTCAAATTCTTGGGTTGTATCAACAAGAAAAAAAAATAACAATGTAGTATTCAGCCACAGGATGACTGTGAGCTCCAGTTTGTTAGGACTATAATAATAAGTTTGCAGGAGACTTTTCAAAGGAGTAATGAAGTTTATACAGTGCTTTTGGTCTGTATTCAAAACTACAGAAACAGGAACAGTTGCAGAGAAGAGCTATAAAGGCATCTGATTAAATGATCTCCAGATATCCCATCAACCACGATTATTCTCTTACTCTATGAAATTATTTCTCTAAAGATGGAAATAATTTTGGGTTGAATGCATTGCAAACAATGAGAGGAACAGAGTACTATCAGAAAAGACCTGCTGGTCATGAGATCTTCCTCCTTGCTGTTAAAGGAAACTGTGTCATAAATTCGGCAACTTTTTCTCTGAGCAGCCAATAGAGATTCTGTTAAATTACAGGGGCGAGGGGGGGAGGTGGGAAGGAAAGGAAAAAATCTAAGTGAAGATCATGACTCAAGAAAATAAAAGTTAAAATCTCTTTTTTTCCATTTTTCAAAGATTGAAGTATTGTCTGCTCCTTGAGAAGAAGTCATTAAGGAAGATAAATTACATGCCCTATTCTGTGGTTGGCAGAGAGTTGAAAATGTGCAGGTATTTGACTGCTGTGGCAAGTACAGATCAAGTAAAGGTCAAGGTCAATAAAACTATAGCTCATAAAAAGTGAAGTCCAATAGTTTGTGTTCTATAAATTAGGGATCTTCTGTGAAATTCAAACGTTCTAAGGGAAGATTTTAGACCTTACACTTGTATATAATAAGATCTTTATTAGTATCAGAAAAATTGTTACTTTACTTCCAGGTTTATGAGATTATTAATACCAACACTTTTAAAACTACTACATAGCAAATCAAATTTACCATGTTTTGTTCATGGTGAAATATTAAGGTTTAGGATGCAGTGGTGACAATTCAGGCAATTTTGTCAGAATACAGCCAGTTTAAAATTTTCATTAGAGACTGTAGAAGACTGCTTTCATTGAAAATACAGAACTTTATATTTTTCAAGTTTGTAGCTTGACTAAGCAACTGAAAAATGGGGGTTAGTTCCAAACTTTGAACATATTTTCAGTTTCACAGCTGTCTCCAAAGCAAGAAATCATGGACACCTCTTGTTTGGACTCTTTGCTGTTCATTATTTTACAAATATCAATTCATTATCTGTGGAAAAGCTCAAAAGGAGAGAAGTGTTGTACCTACTAATTTTTCACTGAACCTTGAAAAGTAAGGGCTCCCTGCACACCCTCTTTGCATACAAGACAAGACTTTTCCAGATTATCTATGTTATCAGGAGACTCATGCATGGAAGAAGTTGAAGATGTGGAAAGTATTAAATTATTTGGAAAAAAATACTCTTTATTTCAGCACCATTGAAGTCTATCGAGTAAATGCACGATGCTCCGAGACTTAAAAAAAGAGTTGAAGACTTTTGTTCTTCTTTGAAAGCTGTATTTAGTGCTTTCCATCTATGGTCCCTGCCTTGCTCCCATTACCAAAGACATGAGCAAGCTTAAAAGTCATGAGTTTATTTATTGTCGCAATATGCCTACAAGTTCAAAGGATGATATCATCCCTGTTTATAGCAGCAGGGAGCTGAACCATGTCTACACCATCAGCTAAACATAGCTCTGAGGCCCAGCCTGTCCATCATGTTTCACAGTCAGGTGTGCCCTCAGTCTCCGAGTCAGGCTGAATGCCAGGCTTTGGCAACTACCCGTGCCTTAAGCACACCCACCAGGACAGAGCCCAGACTCCTTCTCAGGCCATTGAAACAGATGGGGAAGAGAAGGACCAGACAAACCAATCCACCAGCACGTATCTCTAACCAAATACACAGTGTGTGGTTTTTACACATGAATGACAGCCAACAATGTGGATATACAGCATATGGAGCTCAGTATAAGAAACTGCCAAACCTACACTTAACCCCATTATTAGATGATCTGTGATTGTTTGTTCAAGGTCTTAAAGGAAGCTGGAGCACAAGAAGTCTAAAGTAGGCCTCTAACACTGAACCATTTCCCCCCTCAGCCTTCTGCTCTTGATACCTAAATTCTTTAACAATCCTCTTTCAGACATGATGTTCTTTGATTTCACTGAGGTCACAGTGAACAAATAGGCTGCACAGAGTCCTGAGATACTTAATTTGGAAATAGTTGCTGCAGTTGTCTGAAAACATACATGCATCTTAGAATGAACAGAGGTAGCTCTAAAGTTCAGAAAAGCGTATGGGCTTCTTTATGGATTTTCAGCATGATGGGAGCTGCAGGCACAGGCAGGCTGTGGACTAGACTCTGGCCAGAGTAATCAAGACATGAAAAAACTATGGGATATGACATGAGAAATTGCTGGATATGACAGTGTGAGAAGCTGACAAAAAATTCAGATAGCACTGTGAAAGACAACTGGATCTGCAGGAGGTAAAAGAGGAGGTATTTGAGAAATGGTTGGATTTCACAGGTAATTGAAAAGGGAGTACTTGGGGGCTTTTTCTGGGCAACAATATCTAGGTAACCCTGTCAGTAAGACCATATGAAGCTAAGATTACATAGAAATACCCAGTGTAGGTACAGATGTAGCCAAGCTGGGACCAACTGAGGAACAGTAATTAGGACTGAGTTGTTTATTGGAGAGATGGAGAGAGAAAGCAAGGTATGTGTGGTAAAAGGGAACAGGAAAAGAGATAGAATATGTGGAGCAGATGTAATCAGGTCTGTTGAGGAGCATTGGTTGAGGGGTGATTGTTTGCTACTGCCTAATCAGGACATTAAACCAACCTTGTCTGAGGACACCACACAAGTTCAACATGCCTCTGCAGGCAAGATGAAGAGGGAGGATGAGGGGAAACTTTATTGTTTGGGCAGAGGAGCATCCTGATGGACAGATGAGCATCCAGATACTCTCAGGCCCATGCCAGGCTAAACAGCATCACTATCTATTCATTATTTCCTTCCAAAGCACAGAGCAACTCACTAGAGAAATACATGAGCCATGGGAATAAAGAAGTAGACGGGCTTATAGCAGAAGCTCCTTTCAATAATTTCTTACCAGAATGATGATGATCCTTTCTGTAAAAGCAGCGTTGCTTCATGTAATGTGTCACTGGAAGGATTACATCCAAGCTAAACTGCTTCATGCAAACCTGTTATTACAATATGTTTCTTATGAAGTGAATTTGAATGAGTATGCGTGATGTTTCATTTAAGCAGATTTAAGCCTCCTCTCTCGGTCTTAATCCTCCAGTTTGCTCAATATCTCCTTGTCATCCACTTTCTTAATTTGGTCCGTTTTCTTGTTTTAAGTGTGTATTGGCCTTGTTACTTCTTTTGTTTTCTCCTCCGAATCACTGCCTCCTTTTTCTCTTTCATTTGCACACGACTGGATGATGCTTGATGAAGCAAAGACAGTATTCATTACCATACAAAGTTGTTTGGTTTTTTCTGAGACAGAGACATGCTCTGAAACAACTGATTCCCACTTGCTGTGTTTAAGCTGGGTGGCCCTATATCCAGTGTTTCTGAGACATTGGAGGCCAACTTTGCTTGGAAAAGCATCATTCCTTAGTTGGAATAAAAACTGGAATATTTGCAGAGGTTCATCTTTCCATACCATCTGTTTCTGGAATGAAGCTGTTTAAAGGAAGAGTGCTAGTAATATAGCACTGCTTTAGTCTGTAAAGTTTCCTGCTTGGGTAAAGAAACCCTTTTTGCAACTGAAAAAAAAAATCTATGAAACTTAGATATCCCATGCCTGGGAATTAGCAGGCAATTTGCATAAAAATTCAGCTTTCGAAGAAGTCATCTGTGCTATACTGATAAATATAATGCAGTAACACATTTTGCGTCTTCAGCATTTCTTCCTCAGCATACCCAAGCATGTCTTTTTCATTCAAATTTATAGATTAGCTAGCTCTTCCTTATACTAGGAATGGCATCTATTTTCCTGCCTTAATAACTAAAAGGCAGAAAATATATGCATTGCTATCTAGACAATACAAATGGTGCTCCCTTCTGTTTGGATCAGTGTCTGTGTAATACAGAAAACCATAATGAAAGCTCAGGAAAGTTTTGTAAAGTTCCCTTTCCAAATGTCTCCATCAGGTCTCTGGAAGAAGCCCAGCCTTGCTTAAGTAACTTGATTTTTTGTAACAGTATTGAATCCCTATTAAAAGCCTTCGTCCTAGTAATGAAGAGAGGGAAAAATATTAATGTTTTAATATGTCTTAACCTTTTGACTATCAGTATTTAGTGGAGAAATGGGAATGAAGCTATTGATCTTTCATCACAAATTATATCTCATGGCATATTGGGAGTTGACAAGAGGCTTTCATACCATAGCTCTTTTCAGTTGTGTCATTCAACCTTAATGAACCACTTAAGTGCAGCAGATAGAGTAACTTGTTCTCAAGAGCTCTAATCCTTCCTCTGCCATTAGGAATGGATGTCTGTAAGAGGGGATTTATTTTCTTTACTATTTTTTCTATAGGTATTTGATTTATAGCATATCATTCCTTAAGCTGTGTTTAAAATACTTGTAAAGCCTTTGTAAACATACTTTTGTTGAATTCCATGGGAGAGAGAGAGCTGATTAAGGTTCACATTAGTCAGGAAAATAATAAGAAGGATTTTCATGAAGGAAATGAGGAATTTACATAAATGCAGTTCATGCCATGTGACTTCAGCAGAAAAGTTTCATGAGAGAGAACTACTAGTTCCATGAGTAAAGATGTTGCAGATATGCTGCAGAATGGCTTCATTGAATCCATCTGGTCTGTTTATAGATGAGTAAAACTATGAAGCAAATGGAAAAAAAAGTAAATGAAAAGGCCAAAGAAATAAACGAATAGGTTTTAGTTCCCATTGGCATTCGGGAGTATCACCCTTCCTATGGTCATGTAGCATATTCTGTGTTTTAAAAGCAGCTGTGTCATTTTTTATGCTATTCCTGAAAATATAACAGCGTAACGAAGAGAAAAAAAAAAAATCCTTGCTTGTCAGTGCTGGCCAACAGCTGGTCACCCATTTTGCTCAGACATAAATAAGGGTGTGCCTGGGGAGGTCAGCTGTCTGGCTTCTGCTCTTTGCTCACTCCTCTCATTCAGTCAGTTCATTTACTAAAGCTTGTGTTTTGCTCTTGGCAAAGGCTTTCAACTGTGTTTACACAAAATTCAAAAGATCTCACTAAGTCCTAGCTTTAAATTCCATTAGCCTAGTTGCTAGGGGGAAATTGAAAGTTTGTTATGGTGGATGTAAATTTCTACATTAATTTCTACAAAATATATCCCATGTTGGTGTTTGTTTAGAAATTTTTAAAAATAGATTTAAAAAAAAAAGATTTAGAGGCATTATGGTTAGAAAAATAACCTTACCTGCATAAATCAGAAGACTGCTGACGTATGTCTGCAGGCAACACAACTTTGCCTAGACATATACAGGCTCACTTGCTTCTTTCTCCTCAACAGTCTGACATGAAGGATGGCAGGGGATCTCACTGGGGGGACGGTCCTGAGCGTTTGGGGTACAGCTGCCATTAGTCAACCACAGTAGTCCATGATCTGGTAGATTTTGTTGTTGGCTTTTAAATAGTGGGTAGGTTGCTGGATTTCCATTCCAAATTCAAGGGGTATTGCATAGTGTTTAAGGTAAACATTTGATTTCTTTAATGTGAAATGTAACTAGGAAAGCTGTAAAGCTAAAAAATAGCCTTAGGAGTATATTCTTCAATTGGTAGATATAGTCAGGCTACAGAAGTGGGTGTTAGCAGGGAGTTCTTGGGAATTCAGTATATTCCTGCATCTTGGATGCACAAAAATTGGAAGTGCTCTGTAATGACTTAGCCATCTTTTAATAAAATACTAACAATATGGTATGCTAAACTGCTTGCTATGAGCTCTCTTGCAGCAGACCCAGCCATGGCTTGAGGCATTTCCCAACAATGTGTTAAGTGATCAATCTGTCAGAGGACCAATATTTTCCTCTTTTTCTCAAGCAGGTTTTTCATCACATTGGAAATGACAGAGTTGCTGAGCTAATCCAAGACAGTTTAGAGTGATGTGTATTAATTCAAGACCATACTGAAGTGAATGGAATTTCTTCAAAATTCCATTACATCTGCATAACACATGCTTAGCTACTTATTTCATTAAAATCTGGGGTTTATATGTTGATTGTACCAATCATTCCAGAAATGCCCAATGAATCTTTATTTCAACTTCACACGTTCTGGGCAATCATTATTTCTTTTTACTCATTTCCTTCTTAACAGCAGTTCAATACTCTGAAAGAACTGAGTAATGGGAAAGAATATTACTGTTGTATGTTTGATAAATTAAAAGCACCTATTTCCCTTGAAACGATGCTGCAACTGTAGTTCTCTAAGAGGCTTATTTGTTTCTGTTCAAGTTCCTATATAGGAGGTTAAATTTGGCTTGGAGGCATAGTAATTACCCCTTAATTTTTAGAGCTGCCAAATTATAATGAGAGTTATTTCAGAAAAATCTTTCCTAGGCATAAACCCTTTGTCAAGTACAGTCAACAGCAGCCAAGGAGAAGGGACTGAGGTCCACATCCCTGGGTACATGAGTGCTATTGCACAACAACCTGGAGTCTAACTGGACCAAAAACTTTAAGGCCATGAAAGAGTTGGAAGGCTTGAAACCTGTCTGCAGGTGTGTGGATAGACTCCAGCTGGCCTGGGGTCTCTGTGGAATAGTTGGACTATGCTAGGAACCTTCTGCACACGTCAGGGTGATATGCACGGAAGGAAAGCTGTAACACCTGGAACAGATATCCGGTTTCTAAAGTGATGAGTAATGTTTTCTGACATGCACGGTTTGTGTGTCCAATTAGGAATTATTTATGTATAGAGAAACCAATGGTCCTTGGACATGTGTCCAGACTCAGGTCTATAAGAATCGCAGCCTCTGATGCTACACAGCATTATTCCACCATTGCAATAAAGTTCCTGTCCTATTTTTGGAACAATACAATGTCGTTTCTTTGACCTGGCTCTAACTTTACGATGACATGCAGGGAAAACTCAGCAGGGGTCAGCTGAGACGGAAAGAAGGATCAGATGCTAACCAAGGAGAGCAGTTGTTGACTGCAGAGAAAAGACTAAAGAATGGGACTAAGGGGAAATAATTCCCAGATAGTGCAGAAACTGCAGTACACCAAAGGCAAGATCTGCTTGCTGAGAACAGCAGCAGCCTAGGGCCCTTCCTAAAACCATGAGGCCAGCAGGGGAACACTCACCAGTGCTGTTTCTAGTTGGCCCAATATCTTCGCAGCAGACTCAGCTGAGATAGGAGAACTCACAGTATTTTTAAGGGACCAACATCTCAATGTCAAGGGAAGCTCTATTGTGCAGAATTCCCAGGCAATGCAGAAATTGTAGATAATTTATTTAAAAGGTGTTCTGGCTAGTGGATGGAACTGTAGAAATAAAGATATGCATTACCTACAAGGTCTCTTGGAAGAGGCTTATCAACAGTGCAAATTTAAAAACTCAGAATGTAGGAAAATGCCAGAATTAGCATTGGCCATGTCAGCCTTTTGTGTATGGTTGATTTCTTAGTTACATGATCACCCCCTGTATTTTCTGTGGTCTCCAGCCTCCATAGTTCATGACATAGATGGTGATCATTGAATGCTCATTCATTCTCCTGTTTCCTGTTTGCAAAATTATGTTCATTGAGATCATTGAATCATAGAATGGCCTGGGTTGAATGGGATGTCCACGATCATCCAGTTCCAGCCCCACTGCCATGGGCAGGGACACCTTCCACTAGACAGGTTGCTCAGAGCCCCATCCAACACTTCCAGCGATGGAGCATCCACAGCTTCTCTGGGCAACCAGTTCTGGTACTCCTCACAGTATAGAATTTCTTCCTAATATCTTATCTGAATCTGCCCTAATTCAGTTTCTTCCAAAGAAAGTGAACAAAACCAGCTTACTATTATCTAGAACCGTCTGCGCATATATGAGCAACTATTTAGTTCACAAAATTTGTGCAAGCTTTAATGGATAAAGCAAAGGGCATGCCCCTATATGAAGATCGCCTCTTTTCTAAAATCATCCCCTCTTTAATGAATGAGAATACTGGACTTTTCAAAGCCCATTAAAGATTTAAACATGAAAAAGCAATGTATCTTACCTAGCCTTGTCCTCAGAGACAGATGAATCGGTTTTGGAAAAAAAGATAATTGTTTTGATCTGAGGCAGATACTCAGTATGGGAGATGTCAGCTTGAATGGTTTAACTTAGAAGAAATGAACAAAGCATTTACACAGAAATGGGAGGTCAAGCTGACACTGCTCTGTAAAGCACTGTAAAGCATTTCTATGGAAGTGCATAATCCAAGGTGCCAAGTTTAGAAGCAGAGTTCCAGTTCACCTGACATTTTGCAGATGCTGAAAAAGACCACAATTATTGTGGCAATCTGAACCTGTTTACTGTCACATTGTGCTGCTGCAAAGAGCCTTAAAGTATCAATTCAATGTTCTGTTATTGGCAGTGATAAAGTCATACGAATTGTTCCTGAGAGCGAGAGGGAATCGCAGGTCCTGAGGGCTGCATTCAACAGGCTTGAGGTGAGTTTGATTATTTTCATCTTCTTTTTCTGATCTTCTTGTAGACTGTAGTGGGTAAACTGACATTTCAAGTTATTTCATAATCTGGAAAGCAGCCTTTGCCCATTAAATTCCTAATTTCCCGGTAAAATAGCAGACTTTTTAGCTTCATCATGCCTGACAATTTTAACAAAAAACACTAACTGCCTTAAAGTAATATAGGAGCCATACTTGCAAATTTGCTTTCTTCTCTCTTCCATTTCTTGCTAGCATACATAGTTGCATGCTTCATTATCTGCATGATGGTGTTATTTAAAACACCGAGTTAATTCAAGTTGAAAACACACACGGGAATATGGAAGAGGAAGTGGCTTCCGTTTGGAAATCTCTCTGGAAGACTAATTTTCTAGAGGCAGTTGAGAGAGAATCTGCAAGACTCACTAGCAAACCAAAATCTTTCCTGCAGATATAAATGTAAAGCATTGGTGCCCCTGTAGCAGTGCAGCATAGGAGCACTCTGCAGCATGCTGCTTTGCTGGCACAACTAACAAAGGCAGAGGCAGGCTTTCCACAGAATTGTGGCCCACTGTCTTAGAGAATGAGGGAGTACCTGTAAGCCAGATCGATGGCCCCTGTGGTAACATGGAAAGGACTGCCCCATGCACATGTGCTGCCCCCAGCTACTGGGAAAAAGAGATAAGCCTCGCTAATAGTCACCAAAATACAGCCTAACCAGAGCAGAACAAGGGAAGTAACAACTTGATCGCTGTGTTGAGTTAGTTCAGGATTTGCACGTGGGTCCCGGGCTCTGTCCCTTCCCCTGTGTTCCTTGATCCCAGCAGGCAACAGTTGACTTCTCCCCTGTACCTGTGAAGGTAGAGTTTGATGGGCAACTGTATAGGCACCACGGGTACAAGCTAAAGTCATTTGGCACAGAAATTCAAGCCTTTCTTTGTGTCTGGCTGGCAGAGACAAGGGAACATGTTGGTAACTTTGTCAGTCCTGTGGATCACAGTCACTGGTCATACCAAAGTGTTTGGAGCATGTGCAAAACCTGTGGGCTGCTCCCTGCCTTCAATTCCAGCAAACTATTAGCAGCCTGTAGATGTATCTCTGTCTCTGGTGGCAAAACCTCACGTAAATGATTGTGTTCTCATTGAGGAAAAAATGAAGGTGCATATAATTTCCTCGTACAGTAGTTAACATCTGGGATACAAGTACAAAAAGCTGGTTGTTGCATTAATTTCTTCCCCCTGGATGCTGGAACATAAAGAGGGAGCACATGTGTTTTTTTCTTTCTCCTTATATTGCAAACCCTACGAAGCAAAAGGGTTACTCACCTTCCTGCAACTGTTTCTCATTACAGAGCTCCCTTGGGCTCCCAGAAAATGATTCTTTCACCCAATTCCATCAAAAGGGAAGCAGTAGAAACTTGAATAAATAATTGCATGCTATAACTCTGAGAGCAGGATAATAAACTTTCGGCAAACTGCATTGGAATCTGACTAGTTAATTAAAAGGTGATTGATTCTGATGAGGAACTAAGATGAGGATGCTGAAGGGAAGATTCAAAAAAAGGGAGAGCTTAGTAACACCTGGTTTCATGAACATAGGCTGGGTTTGGCTGCATGTCAGCCTGCATGGGGTTGGACAGAAAGAGGCACCTGAGTGGCTAATGAGTAATGGATATATTTAACATTACTTACCATCCTTTCCTCCCAAAAAAGTCTCAGGTTATTCCCTCATGAAGAAGTGGATCAACAATGGCACTCCTTAGAAGTGCTGAGTCCTTACAATACTAGCAAAAGTCAGTAGTGGCTGCCAAGTCATCAGCTCCTCTGAAGAGCCATGTATTTAGAGTTGTGCAATGTTTAAGTCTCCATAACAAGTCTCCTCTGTCCTTCTCCTGCCCAGAGACTTCCAAAGTTAAAAATTCAAAAGACAGGGGACAATGAGTCTTTGAGCACAATGCTGATCATGTGCTCAGGAGAAAATAGAAGACAGTAAACCAAAAAAAGACACCAAATCCCAGTAGTGCAAAATAAGCTACAAGCAAACCCCAGTTAGAGTCCTGTTGCTGTCTTAACGCAGTATGCCTGACACAATAGAGATATGGAGTGTCAACAGAGATATACAAATTGCTACAATTACAGGCACCACAGTTCAGATTTTTAAATTTTTGAATCAGACAGCAGAATTGGTTAAAGACACAACTCCTTTGAATCCATTTTGGTTTGAGCAGTAAGTTAATACCAACCTGTTATATTACTCACATGTTCTGTTCCTTAAGGGAAAAATAATGGAACCAGGATCCTTTCAAGAGTTGGGATCCTTCTGTTGCATTATTTAGCGTTGTGCAAAATTCAGTTTTCAGCTGGAGTTGTGATATGGCCAGACATTCCCCACCATTGTGGGTATTATAAGAACAAGAAAAGTCAGTGAAAATAGAAGTTACATCACTGTTGTTTTTGAAGTGAGAACGATATCTGCACTTGGGTTTCAATTCAGGCCTGTTTCTCTACTGTGGCAATTTGGTCTCCTAGAGGTGAGGTATATTTCACAGGTACCAAAAGTTACACTCTCTGGTGATGTCAGGATTAGTCCCCATTAGCCAACCCAAAGAACCATAGGAATTGTGGTGCAAAAGTAATTTGGGGAGCCCAGTTTACCCCCAGTGTGATTCATGCACAATGTAAATATTCTGAATAAATTCCCAGGACAGTGCAAACACTGAGTAGATTTTGCACAAATGGATTGTATTCTTGTTGTAGGATTTCCACACATACAACAGACCATCTGAGCTGGTAAGGGAAAGAAGAAATACTCCCTCCTGTCCCAGGCTTTCTCCTCACTGTGTCTGGTGGAGGGAGCGTTGCTATTGACTCATGGTATTCTGTATTCATTTCAGTCATTTCGTTCTGCCTTTAAATTTGCACTTGCAAGGCAGAGTGACTTAGCCTTTCCCTCTGGCCTACCTTTCATAATCCAAAGAAAATAAAAGAAAATGTCTTGGTTCAGTTCAAATGAGCATATCTATCTGAAAGGCTTTATCACAAAGCAGTTTGAGAAAATTATCCTGATGGTCCTATTACAAAGCAATGTATTTTACTGTCAGGTGGAGAATAAAGCAAATGCGAAGATACCCTTTCTTGTTGCCCACTGATTTGGACAAAGGGAAAACAATCATTAAGAAAATAAATGGGCCCTGGAAAGAACAGCAATGTATCTTTTCACTCACTTTGTTTTATCTGCCAGTTTTTTAATGACTGCTCTTACCAATGATTTTTCATGAGGAGATTTTGTCATTTACAGTCCGCTCTAGCAGACTTTCAGAAAGAAAAGCTGAGGTGGTGCAGAAAGAAGTGGTGAGAGCTCTGCCTCATGCCACGCTGAAGCCAATGCTGTAGAGGTCAGCAAGTTGCAAGGTTCATCCCTTTTGGGTAGAGTGTCCAACACTAAAGGAATAGTTTACTGAATGTGCATTTACAGAAACCTACACTGAGACATCCTTGAAGGATCATGAAGAATGGCTGTATGTCTTGATGTATTAGAAGTATCTTAGAATATGCCCCCAGTGATTAACTTGGGCAGCAGTGGCAGTCTAGCTACAGCATAAGCAACTAAACTCGTATAAGAGGTTGAAGAATTATGTGGGGCTTTAGTCCTGAGGAAATCTCTTGATCTCAAACAGGACTGCTCTTCTACCAATGCCTGAGCTGCAGGGTTAACTCACACACTTTTTGCATAAGGTGTCATCCCTTAGGACTTTTTAAACTTAGCATCTGGAACTCCCTAGGAGGCATATTTGCCCCTTTTTTTAAGGAAAAAGTGTCCATATAATTCTAAGTGTAGCGAACCCCTGAAATCTGCCTGAAGTGTACAGGCTCTTTGACAGTACAAATGCCATTGCCTATACTGAGGGAATAATGGATAATGAATGTTTCATTCCACACATTTAACTTTTTTCAAGAATTGCCCAAAGGCAAATCACATTAGTCATAATCACTTGCTGAGTAATTTCCACAAATTAGTTTTAGTCCGTAACTCCATTGCCCACAGTGCTTTGTTATTAATCATTATTCTAAATGGATTCCTTCATTGGCTGGTTCTGTTAACTTCTGATGACAGAATATTGCTTTTTTCCCTGGTGGGGTAAACACAGCATGTAGACCTGCACTGCCAGTAAAAAATAGCCAGCTCAACAGATTAAAATTTGTCTGCTGTTAGTTCTGTAAAATTGCTTGAACTTGCATGTGTTCAACCAATAAACTCATTTGCAGTACAGAAGCAATAAAGAAGCCTAAATACTGAATTCCATCAGCTGTATCCCAGCCTCAAAGCAGCAGGAGGTGGTTCTGGCCCTGATCCCTCTTGTCTCAGCCAGACAGACCAGCGCCCCACTCTAGGACCACAGTGCCACCATCTCTCCAGAGAAAGTTCTCAGAAAGCTCTTGTGCTTCATGCACTGCCGTGCGTGCGACTGTTTCTGAGGGCAGTATGTGTCTGAGCTCGTACAAAATGAGGCAGGTGGGGAACAGAGGGTCATGCTCTCTTTCGAGGCAGGAGATGGCAGTTTCTGGTTTTCACTGACAGAGGCAGTAGCAGCCGGGAGATGCCATCGGTATGTATACAATACATCAGTATGTATCTCCTGTCTCCAGCATGTTCCTACATCGTTTCTTTCAGTTTCTGTGGGGAAATAAAGTAAGACCCTGGTAACTGTGCTTCCCACCAGCAGCACCACCCCACCTTGAACACCTTTGGCACAGTCCCTGTGCCAAAGACCACTGAAGTAAATATGATGGTGAGTATGACAGGGATAAATGATTAGTGGAACTCCTCAGACTTTCATGTAAGACGACAAGTATATTGCATAGCAGTCTTAAGGAACAATTTCGTATGGTTGTCATGAGCTAAAATGCAGCAAATTCTTCGGCAATTCAAGTGCAAACTCATGGAATTATTTATTTTTCTAGCTATAGGTCACTGTCCCAGTTTTTGGATTGGCAGCTGCTGTAATGCCATTACAGGCATCAATCTTAAATTTTTTATTTTCTGTTGTAGTCCTTTGCTCTTATAAATTCTTCCTCTTTTTATAGATATGGTACAAATCTTTGATCCTGACTCAGTGTTTCAGACCAGAAATACCTTTTTGCAGGTTCACAATTCCATGCTAATCATTTGCAAATTATTACAGTAATCAACAAATGAAAGAGAAATATTTAAGATGATGGTACCACAGTGACCTGAGTGTTACTGCCTGCTCACTGTCCCTCAGGACTCCTTTTGCCCATCTGTTGTCACTCTGCCTTGTACACCTCTCCAATAACTGGCTGTTTTCTCCTGCTCTTTCTTGCTTAGAAGACAATTTGAGGAGCCTGTTGCTGATTTATGAGACCTTTCATGGTTTTAATTCTGTTGGACCTGACTGACAGAAACAAATGTCACATTCCCAAGTGCTTTGCAAAGAAATGGGGATTTACTTCGGTCCTCAGACCCAGCAGTTTCTGTTTATCTGCTCTGGAATTTTCCTTTGTAAGCATTATTTTTGATGCAGCACTTCATTTGAGCCTTGACTGATAACTTCTACTCCATCAATGGTCTACAAGCACTTTTTATCACATAACGCCTGACTGGGATCAGGACTGTTTGTATAGGTAGCAAAGAACCTACTGCTCTGTGAACATTCCTGGCATAATAGAGTTAGACCACTCATTCTTCAGTAGTTTTTACAAAAGAAATTCCTGGGCACAGCCAGGCACTTCTTCAACTCTGGGAGGAGCCAGCCTAGCAGGCCTTGAAGCCTTGTTTGTTTTCTAGCCCTTACAGCAGCTGCTTATCCATTGTAATCCCTGAATTGATCCTGTCATTGCAGTTCAGGGAATCAGAAGAAATGCCTCATAGGGGAAAAGGATTGCTTGGCCATAAATCTGATAGTTCATACCTCCATAGGAAAATGCTTAAAAAGGCTTCGGAGAACAAAAGGCCATCTGAAAATGAGTAAGAAAGCCTGTCAGCCCAAGTGGAGCTAATCTTACTTTGCAGAAGGGAAGAACTAGCTCAGCAGCCAGGGCTATGCATTTTACTTTGCACATACGGCAAATATATCTCTATAGGGAGATGCTTTAGTTTTCAGTCCCGATTTTACCCTGACTCATAGTTAGGGTTCTAGTCAGATATGAGCAGACTATTTCAGATACACAAGGAACATCAGGTGACAACAGAGAGTATTCATTAATATATCAGAAAATATGTTTGGAAACAACTTTCCAGGCTCAGAAGGAAGATGTTGTTCCAGAAAAACTTCAGTGAGAATGTGAAAGACAGAACAGGAGAGTCCAGGTAGTGAGTGTATTGTTCTCAGAAGACACAGAAAACATGGACTTTCTAAGATGGGAGGAATCGGCTTCCTCTGAGGAAGTCTGAGCCTGAGATCAACAAAGTCATCAGCACAGCCCCAGCAGGAGTGGGATCAGATCCAGGGCTTACTATTCCAAATGCTTCTTGAGCTCTGACAAGCTTGCTGCTGCGACCATTTTCCTGGGAAGCTTGTTCCAGTGCCCAACTACCCTCTGGGTGAGGAAACTTTTTCTATTACCTGACCTAAACCTCCCCTGACACAATTTCAGGCCATTCCCTTGGGTCCTGTCACTGGGCACCACAGAGAAGAGATCAATGTCTGCCCTTCCTCTTCCCCTCATGAGGAAGTTGTAACTGCCATGAGGACTCCCCTCAGTCTCTTCTCCAGGCTGAACAAACTAAGTGACCTCTGCCACTCCTTATACAACTCAAGGCCCTTTGCCTTCTATTTGCCCTCCTTTGAACTCTCTCTAACAGCTTAATATCTTTCCTGTATTGTGGTGTCCAAAACTGCCCACAGTATTCAAGGTGAGGCCACCCCAGTGCAGAGCGGAGCAGGACAATCCCCTCCCGACTGGCTGGTGATGCTTTGCCTGATGTCCCCCAGGACACGGTTGGCCCTCCTGGCTGCCAGGGTACTGCTGACTCAGATTCAACTGGCCATCAACCAGGACCCCAGGTCCCTTTCCCTGGCACTGCTTTCCAGCATCTCATTCCCCAGTCTGTATGAACATCCAGGGTTGCCCCATCCCAGGTTCAGAATCTGGCATTTTCCCTTGTTGAACTTCCTATGGCTTGTGATTGCCCAGTCCTCTGATTTGTCAAGGTCTCTGTGCAGGGCCTCCCTGCCTTTAAGGGAGTCAACAGCTCCTCCTAGTTTTGTGTCGTCTGCAAACTTGCTTAGTATCTCATCCAGTCATTTATGAAGTCCAAGTCCTTTATGAAGATATTGAAGAGCACTGGACCTCAGGTGGAATGCCGTGGAACCCCTCTAGTGACAGGTCACCAGTCTGATGTTACGCCATTCACCATTATGTTTCCATTCCTCATGCAGTGCAGAAACAACTGCAAAAAGAACCGAGCTATAAATAGTTTAGTAAGAAACAAAATAGGGTTTTGGCCAGGTGTTTTTAATGAGTCTGTTAAACACTGTTTCATGTCTTTCAAATATACGTAGCTGTCCTGGGTTCCTGTAGCTGAATTTTTTTTTGGTAGTGGGGGGGGCTGGAAAGGTGGTTTCTGCTAGAAGCTGCTAGAAGCTTCCCCTGTCCCATAGGAGCCAATGACACTTTGCCCCAGGAGGGACATCCGGCTCCTGGCCAGGACCGAACCAATTAGAGATCACAGGAACGCCTCTGTGATAACATATTTAAGAATTGGAGGTTGTTGCGCAGAAGAAATTCCAGAGAGCAAGAACATGGGATAACAAGGCAGACATCAAGGTCGCTGCAGAAGCGACCGGGTGGAGGAGGCACCTCATGGAGCAGGGGGAGGACTCAGAGCTAAACCCCTGCAGCCCATGGAGGAGCTGGTGCTGGAGCTGTGGATGATTGAAAGGAGAGACCTGTGGACCCGTGGAAAGGCAAA
>VWZG01010322.1:53212-101167 GCA_013396735.1 Grallaria varia
TTTTTCTTTCCTCACTATTTAGTTTAGCATTTATCCTGTTAGTAATAAATGTAGGTATTATCTCACTTTGAGTCTGTTTTTTGCCCATGAGGGTGGTGGGTGGATGACCCCTCTCCCTTCTGCCTAGTTGCAGAAAGGGATTTAATGAGTTCATGGAATCTGGCCAGGGTCAACCCACTACAGTAGCCTAGAGGCATCTGTACTTGGAATAACGGATATTCAGTTACCTTATAACTGAGTATGAGTTTTATCTCTGTGACTCTCTTGAGGAATAGCCTACGGGTTCTTTTCAGTGTAGAGCCCTGTATAAAATTATACCAGTGTAAGTAGAGTGGCAAGACCATTACTTTGTTACAGTTCCACAAAGATCTGCAAAACTCAAAATTTCAAGATGTGCATTGTTCACGTTCTGTGCCTGCCAGTGTTATGGTTGCTGCAATCCCGTGAATCAATTCTGATTTATTGGCACAATTACTCTTATGAGCCTCATTGAAGAGCAAATAATACTGAAAACTTAAACCCAGTTAAATGTCTAGTGTTCTCAATAAGAAACCTAAATTACTTTGCACTAGGACTACATTATAAATCCTTTTGGAAAGCATAGGGAATTCCACACTGAATTGCACCTGGTTCATTTTGCAGCACACAAAGGGCAGCTGAAGGAAATTTGCAGTCAGGACTGTCAATTAAGTTCCTTAATTGGCAGGAGCAAGTGAGGTTGAAATCAGTCCTGATCCTGAAAACATTTGTAAGGGTGAAGGCACTAAAGAGAAGCAGTTCTGCTCTTTCCAGGTGAACTATAGCACAGTTATAATTATCCACCAGTGTCAGAGTGAACAGGAATCATTCTTCCTTGCTTTCTTTTCAAATATACCAACAGAAACCTAAAATTCCATCGCACATTATACATGTGCATGCGAGGGGTGTTTACGTACATGCATGTGTGTGACTGTGCTTCTTGTGTGTGTGGTATGATTAAACCTTAGTGAAACCTCTGATGACATCAGTAAAACCGGAGCGTTTTCTACTTCTACTCTTTATCTTCTGCTCTTGGATTTATAACTGAAAACATATCCAGTGAATTTCAAGACTGCATAGGGTGTTTATGTGTCTGCACATGAGCATATGGATATAAATGGGAAACCCGCACTTCCTGAGAGAGCCCATGAGCAAAGACTATCACTGCTTGCATTATTGACTGCATATTCCCTTTTACAAGAGGCTCAGAAATGCCAAGCCAGTTCAACCGATGGCATCGTAACAATAATTATATTCTGAACTTTACAGCTGTCAGCATTTCTCAAAGAAATCCGTTCATAGTGATGTTAAGGACAAGGCCAGTTTTGGCACATGTATTGCTGGATACAACTCAGAATAAAAACTGAAATTGTGAGGTAATAAAGCATAACAAAATTCCTGTTTTCATGGGGTATAACAGAGATAAATCATATAAACAATTTCCTCCGTATACTAAATATAAGTTATGGCAAAGTTATTCTAGTTATTTTCTTGACAAGCATCAATCATCTCTTTTGATTGATACACAATTGCCATCTGATGAGAGTACTAAGCATCTTCCTTTTGGGGTAAATGGAAGAAGAAATTAAGCATCTGCTTATGAAAGAGTAGTGAGAGACAACTGGAGGCTACTGCCCAAGAAAATGGCTTTAATTACAAAGGCTAGACTAAACGCCATAGCCTAAAAAAGCTGAGGATTTATTTGACTTGAATGTTAAAAAAAAAGACTGTGGGATTTATGCAGCCAAGAGAGGGTTTCTGGGGAAAAGCAGGGAGGCTCTTTTCTTCTCAGGCTCTCTTTCTGCAGGCATGAAATGAGCAGGTGGAAAACCTGAACTAGCGAAGAAGAATCTCCCTGTTCTGGTTTCTATCTTGGCAGGGCAACAGAAGTTTTCTGTTCGCCATTTGTAACACGTAGGATTATACCAACAAAGTGTTTGTATTCTTGAAAAATTATTTGCAGAATTTTTAACTTTGGTATAAATTCTGAATTCTATTAGTTCAGCACCCAAATGTGTTTAAAATATTTGTGCCTTTGCCTTGTGCTGACTTTTCATCACTCTGCTGGCCAAAACTTAGAGACATGACTAATGAGCTCAGGGTTGCTGTACCTTGGAAAGTGTCCAGGTAAGAGGTGATGCATTTATACTCTTGAGCTTGAGCATCTCAGTTTAAAGAGAAACTGCCTACAAAGAGACTTGGCTTTCCTAAGCACAAGTTGAACCACATGGACTTTTATGGGATGAGTGATGTTGAAAAAAGAATGGGCAGTTAAACAGGAACACCTACTTACATAGTCACAATTAATAATCTCTTATACCTTCCTGGTTAAATAAAGCAATAATATGTTTAAATCCTTTGGGAAAAAGGAGTAATCTATATGCTTTTACATACCATTTCTTCTCACAGAAAGCAAGTCAGGATGTACCTGCCTCCAGTGAGATTCTAGGAAAAAGCATTCACTGGGTATCTGTGCACCACTATTCCTGAGAATGGGTACCCACAGTCACATTTGTGTGCAGCAGCAGGTGCTGAGTAAGTGGTCTCCTGGTCCCAACTCTGAACATGCTGAAAAATCTTGAATGCACTCTGCTTATTATCTAAAGGCTTAAAACACCCCAAGACCATTTAAAGGCAACCTGCTGCCTGAAAGGCAGGATAAGATGTACAAAGATGTGAGTATTTAGGTTTGCTGACATGCTCTTAAGGGTATCACTTTTTCCTCTAGCCTCAAGACAGCAGACAAATTTTGAGGTTCAAATATTTGGCTGTATGTTGAGACAGTTTTGTAGGATTTCTGCATCTCTCTGTTTTGTAGCTGGAGAATCTTCCTCCTACCTAGCGAATCCTACCACCCACACAGCAAATAGATATCTTTTGGCACTGACTGGTACACCATTCATAATGCTGTATAACAGCTATATGTGTAGTGTGTGGGGATAACAACACTGTCACAGATAGTAAAGAGAATAGGATAGCAGTTAGTATCATTACCACTCACTAGCCAGCAGAGCCCAGGGTGGAAATTCAAGGCATACTTGCTAGCAGAGTGATGCTGAAAGAAGAGTGATGACCCTGGTGAGACCCTCAGTATCCATGGGAGATGCAATGATGAAGTCTCCTGAAGATGACAGTAAGTAAAGGATAGTTGGACCTGCTCAGTCCAAACATACCTGCACTGAAATCCATCTTCTGTTTGTTAGTTTTTGTGCACTGTTGCTGTGTCACACCAAGGACAAGCTGAAGGCTGCAATATAAATAAGATGTCTGTTGGTGAAATGTGTTTTTTGTTATATGCTTTATAAGGCAAAATCAAGTCAGCAATTGAAGCACTCGGGGCAGGACAGGTAACATCTCCCAGAAGAGCACTGAATGCTTTGTTTACATTGCAAAAGATGAGAATGGGAGTCAAATGAAGCCAAACTACCCAAATAGGGAACTGAGCTGGAGTGGAGTGATTTGCATTCTAAATATGGGATTTTTTTGTCTTACTTCCAGGACAATGGCAGAAGTGAAATACTGCATTTTCACCGAAAGGATAGTGGTGTGCAATGTGCCAGTGATTTAATGAAGATTGCTTCTTTTGAGATTCACTTGTAGCCAGTAATGTGAGGAACAATTAGAGTACCTCAGAAATTAAAAAGCTTGGTGGTGTTATAACTAATAGTGTGAATATTGCTTGGTTTATCCCCTCCACAAAGATGGAGAATTTCACCAGAAAAAGTCCTGAGTAAGTGTCAAAAACTAAGACAAGTTTCAGGTGTATCTCAACGGGGTTGTTTTTTTGGTGGGTTTTTTTTGTTTGTTTGTTTCTATTCCAGTTTTGTGTGTTTAGATATTGCAGTTGGCGCGGAGACACATGGTTTGGGTTGCTCGTAGCTTGTGTGTAACAATTTGTTGTTCTAATAAACATGGCTCAAGCTGAGTTGATTGATACACTGTTGGTTCCAGAGAAACAAATTTACCCTTTCTGATGTGTATTTTTAGGGATAAATCTTAAAAGTCAAATACAGACTTCTAATTAACCGTGTTGAATTAGGGGGTAATTTCACTGGGTGCCTATAATTTATCAAAATATGAAAGATGGATAAACTAACAAACATGTTTGTTAGCATAGTGAGAGGATCTTTATTTATACGCAGCATTTAGCACCATTTAATTCATGAGTTTGGTTTCTACTGACCATCTGTCATAGCTGCTGTCACCTTCAAAAGCCTCATGAATTTTGCCAGTCCTGGTGTTAGACTTGAAAAGATGCTGTGCCCACCCACCACTATCACTCAGATCCATGGAGTACATTGTGGCAGTGTGAAACAAAGAGTGGTTTTGGCAGGAATTAGAAGAGGCTGCTCCTGGGTTTCAGTTTTGCTCCTTCCAAAGTAGCAGGCATTTAATTGGATTAACAGGACTGAGGTCAGCATTGCTTGAAGAGCACTGGAAAGCAGTGGACACTCATGAGCTGCAGTAAGGACTTCCACCAGTGCAGCCTGGCACAGCTGTTTGCAATGAACTTCAAAAGACGTTTATCAAGTACTAATTATTTTTAAATTCTCTTTAAGAAATGTGCAGACATGGTAGTCCCTATCAATTCCCTTCCTTATATTCAGCTCACAAACATATATTTTTAAAGCCAGTGGGTCTTGATATGTATATTTGTCACATTGATACAGACACTGTTGCTGAAACTCCCGTTTATAGTCTCCTGTGACTACCCAGCAGCTCTGGGGAGAGTTTTGTTAACTTGTGTTCTCGCCACCCTCCTTACTCTGGCTGAAGAGGAACTGTTCTCACCTCTCTTGAATAGTATATGCATCTACACTATTTTACCATAGGGTGTAGAACACTGATTTTCAAATCCCTGTTTGCAAACTTTCTTTCTTTCTTGAAAATTTATGTTACTGACTTCTGATTATCAAGCTTGAGGATGCTTTGCAAACAACACTGGTATGTGCTGTGCTTTCTATACCTCTTTAGCATTCTTTTACTGTCTTAGTGAAGATCGAAAATACCTTGTGAAATAAAAAAAGACAAACATATGGAATGTATAGTAGTCTGAGGAGGTGCATGAAGCTGGAGGTACCTTTTATTTCAAACTGTTTGAGGAAGGACATTCTGGAGACTGTTCTCTCTTCCCATTGGCAAAACTCCCACAAGAGTTGTGGTAAGCTGGACACATTCCTCAAAATCTGCTCCATTAGCATAGATGTCAAGTTGGACCAGCCAATGCAGTTTTATTGTTTATATCATGCCTAAAGTGTTTGCCTATGTAGCTTCGAGCATGCCATCTCCTGGACTTCCCCACCTACACTGAATGCATATGAATTACAGGTTGGTTCCTGCACTACAGGTGGACTTATGGCAGCCCAGCAGCCCTTTCCACATCATCGAAGGTACAGTCATTGACGTGCGAGTACCAAAGAACACGACCCGAAGTCTGCTGCCCTACCTCCAGCAAGCAAACATCCAGTATACGTAAGCCCGTGCTTTACTTTCTGTGCCTTGCTTCAGAGATCTGGCCTCTGGGGCAGGTCTGCCTCTACCACACCAAGTGCGCTTGAGAGTGTGTTCCACATCGCAGCAATTAGACTGGCAGACAACCAGGCATTCCCAAGAAAACAGCCACTTAAATGGGAGAACAGAAAATCTCCCACAGGCAGGCAGTTTTAATTAAATGTCCTCCGTTGGAGTCAAGCTGAAGTGTTTTCAATGTATGTGAAATCACATCTGTTAAGAGAGGGATGGTAATTACTAATTCTACAGCCTGCTTTGCCTCTCTCTGTATTTAACAGGAGCAAGGTTTATTTACAAGTGTGCTGCAAACACTGAGACAAGACTTCTTCATCAACTATACAGGAACACACTAGTTCTGTTATTCCCCAATCCTAGTGACCCAATGCAAGTCATATGGTATAAATACATACACACTAAGGGTCACATGTCATTTATAGAGTTCCTTAAAAAAAAAATTCAGGACAATTATGAAGTATACTTATCTTTTCATATTTATTGGTATGATATACTGGGCAAGAGTAATGACCTTGTTATTAAGACCTTTTCAGTGAGATGCCTAGGCATCTGAATAATCAAGTGATGAGTTATTTGAATTCTCAAACATTTGCTGAAAAAAGACCTACATGAGGGTATTTATGTTTATTTCTCAATGGGAAAAGGATGGTGCAAATCATACGGTATATGTATGTATGTATATATATATATGCATATATATAGTACTCACCAGAATTCCATTTTTATTATAACAATGGTCTCTTATGAATTTGTTCTTCTAAAAATACAGAAACAAACATAAGGAGATTAATTACACAAGCTCGATAGCTGAAGCTCAGAGTGGCTTTCATGTGGCTTCAACACTGCTTCAGTTTTGTTTGTTTAAAACTGAGATGGGAATTTCTGTAATTGTTTTCGTGTGCTTATAAAAAAAAATGTTCCCTAATTACTGTGCCCCAGCCGTTGTATTTGTGTCTGCTGCTGTTCCTGCTCACAGTAATGACCTTCAATGAAATGACAGGAGGCCATTTCATATGTGTTATAAACACTCCCTGTACTTGAAGACCTCTGCTTGAGTTGCAGAGCACAGTGTGCAAGGGCAAGAACTGAGAGGGTGAAGGGTCTCTGCAGTTTGCCTGAAACAACATGGTACAAATACTGAGACAACATTGCATTAATCTTCCATGGGAAAAATCTCCCCTCTGATTTCTGGTGCACAAGGTCTGTGCACTTAGAAGGAAGATGGGCAGCATTTTTTCAGGCTTTTCCTTTGCTCTCTCTCTTCATCTCCCTGCTCCCCATCTTTGATGGTCCCAGCCATTAGAGTAAAAACCCTGCAAAGCTTCTACAAGCATATGCTTGTCCTGACAAGTCTCCTGAGATCTGTAACTCCAGAAGAGCCAGGAGATTCTGCCATGAGAGAAACAACAGCTGTAGTCAGGGAGCAGCAAGAGCAGGGTGGCCGGGCACAGCCACTGAGCTGAAGTGCAGCTCCACAGCCAAGATTTTGTACAGCTCATTTCACATCACTGGTTTTCACTATTTTATTATTTTTTTAAAATTTGATTTTTACACACTCTGCAAAGGAGTCAAATTGCCACATCACTACTGGAACTGGGAAATCTGAGGCAAACACCAGGTAAAATTTCAGCCTGATGCTTGCCTAAATTACGACAAATTTCTAAAGTCAGGAAGCATTAAGCATCCCTAATAATGAACAAGGGGACCAGCACTTGCCTGTAAAAGAGGCTTCTCTGTCTTAGGGTTTGAATTCATGACAAGATGGTCATGAAAACAAGCCAGGCAGCAGTTAAACTCTCTGCACCAAGTTGCTTTGGTTGCAAGTTCCCTGGTAAAGAAGCCACTTAGGTTGCATTCAGACCTAAGGAACTTAAGAGCCTTTGTATTATAAGCACAAAGTACACAGTCATTTAAGAGTAAAGAAAGATTATCAAATCTCTAAATTTTAGAGTACAGATGCATAAACAATCAGGAGTTATGAAATTAAATGTATTATTGTAGCAGTGAACAGAGCTTGATCCTGGTAGGTGCTTACACTAATCAGAATTCTGCAAAGCAGTCAAGTATTTTTTTTTAAGTATTAGATGTCTAAATAACTGGAATAAAACCACTCCTTTAATTTAACAACGGGCTTTACGGTACTGGTCTTATAGTATATATAGTACTTTGCAAGTCAAGACTATAATCCATTAGTTTGCTTAATGAATGCTGCTGATGTAGAACAATGTAATTCCTAATTATACAACTATCTCACTAGTGCATTTGAAGATGGGGATAACCTTTACTTTGATATTATACGTAGATAAAACTATTACCTTTGAGGTATCTGCTGCGCAGCTGAGTTAGGAGCAGAGTAAATGCCATTTCTTTCCATCTTTTTCCTATCATTGCAGCTGATGCCCATAAAAATTTAAAAGGTTGAATGTGATTGTCATTCTACAGGAATGATGAATTAGTAGTTACACACATTGCTATGCTTTAGGAGAATGTGGCACACAAGGATGACTCAGTTTTACAGTCCTGTTGTTACTGATGTCAGTGATGATATTCCCAGCTCCTGCTACTGTCTGATGGAACGAATAGATGCTCCACCTTCTTCTTTATAATTTTTTAGAAGTTTGTTGTATTTTTTTTATCATTATTTATTTTTGCCATAAAACAGGAACGGTTTCAGCTTACACAGCTCTTTCTGCATTTTGCTCTTAATGCAAAGAACCTTTTGCTTTTAATGCAAGTATATTTAATTTCCATTTAGTATTCTTTCATGGGTTTCTTGAGCCATTTTAACATAACTGGCAAACAACTGTTGCAGAGTAGCTAATGTGAACAACAAAGCACACTTAATATTTTTTCTTTATTTGTTGGTTTTTGTGATTCAGATAGAATGATAATGCTGCCATGTTGTTCTTTTTTGTTTTGTTTTGCCTGTACAACTTGTATGTAGTGTTCCATGCCAGAACAATAGCTCCCAAAAGTAGGTGAATGTTTTTCTAAGCCTAAAAAGATTTTTTTAAACAGTTTGAAATCAGTTTTTGAAGCTCCATGATCATGTAATAGAACTGGATTATAAAAGAAGACAGCAAATGCTGCTCCATAAACAAACGAAAGTGGTTTCTTCTTCACATTGGCTACATTATTTACATCATTCTGTTTTAGTTGTTTAACAAGCTCATTGTGTTTTTGAAGGCATGGTTACATTTCAAAGCAGCTGGAGTATTTATTTGGCAGCTTATATTCAAATGAGCCTGAAGCATTCCATTGTCAAAATAAAACAGATGAAGTTAAATCAGGATGGTTTAACTCCTGCTATATTTCTTCTAAATGTGACTGTTGTTCTGATTTAGCTTGTGTGTTCTACTAGATTTTCAGTAATACTGCTATATTTGGGGTTTTTTTCCCCACAGGATTCTCATATCAGACCTACAGAAGGCAATAGAAAACCAAACTGGACTGAGGTCATATAGGAATCGAAGGTCCCTCTCTGGGTATAACTATGAAGTGTATCACTCCCTGGAAGAAGTATGCGAAATTTCGTATTGTTCCTCTTATCTACTACACTCTTGTATTTAATAAGGCTAAGATTCCATTCTCTCTACAAGTTCTGATTACCTGTTAATCTTCAGAAGTGTTCTGAGTTTTTCATCTTAAACACCTTCTTGAAAATCTATATACGTTTAGTGTTTGTATTCAAAGCTTATCTTTACATCTTTGACAGCTTCTGAGTTTTGTTTTTAAAGTAGGTCTTTTACTCTGGTGGAATAAGATATTTCACTGAGTGGTTAGTCACACTAAGTCATTTAGGCAATATGAGCAAATGCTTATTTGCACAAGAGGCACAAATACTTTGAACACTTAAATACACAGTTGTGTTTAACTACCCTGGCTGATGGCTGGGTAAGTAATTTCTGTTGATTTCCGTGTGCTCACATACTCAGTTTCAGTCTGCACCAAAGCAGAGACACTAGGCTGGGCGTGGAGAGTGCTGCACCACAAGAAGATCTGGTGCCTGTGAAACAAATATTGCAGGTACCACTGAATCCTGCAAGTCAATCTGTTTGCCATTCTGCGTTCTGGTGGGCAGAATCTTTCTTTATTCCTTCCGTTTTGAGGGAGAATGGTGGATTAGCCCCGTCCCCAGATATTCAATTGACAGCTAATGCGTATCAGTAACAATGGAATGGAAAAAACAATCCCATGTGATTGAAGGCTGCCGCTGGCAACAGAGCTGTGAGAGCCAAATAATAGTTAGTGTGATAACAAAAACAACCAAGGAAGCCAGCAAAGTCAACAAACAAAAAAGACAAAAATAAAAACTAGAGGAAAATCCAAAAACATACAGAAGACCGAGAGCTGAGATTAATAAATGTATTACAGTTATTTCTCATGAAATGCAAAGATTGAAGCAATGATTTCTTTTCTGTACTTGCAGATCCAGGACTGGATGCATCATCTGAATAGAACTCATTCAGACCTTGTTTATATGTTCTCTGTTGGAAAATCCTATGAAGGGAGACCACTGTATGTACTCAAGGTAAAGATTAAATAGTCATTAATCAGACTAAAGTCTGGAATCAGGGACACTTTGGTACTTATGTTACAGCATGTACACCAGAGACACGCCTAACAGCGTTTCCTGAGGATGAGTTGCTAAGATATAAGTATCTCTCTGAATGTCACCTTTAATGAAGAAAGAAAAAAAAGGATGGAAAACTAAAAGCCAAGTCCTATATACGTGGATTGGATATGCATGGAGATAGATTACAGGACAAGTTCAATTACCAGGATTTGGATTTAAGGGGATTGGAAATCTTTGTGTTTGTAGACAACTAGGAGAGCAGTTATGCTGGAGAGGGACCGCAGAGGACTCTGGAGTCCCTCTCAGCATGTGCCACATACACTTCCTCTTTAGCTACTGACAAAATGTCAGGGCTATGTGCTCTCAACTCACATGATCAGGACCACAAGTTAGAGTGTGTCAACAAGACATACAAAAATTTACTTTCAATGATTTTTCTTCTCATCTCCTGTTGAAGAGTGATGAAAATTTGATTATTCATCAGGCTATTCCTGTAGTGTTAGTCTTCTTCACCCTACTCCATGTGATATTTAATCATATCATTCCTCATAAAAGAGGAATTGAAAGATCTCACTTTTCTTTCAGGGTTTTTTTTTTCCATAGATCAGCCTCATTGTTTTGGCATACCTGCCTAACATTATTTTGGCCATACCTTTGAAAGCAATAAATTTCTGTTCCTTTATATGAGGAAATTCAAAATGGTTTAGTGTTTCTCATATTCTATTATTTTCTTATCACTGTGTTTCACTAATGTCATGAGATCTATTGATATTTTGTGAATATTCACATTTCAAGTTAGGTAAAAGATCACGGCCCTACAAGAAAGCTGTCTGGATAGACTGTGGGATTCACGCAAGAGAGTGGATTGGTCCTGCCTTTTGCCAGTGGTTTGTGAAAGAAGTAAGTGTTTAAAAATTTACAGTCATACAGTTCCTTTGGTCCAGTAAACTTTGCATTTTTGCTATGAAAGTTCTAACATATAACTAATAAGGAAAAGAACTAGTTCTAGTATATCTCTTTTTTTATTATTTGTAGAACACTTAAGTCCTTGATAAATGAAGCTGATAGCAACAGCCAGACACAGCTAGGCACAGGACAACAAAAATATGCCAGACACATATTGGCAGAGATAGAAGTATGATTTGATTCCAAGACCGAAAAATGCCAAGATTGTAATTCTGTTAATAGTCCAGGTAAATCAGTGCCAGTGTGCACTGCTTCGGAGCAGTTCAGCAGTATCTTTGCTTTAAGGAGGACTTAGTTTAAGAAAGACAATTCTTTTTTTTGGTGTAATTCCATAGGAATACTTAGGAAGCTAAAATCACAGAATCATGAAATAGAATCACAGGATTGTTTAGGTTTGAAAAGACCTTTAAGATCATCAAGTCCAACTGTTAACACAACACTGCGGAGTCCACCACTAAACCATCTTCCCAACTGACACATCTACACATCTTTTAAGTACCCCCAGGGATGGTGAAGTAACCACTTCCCTCGATAGCCTCTTCCAAACTTGACAACCCTTTCACTGAAGAAACTTTTCCCAGTATCCAATCTAAAACTCCTCTGGCTTAACTTGAGGCCATTTCCTCTTGTAGAGAGAGATAAGACCCCCCTCCTGAGCCTCCTTTTCTCCAGACGAAACAACCCCTGCTCCCTCAGCCACTTCTCCTAAGATTTGTGCTCCAGCACCTTCCCCAGCTCCATTGCCCTTCTCTGGACATACTCCAGCACCTCAATGTCTTTCTTGCAGTGAGGGGCCCAAAACAGGACACAGGATTTGAGGTGTGGCCTCACCAGTGCTGAGTATAGGGGGATGATCACTGCCCTGGTCCTGCTGGCCACAATATTGCTGACCCAAGCCAGGATGCCACTCACCTTCTTGGCCAGCTGGGCAGCCTGCTGGCTTATGTTCCGCCAGCTGCCAACCAGCATCCCCAGGTCCTTTTCTGAATGGGCATCTTTCCAGCCACTCTTCTGAAGCCTGTAGCACTACTTGGGGTTGTTGTGACCCAAGTGCTGGATCTGGCACTTGGCCTTGTTGAACATTTGGCCTCAACCCATCAAGAAGTCATCCATCCTGTTTCCATGATGGCAACTATCACAATTTTGCCGCTGCGCAATGGCTTCCAGCTCCTGCTGTTTATTGCCCATCCTTTGTGCATCATTGGTGTAGATGTACTTCATCTGGGCTATTGATCATGCTACTTTTTGCAGGGAAGGAGCCCTAATTGCTCCATGACCATTCTCAGGCACTTCCGTGCTTTTAAACATATCAATAACTTGTGTCTTTGCTGCCACATGGATCTCCATCCACTACTTCCACTGAGATGGCAAACCAAAGGAACTCACTAGAGCACTGTCCCTCAAATATCAGTGTGGTGCCCCCAGGCTTTTCTCTGTCGAGCCTGGTTTTATCCCTTTTTCCCTTCATATCTAGTTTAAAGCTCTTTCAGTGAGACCTGCTACCTCCTGAGCAAAGATCCTTTTCTCCCTTTGAGACAGATGTACCCTATATCACCGGGAAACCTGCTGTTGTTTAAACCAGCCCATGATCAAAAACCCCCAAATTCTACCAGTGACACCAGTCCCAGAGCCAGGTATTGATCTGCTGGCTCTTCTTCTTCATGGATGGATTTCACCTAAAATTATGGGTTTCGTATTATCTGAATATAAATTCATTCCAGTGTTTCTTTAATACTATCTTATTGGATTTATTCCCCCCCTTATTGTTGATATGTAGGATTTAGCCTTCATATTCATCCATGTGCCATTTTTCAAATGAGTGGTGAAATCAAATGGAATTGGAATTTTGCTTTCCCAGTTGTCTGGGGGTTTTTTGGTTGTTTTGTTTTGTTTTGTTTTGTTTGCTTGTTTGTTTGTTTTTAATATCAGCACTTAATCTCTTCTAATTTGAGATTCGTTACAGATGCATGTATTTTGCCATTTCCCTTTAGCCAACAAACTTTTGTACAAGATGGGCTATTAGCTGTGCAATGGAGACTATCTTACAATGGAGTTTACAGAAGTCAAATGTGGCTCCAGAAAAGCCCACAGATGTCCTTTGAGTATTTTGCATACAATTTTTTTCACAAAATAAGGTATGCAAGTGTTTTTTACAATGTTCTTCCTATGAACACATGATTTTATCACTTTTTTCCCCACTCATATTATTGTGAAATTCTACAATGTATTAATACTTCCTCTGATTTTGTGAGAGTAAATTTCTGCATAGTCAACACCCTAATGTGTTAGCTGAGATGATCATCTAACCATGTGTGGCCTTCCCTCAGAAGTCAGAGCAGCCTACAGAGCAAGTACAGCTGTAATGAGGCCATTGCAATTTGGATGAGCCTGTCACCATGGACAGGCTAAACCAGATCCAGGAGCTCATCTCCAAAGTTCAGTGTGCAACGATGGCATGTCTTCTTATTAGGACTTCTGTTAGTGTAAAGATGAACTAACTTGCAGCTATTACTGAGCAGCTTTCCTATCCAGGAGAACAGGCTGCAGTAAGGAAGGAAGATGTTTGGGACAGACAGGCACTGGTGGGTAAGCATGTTGTTCAAGTACCTCTTCCTTACCAAGGTTTTCCTGTAAAGCACTTTTACAGCAAGGTAAAAGTCACAAGATTTCTCTGTGGAGCTTATGGCAGAATACAGGCTCTGTGTGTACATAATAAAACCGTCTAGTTGCTACATGAGATCTTCAGAGAGTAGCTTGCTAGTAAGGCTGCTTCGCTTACTATGTAAAAGCAGCTTCCTAGATTAAAAGAAAAGTATCTGCAAAGTTCCTCTCGACTACAGCAATATACCACCTTTGTCCTCCTGTCCTTTCTTAGAGCAGTATTTCAATCCAGCATTAAAGCAAAAAGCATCAGGAAAATAATACCTTACGCTCATAGTCTCTATCGTTACAATAAAAATTACTGGGAAAGGAGGAGAGACAAGATGTTTAGATTGCTTGGTTTAGGATATTGCTTTTCTCATTATACGAATTAGACGTTTTTAGTAAGAACTCTGGGAAAACTGAAGGTCCCTCCGTGCTCCAAACTCTGCAATTCTCTTTTGCTGGCAAACTCCTCCCTCTGGCAAACTTCTGCAGCCCAGCAGCCCACTTTTCCCTTCTCCCTGGTGCTTACAGGCAGTTCTGAGAAATGGCAGTCAGCTTGGAAACAGATTTTTCCTGGCATGTTTGTTGACTCCTAAGGAATGGCACCACAAGCCCATTGCTTTAAGGCAAGCAAATGGAAATACTGGATTTACGTGATGTTGGCTTCTTTTCTAGCAGGAATAGCAGACGTGCATTCCTGTACTACACAGGCAGCCTGAAATGTTTCATCAAGCTTTCACTTCACCTTCTGATCTCTGTCATTTGTTTTTATTGAAGTATATCCATGTTCCTGTATACAACTAGGCTTTTCAAGTGATTTAGCTTAGAAAAAAATTGAACCTATGCATGAATGTCACTTAACATTCAAGCTCAAGACTGGGTGCTGCAAACTTGACCAGATACTCCTACCCACCTTGGGAACCCTCAGTTATCATCCCTATACTTTGGAAGTGTCAGCTTCTGAGTGCCAGTGGATTTGCTGCAAGCAATGGGAGATACCACCTCCATAGGGTGGAGGTGCCATTGGGCAGCTGCCAGTGGGGCTTGCCAGGGTATGGGAAGTGGCTCCCCTCTTTCTACAAAGCATCTGGAGTTGTTCAGCTGAGAAGGACTCAGCTCCCACCCATTTAGAAATGCAAAACAGACTAAAGCAGATCTGACTTGTGAAGTGAGGATGTAAGGCTGGAGCATGGGAAGGCCAGAGGCTGCCTGCTATGCAGGCCTGTTCTGTATGTGGGCAAATACAATAGTTAGATAAAAAGAACAGATGAACTAGAGAAAAGGGGAGAAAGATACAGAAGTTAAAGATCTAAAAGAGAAAGAGAATGCACAGGAAAGAATTTTGCATTATGTGATAATATAATTCAAAGCACAAAATCTCCTTACATTTTGAAACAAAAAAAGAGGAGAGCAAGGACTATAGTTTGGGGAGTTGGGATTTTTTTGTTTTGTTTTCTGTATGTTGTTTTGGTTTTTTTATAATCTGCTCCAGAATGAGCTCTAGCCTTGACTCTGTGTTCCATAGGTCTGGTGTTAATAACAACATGTTTCTGTTGGAGGTGCCCCTGAATGTCTATAGTCTCTCAGCTAATCAGATGTTCTACCAGGATGAGCAGTACTGGTGGCCTCTGACAAACCCTACCTCATGGTCATTGCATTTCAAGTCAAGAAAGGGGCCTGCACATACAGGATCAGATCTAATGAGCCACAGAGAAATGTCTGCACCTGTATTGGGGTGAAATAGTAGTCATGTTACAGTAGAGTCCCACCCAATTTCAAGTCTTACTCAGCTGGAAAGGGATGGAAAAAGGGCTCTGCTAGTGGAAATATTAAGAGACCTGTAGTGAAGTAGGGAAGCAAGATGAAATGTAAAAAGAATCAGAACTGATTATATGTGGGTTACTTTGAAGGAAACCTGCAAAGATAAATGAAGATAGAACTTATGTCCCTAGCAAGGGATTTAGGAAAAAAAAAGAAAAAAGGTTTGTCAGCCTCGAGTTTTAAAAAGGCTAAATGGGATATAGTACATTAAAATGTCTTAGTAAATATTACAAAGTGGAATTAAAGGTACTCTATATGTGTAATTACTTTGTAGAAAGGTAGAAAGCAGTAGAATTGAGAAACAAAATTCAGACCCTAGCACATAATTATCCAAAATTAAATAGCCCTCATAGAAACAAAGACACAAAACCTATAGCCTGTTTGCAAAAACACAAATATATTGTATACGTGTTAAGTAAGCATATTTCATTCCTATTCTTTGGTCTGCAGTTTGGAGAGGAAAAGTAGAATACAGATACCAAATTATCCAGACCTCAAATTTAGGATTTTATCATTTGGCTAACAATCTGAAATATGGTTCACAGGCTGCTATTCAAATTAACATTAAAACTAGATTCTGTTTCAGTTTTAGTGAAAGCAGATGAGGAGTCCCATTACATCTGGTTTGATTTCCTTCCCTCTAATAAATGCTGCCATTTGATACATTTCAATTATGTATAACCTTGAAATGCCATTCATACAGTATTTTCAGAAACAACATGGAGGAGATGGGACTTTCTTTGTTTCTGCAGGAATTTGTATTTCAAGATTAGAAAATCCAAGAAATATAATTAAAAACCTTAAAGAAGCAAGCACTGCTTGTTCTCCTTGACAAAATGTTCTAAAAATCCAATGGCAACTGTAAGGGAAGCTTCCATTAAGATCAAGTGCATCCCCTCTAGGCAGTGTCCTAATCCAGGCCTCAAATGAAAGCAGTGCAGTAACCTCTACCATCACCTTCTTTTCCCATCCTCACTGGTGATCCCAATTATTTGAGTTCCCAAATTATTCAACATGATGTGTTTGGACTTCATCATGCACACAGGGAGCAAACGTGTAACTGCAGACAAAGAAGTTAAAGGCTGAGGGCAGATCTCAATTTTTTTTATTTTTTCTTTTTTTTTTAATGCTGACATTGGTATTGGTTTCTTCCAAAACCAGGCCAAAATCCTGTCTTTTCCCTCCACAATAATGAGCCAAGAGAGACACACAGTAAATCCAAGAAGCAAAATTGCAACATCTGCCGCCACTATTCTCAGCCTGAGACTGATTTATGACTCACCTTGTGGGATGCATATGGTATGCGTACTGCCAATTAACCAGCCATTAGGCTTGTGGACCAGGCCCCGGAGACCAGTCTTTACCAGGAATTTCGCAGCATTCAAGACCTCAGATTCTTCCTCAAGAATGTTTATGAAGTGCTTGACTGCAGACAGGATAGCTAAAGTAACAGCACACGCAGAGCTCAGTAAGGACAGCAGCGCAATCAGATGCAGGTCCAAGCAGGAGACCCAGACAGTGTTAAAAAGGGTTGGCTCTTTTCTGCACTGTGCAGACCATGTGGTCAGAAGGCAGTAAAGCTATAAGTATTCCTACTTTAAGATCTGCTGAAAGCCAGTGTAGCACTTACGCTCATTCTGCAAAATTCCACAGTCCATGTTCTGATGGACAAAACATCTGCAATGTGCTGCATCAACAGTCAAGGCAGCACTCAGTCATTCATTCCAGCGCTGAAGTCCACACTGTCAGGAAAATAGCTTCACGTTCTGGATCGTTTCTGGGTCTTGCTGAGCTCCATCAAAACCAGCAGTCCTTTAGGAGTCAGAAAATTTCTTTTCCCTTATCCTTAGCTACCAGAGCCTCAAAATACTGGCTAATTATCAAATTCAGNAACAAAAGAACTGTCCTTAGGGCCATCAAGGTGGAATTTGGATAGTTAGCTAGGCAGAGGCAGTGTCAACCCCCCAAAGGTCATGTTACCAGGAGAGGAAAGAAAAAAATCCTAACAGAATCCAAACTATAACATTCAGATACCAGTTTTTTCACCCACTTAAGAAACAGTCTGATCTTGAGGGTGTGTAAGACAGTTATGTGAAGCAGCACAAGAATGTTTTATACAGTTGACCTATCACTGGTCAACAGGCAAGTCCATTGAACAGGTACAGTGGAAATTCTATGTTCCCATAATCCAGGATTTCAGACTAAGATTAATTCAGTGGATGCTCATTACAACTACATATAGTTATTCTTTGAGACAATTTATTTCACTCCCTGTTTATAGGCTTTCGATCTCTTTTTTTGAAGTTCTCCAAGCAGAAGTTTAGAGAATAGAAAGCAAGAACCTGACTGCCTCTCCATATAAGCCATACATTTATGCTGGTCCGTTTCCTGGGGACAGGTATGCCACTGGTTTCTGGCATATCTTTGACTGCTGGCCCTTGGAAATCTGAAGAGCTTTTGAAAAAATTTGAAATATTCCAAAGTGAATGCGAGGTGTGCATGGTCTGTCCCCTTCAGCTAAAGCTCTTCACCTGATGTTGGTTTGACACAAAATTTATATTGCTCTTTAAATCATTGCTTCATCTTGCTCTATGAAATCTTCTTATCTGGATTCTCCTCATGATCATCAATTTTTATTTTACCCTTGGTTTAGGAAGGTCAGAAGCTTCTGAGGGGTGTGTCTTGGCCCCTGGAGGCTCCTTCACATGTGCCAGTGGTGATGGCACCACAAAAACTGGGCTTTTTTCACCTTGAAGGACCAGTAAGCTGGTGATGATCTCTCCACAAATGCTCTGCAGCTCTTTCAGTAAATACAATTCAATCATTGGAGCTTATTTTTTTTATTGTTTGCCAGATTCTAGTCTCCCCAGCTGTCTTTTTAGCTGCCTAACCTCAGAAAAAAATTGACTTCTCTGAGTGCTCCCTATATATCCATTATCTGGAGGAAAAATCCATCTGTTTCCTCCTGCAATATCTATATTTGAAACACTCAGCCTTACTTGTCTTTAGCTAACTCATTCTTCTCTGTCAGGAGCTTCTGCCTGAAACACTATTTGTTTTTTCTCCATCAGAGAGATCACCGTTTCCAGCCTCTTCACTCAGCACTTCATTCATCGGCCTTTCAGTAGCAAGAGGCACTGGTACCAATGCAGAATTTGTTTTATCCTCATGAGGTTTTTTTCATCCTCCAAATGCTGTTCCTGCCATTTGAAGTTTATGTGCAGTAATCACACCTATGTGTAGTAGTTTCTGCTTTCACTCAACATGTCCCCTCCTTTCCACATCTGTTTCAGTTCTGAATGTGTTCAGTTATTTTGGCAGCCCTCCTATATACCACTTCTCTCTAAGTATCTACATCTTCCTAGCACATCCTTGCTACTGAAAACAGAAGTTACTAATGTGCATCACTTCTGAGGGGAAGGCAAATGAAGTAGCAGTGAACACTATCAACAAGAGCTTCCCAGGCTGGGCTCTCAGTAGTGGTGATGCTTTTTTTTTTTTTTTTTTTTTTTATATGGATAAACTCTAAGCCAGTGCCAAAAAGATGGAGTGCAGTACCACGCTGTCACCACAATGAGGCATGTGATGCATTGTTTTAAAGGCAGCTGTGGCAAACTGTTTTTATACTGTACAGTATGTCTTTCTCTTGATCCATGGTGGAATGTCCTACGTCTTATTCAACAAAAGACAGTTTAGGGAAGGTGTTTTGCTGTGATATCTTCATGATGGCAAAAAATAGTTAAAATTGTTTCCAGTTTTCCTTTTCCAAAAGGAAGTACTGCATTATTTTTCTTGTGCACTTTCAATGCCTCAACTGCATCTTCCTGCCTACCCATAATCTCAAGAAGGCAAAAAGTACTTTCCTTTTGCTTGCAGCTATTAACTTTTCACAATGTGAGTAGATCTTGATAAAATAAAAGTAATGCTGCAGCTGTATTGTGCCTGTAGTAGGAATTCTTCAATTACACTGGCTTGTGCAAACTCCTATATAAGTATTCATCACTGGGACATTCTGATTTTATCCTGTGAAGGCTTTTAAGCTGTTGGCTATGTTCTTCTTCAAGGCATGAAAAGAATTCACGTTGTTGTTCTAACACATTACTTGCCCTAGGGAAGAAATTCTGCTCTATATTTTAGCAGTCCACTCTTGTATGATAGCACTGAGTAATTAGGGGCTCAGTAAAACTACTGATATGCAGAAACAATATTGAGCATGAGAAAGGACTGTGAAAGAAAATTTTATGTGTTGGACAGTTTAGTGTTCCAGAAATGGAATTACAAGTAAAAATTTGTTTAATAATTCTTTAATTGTGTCTCAGCAATTTAATTTAACCTTGTATTCAAGGGAATTCTGTTGTGTTGCCCTCCATATGTACTACCCTGGACCAGCATAGCTACGATTTAAAACTTAATAATTACATCTTTCAGAGGCATACATCTCAGTGGGTCTCCACCAACTTGGTGGGCATTATTTTCATACAATTGCTATCAGAGAAGTTTGTGTTGCCCCTTTCAGAGCATTCACAATGCTTCAGAATAACTCTGGCCTTTCCTTTCGCTACTAGGCAGTCCTTAACTTGTTTGGGACCTAAGAGATTTTTTTAAGTACTACTTCACTGAGTGGAACCAAGAAGTTATGTCTCCTATTTCTGCTAAGATCTGTGTAATTATACAGCTTCTTCCCCACATGATCATGCTTTTGCTTGAGTGGTCCCAGACTTGCACAAGCTTCCTGGAATGGCTCTTTGCTTCTCTAACATATCAGTCACACCGTTGTCCTTCTGCCTCTTCTCTGCTTCAGCATTTTCTCCATTTACATCCATTTACACTGGGATTATGCAGATCCTTCTTATTGGGCTATTTTGTGGGCTCTCTCCTGAGTGTTGGGGAGCAATTGCAGCACACTCATCTCTCTCACTCTGTTTCTGGGTTTCCCCTGTGCTGAATGCTCCCAAAGAGGAAGGAAGGTTTTGCTTGGTGTTTAAAAAAAAAAGGTAAGTCAGACATAGTTCAAGCTTCAGCCTTGGAAATAGGACCCTTTGTTTTTAGCCATTTGTTTTTAGATACCCCGTTGTATCTTAGCCTTAGTAACAGGCTTACCACTCTGCTTGTGATTTGAATGCCAAAGCAGGATACTAGCAGTAAAAGGGAAAATGGCAATTAAAAAGGTAGAGAAAGCTGCTTCCAAGTACAGAGACAGAACTAATGACTAACTTGCCAAACTGATACAGCGGCAACGAAGGCCTGAGTGGCAGACCATACTGTCACCCTAATGAAGTATAAGATGTACAGATAATAGTAACATATTGTCTATTATTGTCAGAAAAGATGTTGTCAATGATATCTTAACAATGGCACAGAAGAGTTAATCCTGTTTTGTCAGAAAAGGTTTTATGTGATTTCAGGTGCAACAGTAAAGAGAATCAATTCTGTGTGCTAAAATAGTAACTGTTTAATTCAGTGTGGTTGTTTAATTCAAAACCAGAAACTGCAAAAGCTGATTGTCATCTTAAATTTAATAATAATTAATTGTGGGATAGCAAATTGTTATTGAGCTCAATTGCCATTTCAGTGTTTCTCTCAACCCTATCTCCTTGCTTTGCCCTTCTCAGTCAATCCCCTTATTTTATAAAAAGCCTAACTGCATCCTAAATCCATTTTACACTCTTGCCTTTTATTGCCTTGGCAGTTTACAATATAGCTCTTTTGTTTACTTCATCCCCTAAATTAAATTTCCTGTGGACCAGATCCTCAGCCAGCGTAAGCCGGCATAGCTCTATCAACAACCACCACGCAGCTGATCCACATGATCGAGCCCCCCCATTAATCACTGGTCCTTTCCCCCATCCCCCAGGCAGATTGCTTGCACAGTATTGGCAGGGTGCCTGTATCATCTGTTCCCGCACTAATAACACTATTCAGCATTTATTGGGCCAGTCTGGCTCTCTACACGTTCAGCAGCAAAGCTGCTATTGATTGCATGAAGGGGAAGCAGAATCAAGGCATATTCTGAGCGCTCTGTGCAAACTACAACGTAGTTAGTTCACTAGTGGTTTATAGTCGCCTCGCTTGTGTCATACAGAGAGAAAACGTTTCAACACGGGGTGGGGGAGGTGGTTCACATGATCGTTGTTGGGAGGATTTAGGAGTCACGTCACAAATGGCAAGCTGTGGGCTTTGCTCCAGCAAGGACACACCTTGGTAACTCGAAGGCACTTTGCCAAAGATTATCCAGTCTTTGTTGCCTGATTACATACACCAAATAAAATCACCGGATAAAAGCAGTATGAAAGACAAAATGTTCTCAGCAGAAAGAGTGAATGTGATATTGCTTTACACCATCTACACTCTTGCTTTCCATTAAGAAGAAAGCAGCACTAGTTCCACTACATTTTTAATGAAATTCTACTCTAAAAGGATAATCAAGTTATTAAGAAACCCCATATATGCTTTAAAGAGCAGCACTGAATGATTGACATGTTTGGCTATAAATCAACTTTTAAGACTTTAAATTTTGAAGATTATTACTGGGGATTATAATGTCTCTCCTGGTATTTTGCCAATGAGAACAGGCTTTAAAATAACACAGTAACTTTGAAAAAATGAAGAGGTGCTTGGCGTTCTGCTGTCTATGTTTTGTTTAGATTTTTAAATAGTGGTGTTTTTATCTAGGAAGAAAAATATATTATTTACAGGGTTGAAACATGTATTAAAAAATCTTAATTCAAGTATTTCCATTATGTCATTTCTGCAAATTTGGAAAGGTTCTGAAAAATTTGCAAAGCTTATCCATGCAATTTTAAGCAGTGTATTACCTTAAATTAATTAATTGTAGTTATTTTAAGGAGATTATTTTTAAAGCATTTTAAAGTGTTTAGTCTTACGGCATTGCAGTTTAAAATACAGTATATAGTACTACAGTGTAGGAAAATGCATAATTACAGATGTAGCTAACATTGAAAGAATGATATACATAAATACAGATACAAACACATATATCATTATCATGTAAATACACATCACAGAGACAAAATCTGAGTTAATTTGCTAATACTGTCTAAAAAGAGAAAAGCATTAAAAAGTCAATTAAGTGGTGTGTGGTGCCTCATTTCCTCCCTGCTAAATTACTTCTCCCTGAAATAAGCATGATAAAAACGTTCATTTTCCTTGACTTACATTTTGGAGCATGCCTTGGTTCTGTCTCCGCTGTAAGAAGAGTTTTACTGATTTCACATCCATACTTACCATATAGGCTCTTAATCCTGTGCAGATTTAAGTGCAGGGCTAGCCTAATGCACATAGTAGCCCAGGTTGCCCAGTTACATGTTTTTTCTGCATGTGAAACAGCAATGAAGGAGAGCCCTTGTTTTCACAGTCATTATTTTTGAGTAACCATTGCTTTATGTTTTGACAAAATTAATTCTTACTACAGCTGCAGTTCCCTGAACTTCAATATTTTTATCCAAGTATATTTGAGGATTTTATATGGCTTCCTAATACAAATCAAATTTAAATGCAATACCGTATCAGCTAAGAATCTTTGGGGAGTTTCTAGCACTTGGGCCAGGGAACCTGTGACCTCTGCATTGGCCAGGGACTTTTTCCAAAGCAGTCCATCAAGCTTCTCATCAAAAGCCCACTGTCATCCCCTTCTGCCTTGTGACAATCTCTCTTTCAGGATCTCATCCCACCCTTCACTGCTCCACACCATGCTGTTCCAGCTGCTGCCTAAATCTCATTTCATTCTGTGTTGTGCCCCTTTGCCCTCTGTAGCTCACCTTCCCCTCCTCTTGCCTGGCTGAAACAGAGGAGGAGCTTGTGTGGAATAGCACTTGGTAACTTGGCTTTGCACAGGGATGACTCACTGCTTTGTGCCAAAAGGACTTGCAGATGCAGAACGCTGCTGGGAGGGCAAGATGAGGCTGGGTGAGGAGAAAGCACCACACAACAGAAAGGTGGTTAATGAACGCCTTAGAAAAAGTATTCAGAAGTGTCACTAATCCCCTCAGCAAAGAAAAAAATGTCAGACTCCTTCATGAGTAAATTTCAGCCCCAGACCAATGACCTGGTTGTTTCTTACTGGTATTACACAAAAAACATCCATCAGTTCCCATGGCCACTTCAGTAATTCAAACAGCTGCATGGTTAGGAGCCCACAACGACTGAATTCCTGTACTTCACTGTTCCCTGGCATGTTTCAATTGAAAAGCATCTAACTTAGTTTATTTCAGAGCAAATGTTTCCCTTTGCCCCCTAAACACATGCTACTCTTCAGATCTGAAGGGCCAGAAACACTGCAAAACAGAAGGCTGTAATCACAGCACCAGGAGAGGAGCCAGGCTCAGGCATCCCTCTGAACAGTGGGAAATACCTTCTGCCTGCCACATGAAGCACTCAATTCCTCACCTTACAGAATCAGCACTTAAAATCTGAAGGATGCAGATTTCATGCCCAGCTATGACAAGGGACAGTATTTGCTACAGCATATGGAGTCCAAGCCTCCTGGAACTGGTAAAGAGCTTCCTGGAACTGGTAAAGGAGCATCTCTGGCACTAGCAAATAGAACAACCTAGGAGCCTCTGATTTTTGCTGTGTTTTTCTGAGATGATTCCCTCCCTAGCCTTCCTCTACTAACCTTTATACTTAAGGTTCTCCAAAAGTAGAGTGGTTTCTAAGTTATAAAGGAATAAGCTTCCTGTATTGATAATTGCTCATACATTATGAATACAACAAAAGCTTATGTAATGTGACCCTTAAATGTTTTAAGAACTTATCAAATCATCACCTGGTGGAAACAACAGGACTCCATTGTCTTACATGAGCCAAACTCATTTCCTCAACTAAGAATCTATTCCACTGACTTTCAGCTCCTATATCGAGAAATACTTTGTATGCATTTGCTTCTCTGTAATGTGAGCTCTTTCTTCTTGACTATTGAAAGTAGCTGAGAAGCAGAGAAAATAGGGTCTTTTGAACACCTTTTTCATGTGTTCGCATGCTATCCGAATCACATTTGCAGGAAGACGTCAGGCTTTCAAGCAGAGAGCTCAGAGGATGTCTGTGGTGCCATGACACCAGATCTCTGTAATGCCAAAGGCCTCATGACTGTCTTAGCCCATCACAATACTTAATTGGGAAATTATTTTTATTATGGAAAGTGTTTTCTTTGGCTTTTCTGCTTTAGGCTCTTCAGACATACCAGATTGATCCTGCCATGAGAAAGATGCTAACTCAGCTGTACTTCTATATCATGCCTGTATTTAATGTGGATGGATATCATTTTAGCTGGACAAATGTAAGTGATGTCAGTAGTATTATTCAAAAAAATCATCCAGACAGGAAAGATTGAATGGTTGTTAGATCATGCAAAGGTAACTTTCTGTATAACCTGGTCCATCACTTCGTGCCTTGCAAAATGGACAAAATAGAATACTGAATGAGTTTGCCGGGTTGATTTGTTACATGTATAAATAGACTTTTGCCAATATATAGCAATATTGCTGTTTAATTATTTTGTAACTTCTGTTAGGATCGATTCTGGAGAAAAACAAGATCAAAGAACACAAGGTTTCACTGCCATGGTGTTGATGCTAATCGCAACTGGAAAGTGAAATGGTGTGGTAAGTATAGAGATACTTTGGTCCCCCAGTTCAGATTACCCTGTATTTAATTATCCAACAGAGGTAATTATCCAAGTAGGGTAGGTCACATCTGTTGTGAAGTGTTCTTTTTTCCATGTTTAAAGTTGAAGATCCTTTCCAGTAAAGCCACAAGCCAAGGCTCAAATCTTTCTTCTAGCTTCCCAAAAAATAGAAGTCCTGAACTTCGGAAAAGCAGACCCTATCATAAGTAAAAAGTTTTCATGGAGAATGTGGCAAAAGTAAAAAAATCCCACATACAGCTATTCTGTATTTTGGCAGTCATATAGGCTATCTGACCCATCACTTTTCCGGATTTACCTGACTACAGCTTTAAGAAACACTTCAAACTTCACTTTATTCAATTCTTCATTTCTCTGAAATTATTTAACTTTGGAAATGTCAAACTTGCTTTGTTGGCCTCAATAGCCTTTATTATTAGTGATTTAATAAAGAAAGAAGGTACTTCTAAATGCATGGAGATAGGATTTTGAACTCCCAGCGCTGCTGTAAATACTTCCATAAAAATTGGCCTCCATTTTTCATAGAGAATGCAGCAGTAATGAAATAACTATCAGAAGATTTGGTATGGGTCCACTGAAAAAGAAATAGTATTTTTTAAAATCTTACAGTAGACAGTGCAACTCACACAAGAGCAAGCAGTCCTATAAGTTCTGGTGTAAAAAAGTGAGAACACTTTGTTGTAAAACACGGCAGTTTATACCTACTGACCTGCTGTCCCATCTTGGGCAACTTCCTTCACCTCTCTGTGCAGCTGTTTTCTCCTCCAGGATTAGTCCACCTTCCATATTTATATTACAAGCTCATAAAGACAAGAAATTGTGTTTGGTTAGTGCTAGTACAAGGGCCCTTCCTTCTGCCCATCCCTCTTCCACTCGAAGTCTCTAGACATTTCCACAATACTCCAATTACTTGCAGTAGGAGTGAGCAGTCTACAGCTTGGCTTGCAACAACGGGATTCTTCAAGTAGAGTTTTCAGAATTGTAAGCATGAAAGTGAGTGTGAATAATCTGCCTGGGAAGATTACAAATGAAGTAAATGTGAACAGAAGCATACATTCAATACCTGTGTATGGACCTGTGGAATATGCCTTCAAATTTTTTGATCTCTACTTGCTGTAAGGAGAGGACTAGCCCAGAAGTAGTTACAGAAAGCCTATTATTATATTTGCTGAAAATCCCTTCGCTACAGAAGACAGTCCCAGGGCTGCTATCTCTGTCTTTAAGACAATTTTATGCTGCAAAAATAATGTAAACATGACCCAGTCCTGCATCACTTATCATCATTTACTTAGGTGCTTAAGTCACAACTGCAGTTATTTTGGGAACATACATTTACTGTTCAGAAGATAGCCACTGGCATAATTGGAATGATCAGTTCTCTTACAAAGTCTTCAGAGACATATTTGAAGTACCTATCAGTGCCACATTAATACTCAGTGCATTTTCTTTCTAGTCCTAATTAATCTTTCTTGGATTCAAATCACTGTACTCCTCCCTTTCCCCGCTCCCTAGCCACTGTAGTAGAGCACACTTTTTACCCAGTCCTAAAAATGTTTGCTTAGTTTTATTTAAAAAACCTTTTTTTCTAGGCAGAGTGAAACTGTAACAATACCCACATGCACTGTGCGTTGTAATCCCCTACTTGTTGCATTGCCCCCTGAACTGAATGTGAAAGACAGGTCCTCAACCACAAGTTTAAAAAATAAAAATTCCCTCAGGGTTGCTCATCATCCCACCAACCACATGCTCTGCTTCTCTCACTAAAACCCAGACTCCGTCTGACACTCTATTTTGACAGAGAATGAAAAGCTCTTTCATGAACTGGGCTGAGTGGTGCCCAGAAGATCCTGGACACTAAATGAGTCAGAGAAGAATCTGGATCATATCACACTTTGAGGCTTGCATAATCATGTTGTATTTAACATTTAAAACTGCATGTGCTTGTAAAAACCTTTTCATTCGGTTCAGTCACACAGTTTACAGGCAGGCTTGAACTTCACTGTGGGGCTTCCAGGCAGGTGTGTTGTGGCAGAATCCAGCCCCAGCAAAGCTGCCACATGCCGGCAGCAGGGAGCTAGTCTGTACAGATAACACAGCATCCTATCTGCTTTCCTCTTCCCTTCTAGTGTAGGACTTTGATGTAAACTTTATGATATCACTTCCATATTCTCTAGGGATCAAGAAAAAGGCCATATCACTAATTGTGCTAGCTTTCACATTGCAGCGCCCTTGTACCCTAAACAGTGCACAGAAATTGCACACAGACCCACATGAATACTGACAGCAAAAACTCTGCGAATGCTCCTTGCCACACATATACATGTGCAATAACCAGCACATGATAATGATAATGAACTAAATATCAACTTTAAAGCAAATAATGAGGTACTTAGAACTCAGTTATGTCATAGGGCAAATCCAGTTAAAGGGGTTGCATCTGAGTCCCTGAGAGAGCAGCAGTGGGATTTAAAATTTCCAGTGCATCCCAATTTCCAGTGCACCCTAGTGCTCACTGAGGAAGTACCCTATAGTGGCAGTAGTGCAGAAGCAGCTGCAAGGAAGTTTGAGAATTGTGCTCCCGCTCATCCATCCTCTCAGTCTTGCTTCTGTATCAGATCATTGGTTTTACCAGTCTCAGCACACATTTCCTTTGTTCTCTTGATCTCCTGATGGATGTTGGAGGGTACTTGTCCTCCTCCCGTATGCTGGGAGCATGGTAACATTTTATACAATTCCATTTGCTTCTCATGACTCAGGTATTTTACAGGAGTGATAAATACATTCTTGAGTTACTTTAAAAGAATGAATTTCCAGTATGAAAATTAAGCATGTCCTCACATTATCCAAGGCCACCACGGAAACCCATTTTTACCTCCAGCCAGCTTCACTGAAGGTGAAGCATTAACTACAGCTGAGATTGCAAATGGCTCACAGTAATAGGCTGGACAGTTCAAAGAGCTTTTGTGTTCACTGAAAGTCACTAAACTGAGTCATATTTTACCATTGGGTCATTTTGCTTGTAGGATTCTACTGTTTATTAACAGTGATGTCCATTTCCATAATTCAGTATACAACACCGCTGCAGGAGATGAAGTATCCATAAAAAAAAAACCCAAAGGCTCTGGAGGCTCTGTTAGATAGCTCTCCTTTAGCTATTATCTGACAAGACATGGAGGCCGAATGCTCTTGGGATTTGGATGACTTGGTGGCCATCTGTTCTGCATGGAGGAGACCATCTGCCCTCTCTATTAGCCTTCCATATCCACTGCAATCCAAGCACTAATACCTTTTGAAATCCCCACCTGTGGCCATTGAATGGTGGCCTCAATTTTCATCTTACAAATGAAACTGCAGCATGAAATTCTTCTACTTTTTAATTTTGGCATTATGTTGATTGCATAACCCTGGTTTAGTTGATATTATGCCTTCTCACATACTGCTCTGCTCCTATTAATTGAAGATGGCAGTACTTACTATACAAAGGAAAGCTAATAAAACACTGCTTTTGTAAATCCCTGATGGCACCAAGGAAGTTCTCAAACAAACCATTATTATTCTGCAGGTCAGTGTAAAACCTGTGGTATTTTAAAATCACAGTGGATAAAAGAGTGGAATGGATTTGCATAAATATTGTTCTTTCAGCCCGAGTCCCTAAGCTGTAAATTAGATGATGGCATAGATCCAGAATTGCTAAATGATAAAGGAGTCACCACCACATTTCCTTTTCTAAGTTTCATCTTTCAGTACCTCATGGGATATTACAGGCAGGCTACTCTTGTGCAGCTTGCTGCCACCTGAGCAGGTTGACATCGTGAAAGACATGCTCAGGACTGAACCCTTTCCCCAAACTTGAAGGACACAGAGGACCTGTGCCAACTGAGATGATTTCTATTTTAGCTAACTGACTAATCATCTCATGTGGCTTACGATTTTTTTCCCATAAGGTCTGCAAGAGTGAAAATAGTCTAGTCAGGAACTATTCTCATGTTTTAAACTGGTCTCTAAGGTAATGTGTGTTGAGGTTATCTACCTGCCACTGTAACTGCTACTGTAGCAAGCCAGTACATTAAAATGCTCTTAAAGGCATCAAAGATTTGTCTTGTGTAATTGGCCAGTTGGCAACGTGGTGTGTCGGCTAGATGAATAAGCAGATTGCTGTACTGAGGTCCCACTGACCCATGCCCATCAGTCACAAGCAATTTGTTTATTGCTTTTGATGTTTTTCACATGAGCCAAAAAAAGGTTGATCCAGAAGCTGACCCTTGGAAATTCTCTATGATTGTTCATCATCAACTTTCTCTTTCAATCTCTAGATGAAGGTGCTTCATTTCACCCATGTGATGACACTTACTGTGGTCCTTTTCCTGAGTCTGAGCCTGAAGTAAAGGCTGTTGCTCATTTTCTCCGCAAACACCGGAAACAAATAAAAGCCTATTTGTCCTTCCATGCATATGCCCAGATGCTGCTGTACCCTTACTCTTACAAATATGCGACTATTCCAAACTTCAACTGTGTGGTAAGTACATTAAAGCTTGTGGGAATATGCTCCCCTGTATAATATTTTTTGCTGTTTTGTTTTGAGAGGAGACTTATTTCTTCAATACTTTGCAATAATATTGAGAGGTATTTATTCCGGATTTGCCTGCAATCACATTTCTGGTTATACAACCTTCACTCACCATGAGTCACTGGTAATTTGATTAAAATGGTATAGTGCTTTCCATCTATCATTCCCCGTAAATGACTTTATAGGATAAATCCCTAGATTTTAATTATAGTTATTATAATTTTATTTAATTAACTGTAATGAGAATTATGTAGTCAAGTCCTTGGGCATCTAGCTGAAATTCTGTCTCTTCATGCTCAGAACTTAAACACTGAGCACACAGAGGATCATCTTCAATGCTGTGAACAAAACAAAATTGAAATTGTTAATATTTATCGATTTAAGGAGAAATCTCTTAGATTTCACTAAAAGTAAAGCTTCAATTGCATTATATAAGCCGTTAATTAACATCGGGGGCTTCTGCATATTAGAAGAATAAATTAAGAAGAATACATTTTGTGATGTAAGCTTATTTATTTACAGATACATACACTTCCTGTATTCCATGCTTATCCAAATGCAGAACTATTCCCTCTGCTTGCAGTCTGAGGTCTGTTTTAGCCAGCCTCCTGTTCATAAAACCCTCCTTTATGGCTTATTCTCCGAGGGAAACATGGCTAAGTTTTGCTTTCTGTTTGCTCCTGCTCCCAGACCTGCATTGCATCAACCAGTTGCAAGCCTCTTTCTCTCACCCTTCGTCCCCAGTAAAATTACATTTTCCATATATCCCCCATTTTTATCTTGAAAGTTGCAGTAACTTTTAACTTGCTAGTTTCAGCTAGTTTTCCCCAGAGGAGCTTAACTGCACCTTAGATTTATCCTGTGAAGAATAAATTATGTTGTCAGTCCCTGGAGCTTCACTGAAGTTTCACTTAGCTGTTATCTCAGGAGGCTGAGCAGCCAGCACTTCACAAACTAAGCTCTCTTTGTAGGTTTATTTCTGTTGAGACACTTAATTTCAGCAGCTAGTAAACATTCTTGTCTGACGTCATTTATGTGAAACAGAGCAAATTAGAAGTTAACTAAGCAGCCAAAGGAGCTAAAAATATAAGACTTCAGGGGACTGACCACCCAGCTCTGTATTGACTGTGAATAAATTCATGAATCTTCTTTTTATTCTACCTTCTCCACCCTCTTTTGGGGGTAACAAGCTGAAAGGCATTCCCCAAGTGAATTGATGATTATTACTTATCAAAAACACATGGACTGGGAATTGAAAACCACTGGATCTAATTCCTTTGAAGATCAGCAGGTGCAGTAGTATTTTTTTAAGAACAGACAACAGAGAAGAAGATAAAGACATGATGTTAGGAAGAATCAGCATCTCCTCTGCAACTATATAATTATTGGGTACCTGATGAAAATATCCAGACACCATAGAAAATAGCAGACACTATAGAAAGGAAATTCACTGTAAGGAGAGTTTTCACAAACATCAGTATATCTTCAGTATATGTTGTTCTTGTTGCTCAAGAGATATTTCCATTCTGTGTTAGGGAAGTAACTGCCCCTCAGCACACACACACTCTACCTTTCCATCCATAGCTTTTAGACCAAAGAATCACAGTTTTTGGTGTTTAGTAGGTGTTCCTAAGATTTGTGAGACTTTGGATCAGGCTTCTTATTGGAGGGAATAGAGCACAGACCTAAAGGAACAAAGAAAGACACTGCTTTAAACAACAGCCTTGGACAAATGGAAGCCAAATCCCAATTCTAAGTATTTTGCTAGCATTTGGACTCTATATTTCTTTTTATTGCAGAGGGTCAAAAAGAACAGGGTGGTTGGAATAAGAAACTGAAGTAATTTCCTGTTATTTATAAAGCTTGTTATGGGGAGCATAGTGAAAATTAATGGAATAGTGTTGCTTATTTATATGTGTGGTTTAATATATGCCTACAGCCAAAGGATGCATCACCTGGTGGCTCCTAAACTAATAGATTTTAATATTTGAAGACTCTAAAACAGTGACTTAGGCTGAAGGTTTCAGATTCTCCAGTTCTCCTGGAAATTACAGTGAGCTGGAAAGCGATGGATCTCTGTTTCCTGATGCTGATGGAACAAAGGTTGTTGCCTGCAAGGACTGGTGCGCTCCATGCACAGCAGATAAATAACATTTGGTGATAACAGTGGGCCACAATTAATTCTGAGCAGAAGAAAGGGTGTTTCTGTCTGGGTCGGATCATTCTAGTGAGCTGTCAGTTACCATTTCAATTAAAGTGTTCAATTATTCAGAGCTGCTTTGAAACTGGAGAGCTGTGTACTGATCACAACACGCATATTCTGCTCTAATTTAGCACAACTCTCTTATTAACACTCTCCTGAAATCTTTTCTTTTAAAATACTTAAAAGTGCTCTTTTTGATTGAAAAAACACAGCAGAAACATACATCCATCTTGAGAGTTTTAAATTTCACCTGCTTTTCATCCCTTTTTCTTCCTGTACAGTTGTTTGCCTTAGTGTTTGCAGTGAACTTACATGGCATGACTGAGTTTGTATATGCCATTGTAAAAATCTGGTAATTTTATGTGGCATTTTCTCCTTGAGGGCGTTCAAATACTGGTTGCCTGGGTTTATTCAGGATCCAACCTCCACAGTATGATGCAGTAGAGAACTGTCTCTTTGGGCACATAGCTCCAACAGTGGAAACAAGCTGCACCCCTCAAGGGTAGGAGCTTCAAGTTCACAGTGCCCAGGGACGCCCGCCTACATGGTGGACATGGACTTGGGACACTCTCAGTCTGACCTCCAGACACTTGCTGCCTCTGCACAGGACTCAGTCCTGTTGTGCTGATTTTAAACAGGCATTTCCAAACTCTTTCTTTGAAAGATTTCAATAGGACTTGCTTCTGTTGTCTCATTGCTGTACAGTGTGTAACTTACGCACAGGGATTCTTCTCGTTTGTGGCTATGTTCTCCTTGCCATGGGGAATTTATGAGGACTTTGCTGTTGACCCCTCTCAGTTCCCTCAGTCAAGTCCTGTCTCCTGATCCCTTGGCATCAGACCTGTTGTGAGGCCACCCCAGCTCCACACCACAACCCTGGGATGGTAAGCACAGCTGCTTGCAAATTTCTGTTGAGCAACTGAGCCGGGGACTTGGGACTTCAGTGCCCTGGGCTGCAGCTGGAGCTCCCCACTCCCTGGGCCCTGCACAGCACCACGGCCACTGCCATGACCTTGCACTGCCACCTCACTGCCCTCACAGGGTCCAACACCTCCAATACAGTCGTGGGTCTTGCATGTCTCAGAAGTTGAGGCATCTGGAGGAAGAGTGCCAAGTGACAACACTTCCTCCTTCTACCACAGGACAGGACCTCTTCCCACCTCCTGATCTTTGGTGTCAGGGTGAGTCAGAGGTTACCCCTCACACCAACTGCAACTACATCCCAGTCCAGCAGAAGTTCTAAGAAGCAGTGAGTTCAATGGTCATTGCCTCCACATACTCTCTCATGGAGGGGGCAAGAGGCTAAGCTGAAAATGTCAGTCTCGGCACTATCATCTCTCTGCTGAGAAACAAAAAATCTGGTTGTGCTTAATAAATTTTTATAACTGAGTAAAAAGCTGCTCTTCCATTTGCTAAGAGCTCTCCAAACTCTCCAAAGACCCACCTGTAGATCAGTAAGTGAAAATTAACTTATTTTTGTTTCCAGAATGACATTTAAAAGCAGTTTTCTCTGGCTTCTCTATGCAGGCAGACAAAGACCCACAGCAGGAATGCCTGCATGGGTCAGATCAAAGATTAAGTCAGAACTGTGACTCCTGACAAGGGCAAGCCAGTGGAAGGTTAGGGAAAACATAAACAAAAAGCCAAGTATAGAGGAGTCCTTCCCCAGTGCATTCATCTAGAGCCTGATGAATAACAAGGGAAGAACTGAGTTCATGAAGACTTGCATAAACCCAGATTTGCAGTTCTTTAGTTCATGGAAGTAAAACAACTCAAGTAACAATTGCAGCTTTACCCAGTGGTTCAAAGTCCAGCAGTTTCTAGCTCCCAAGATAATAATTTCCTGTTCTCTGTAGGGAGATGGCTCTGTGTTTGCCCAGCCTTCATTGTACATTCCCGAGTATCCTTTTCTTTGGGAATCATAATATTCATTTTTCTTTTGAATATGTGCATCTTTTATCTGTGTTTAGATGCATTACCCATGTGTGGCCCTCAGAATTTGCCATGGGCCAGGCCTTCTGCACCCAGTTTTACAGGATGCCAGGAACCTCCTAAACAGACTGCATCCACACAGTTTTTGAAATGTAGGTGCTTGAAAATCACTGAAATCACATTTCTGCAATAGTGGACAGAGTTCTCCAAGACTGCATCACGCGGCCCCAGAGAAACTTAGACCAGCAGTGAACATTCACCTGCTCATCAGCTATTCAGGAGTGGAATTTGCCTCCCTCTTTCTTCCCACTCTGCTCACTGAACCACTGTGGAGTGTCAACAAGACATCATTTCTCCTTCACAAGCCCAGCAGAGACAAGGTTAAGTGGACTGGGAAATGCAGCCCCAGAAAATGCATGCATGGCTTTTAAACCGCATAAAAAAGAGGTTATTTCATCTTATGGTCTCACATGTTTCCTAAATTGATATAATATACAAATATTTAATGTCTGGTCCTTCACAGTGAAGTGAGCTTCTTTATGGCATGAAAATGCCAAACCAGGTTTTTCAGGGAACTGCTGTCAATAAAGAAAAATAATGTATTTATCTTTTACAATCATTTTAAATTAGCTGCCACGGTCTCATGAAACACAGCATTGCACCGGAAGTCAATGATCCATTGACTCAGACTCCAATTGCATTTAGACTATTTAATTCAAGGTCTAATTTATGTATTTGTTTTTCTCCTCCTCCCCAGGAATCAGCAGCCTATAATGCTGTTAACGCTCTTCAGTCAGCCTACGGTATAAGATACAGATACGGTCCTGCATCTAGCACTTTGTGTAAGTTTTCCTCTGGCAGATTTGTGACTTTGACCTTCCCGTAGTAGGAAGGAGAGTACCCTTATTATAACAAAGAAAGCAAACACTGTAAAGTGAACTTTGATCCAGTTTTGGGTTGTGAGGAAGGCAGAAGAAGAAGTTTCGCAACTGATTCAGTCAGTTGATTGCAGTAAGATTAACTCAACTGATGCAATAAAAGAGATTAAAATGCAAGGCATTTGAGAGGCAAAAGCCAGCAAATAACATATTCATAACATATAACAATATTTTTTTAAAAGAAAGATAATACAAGATCTTAAAAAGCATATCTTTATCAGATACTGCAATTGCACTAAGCTGTAACAGCATTTGTCAGGCAAACTCTCTGTAGACAGGTAAGAGAAAAAAAATTTCAATAGTTTTCAACAAGACACTTTTTTTTCTTTACCCTAACTATGAAGCCTAAATGGTGTGGGTAATGATAACAGACATGGAAAAAGTAAAAAGCTTAAGATTTTTCACAAGCAACCTCCTGCATCTCCTCTGCGATTGCTGTGTTTCAGCTACTTGTGGGCCTCCGTCTCACAGCATGGTCATCATCTTGTGCTCATTACAGTGCAGTCAGTGCTATGTCAAAAGAAAAGCAGTGTGCATTAATGCCAGAATTTCACAGATTACAGCAGGCCACATGAGAGATGGATCTTTATATAAATAGGTGTCTTGGGTAATCAACATATGGAAATAACGAAAGCATAAGCAGCACACTTCCTCGGGAAGGTTTGTTAATATTAGACACCACCTATGCAAATGCTCTCATGCTGTGGGGAAATGGTGAGAAAATGAAACGAAAAGAATTTTAAAAGCACTTTAAAAATGAGAAGTTGGATTACTTTATCGACTTTCCCTCTTCTTCCTGAAAAGAAATTGCCTAAAAAAACCAAGTTACACCTAGGAGCACACAGAACCCCTGACCAGCTGGAAGATCGTTGTGGAAGGGAAGCTTTAGATTGTCCTCAGATGAGGACAAGAATGGTTTGAGGCTTTATCCTAAATGTTCTATTAAAGTTTTGCCTTACACAAAACAGTCAGATATAATTTTTTTTCCCCATGAAAATCAAGGATCTAATCCATATCATGCTGAGCTGGGTGCCCATGCTCTTCTCAGAAGGGTGTTCAGGATCAGGGCAAGCAACAGCTGGAGTTGCAAGTATATTCACTGAGTTCCGGAGACAAAATGCCACAGGTGCTTTCAATATGATCTGCATTTAACATTTTTTTAAAGTTTTGTCTGCATTTCCTCTTTCAGATGTGAGTTCTGGCAGCTCTATGGACTGGGCCTACAAAAATGGCATCCCCTATGCATTTGCATTTGAGCTGCGTGACACTGGCCATTTTGGATTTTTACTTCCCGAGACGCTGATCAAACCAACCTGCACAGAGACCATGCTTGCAGTTAAAAACATAACTCTTCACTTGCTGAAGAAATGTCATTGAGAGGCAGCTTGAAGTGAATGTTTTACTGGGAGTGCTGATGCCTTTCAGTGCATTCAGTTGCCATTCTAAGCTTGGCCACTTCAGAATTCATGAAGCTGGTGGGAAACATGGGATTGTTTCTACGAGATTTACCTGGTGGGACATGGAAGAAATCATTTAATATCTGCTCTTCGAAGTCCATAAAGTTGAAATACTAATTTAGCTACCAGTTTGGTGTAAAATAGTTTCTTCTTTTTGCAATAAAGCTTTAATTTTGCTACTTCAGTGGGGCAGATCCTGGTCCATACATAGTTGCCTAAAATAAAGTGCTACTTCCAGGCAGGCCCTGGCCTTACTCCTTTCCCTAACAGGAAGACATCCCATGGTGGGGTCTCTGGAACCAAGAGCTAAAGTTTACATTCATGTAAAAGTATTCTGTGACCCACCACAGGCCTGTGTCTACAGCAGTAAATGCCATGTAGTGGTAGCTGGCTTCGCTGCAAGTGGCAATGTGGCTTTCTTCTGCATGTATACATCCATACACATATATGCACTTTCATGATTTTTTTTTCATATTATGCAATAATTTGACCCAAGGTTTCCTTTAACTGCTCAGAGAAACCTATTTTCAAATGTATATATTGGGGTGGACTCAACATATTGCCTTTATAAATATAACTTTCCTAGCCATGTATAAGAATAATAATGGAATATTATTGAGATACACAGTACTCTGCTTTATGGAGAGACAAAGCAACTTGCCATGACTTGGAACTTGGAAGCTGGCAGAGTGGTGCATACAGACTCTGCTGTATTCAGTGACTGCCCATTTCCACCAGTCTAGCATTTAGCCTTAAACTGCAATTAACTGATGACAACAGATGTTTTATTTATCAGTATTCTTGCAGTAAGCTCTGCAGCTCTATGGCTACGTGGCTTTTCCTCTTGGAAATTGTGGGGTTTTTGCATGTTTTAAAGGAATTAATAAATTCTTAATCGACTCTTAAGTGAGCCAGAGATGAAGGCAGAAGCCTTACAGCTGAAATACAGTGAATAAGCACCATGTTTGAAAGAATAACAATGAAAACACAGAGAAGATAACAACATGTTGAGGGGGTTTTAGTACTTTTAAAATACTATTTTTTTATCTTATTGTATCTGCAAAAGCATATATTTTACTTTATTATTTTTGAGCTTAATCTTCTGGCATTAAATGTTAAATAAAACATATTTGTCAATAAAATCATCAAAGACTTTTGAAGTATTCTTCACATTTCACTGAAGTATTAAAGCTTTAGTTCAAGAATGTAACAATTTTACCTATCTGTGAAACATTCCTAACACTAGAGGTGTGGTATTTTAAAAAACCTACATCCTCTCTTAATAAGTACTTGAACTTAGCAAATGGGCAATCTTTATAAGTTTAGGGAGCACTGTATTTAATTAAACATACCATTGTTTTCAGGACTGCAAAAGACAATGAGCAAATATGACAATTTCATTCTATTTGTCTACCATTTTGTTAATAAATGTATTTATTTTAAACAAGCTTTCTGAAAGGTTGTTCAGACACGTTTAGTTCAGTCTAATCTGAGTAATACAAGTTTCTGTTCTGGTTTTTTAAAAATCTAGGGGACAGAAGCTCTCAAAATATATATCCACTAGTAATTTCCAACTGCTCATGAACATAATAATTTAATATTTTGAAGACAGCAATAACTGTCTTTTGCTATGCAGAGATTCTTGACCAATGGCCTTGACAGGGGTAAAAAGTAATTATTAGCACCAATTGTTACAAGTTATTCTGGATTTAGGTGACAAGATTGAACTACTACAAGGACATAAGATACTGAAATGAAGGACAGAATGCACGAGGAATGTCTAATCAGCATGAGGCAAATTTACCTCTGAATTGCTACAGTACAATCATGGACCAGGAGAAACCAGATTGTGATATGGTGGTTTAATTCCTGCTTGTAGTCCAATAGTTCATGATATGAAACATTTCAGCTTTACCTTTATACCATTACAACTCCACTGGTAATGAAAAGTAATTGAACTCTTGCAGCAGGAAAGGGAAACAAACAAACAAACACTCTTTTAGTTACCAAAAGGACTGAACATTGTGGATCTAGTTGACCTTCTCAGAAAGGAATATTTGCAAGTATTCTTAGATTTATCTAAGAAGCTTTGACATTTAGAAGTGCTTGATATCAAAACCAGTCCATGAATAAAGTGACATGCTAGTATCTGGATGGACTCCATCTGACCTGAGTTTTGAAGTCCTGTGCAGGGTAATTTAATGTCCCACAGCTGAATACAAGTGTAAACAGTCTCTGAGCCCTTTAATTTCAGGGTCACCAAAGCTGATGGAAAGAGTGACTAGGAAAGAACAAACCCTGTTTGCTGAATTAAAAATTTCTAAGACAATTTATCAGCAAGAGTGATTCTAAATGAAGTATTTTACCCTATGGAAAAAAAAAAAATGGAAACCAGCTATTTGGATATGGAAGCACAGCCTTTGTGAGTTACAAATGTTACTTCTGAACAGCTTTTTTTTGTCTGCATAATTGCTTACTTCTCTTCCCATTGTACTTCTCTTCAGCAGTATTTATTGGCTACAGAATAACAGAATTGATAGCTGGTTTTGAGAAAATTGAATTTATTTTATGATCACAGGTAGGGTTTATCATTCAACACAATGAAAAATGCATGAATGGCAAAACACTGTTTACTAACCCAGCAGTCAAAATCACATCTATAGTGATAATGTGAAATTCAGAATTATCGATTATTGATAGAATAGTTAAAACCACTTGGAAAAAGTGCTTAGACAAGCTTTTGTGAACATCTGTTCTTTTTTTGGGTAGCTTTTATTTTTTATAAACAAACTTCAGAGATCAATTAATGGGAAGGAAACAGGTCCATGCCTCTTCAAGTCACCTTTCTCAAAAAAAAGTATCACAAATCACATTAAATCATCATTCATAGATGGATAAAAAAATTGGCTTTTACAGGTTAAAAAAGGTGTTGAGTTTTGTTGCAAAACTTGAAGAAAGAGCACAGCTGATGGGTGAAAGTCCTCCTGTATTTTTCAGAAGTTTCTTCAGAAAGGTCAATGTATTCAGTCACTCGTAACATATAAAGCCGACGGAAAATGGCAGTTCCTGGTTTAATTTTCTGAAATTTGAATTGAAGGAGTCTAAATGACCTTGAATGCTAACATCCATTTACATCCAGAGTCAAGACACTTGTCTGTATAACAAGCAGCAGTGTGCAGATTGTGCTGCTTACTCGAGGACTGCACAAAATAACTATTGATTGACAAGACTGCATCGAATTCTTAAGGTTGGGAAGAAAGCGTTGTGTTTCCTACCAAAACTAAGTTACTATTCAACTAAATTCATGCTAAACAATCCCTTCCCTTTTTGTTTGCATTTCCTTGAATGTACTACTCAAAGAATAAGATACATGATAGCACAGGTAGCATAAAAAGTACTTTTGTAAGCGCTTTGACCTTTCCTTTGGCTGTGCAAAACTACTATATCGTTTCCATAGTTCACTGTTATGTAGCAGTCACATTTAGTCTCACACATAATGAATTCATGTTTTCAAACTCTCTGCCTAAAAGCCAGATATTACCATTTTCATGCAGTTCTTAGGTGATGGTAAAACACCAGCACAGTATTTCAGATGCATAGAGATACAACTACCCCTCTGCTGTAGAAAACAGGACAAGAGAACAGAAATTTAAATAAATTACAGAAAGACTTAAAATATAAACCCTGTGACATTAGGTATACTTCTTTTAAAACATTTTTAAATGCTCACCACACAAAAAAACCTTTTCTGAGTTGTAAATTTAAGGTTTTGTTCATGGAAAACATAGATCATTTGGCACGCACTTAATGTATGCCAGACTCTCGTAGTCATTCAGGATAAAAAATTTAGGTCCAAACAGCTGTAATTGCTTCCTCCTCCACTGTGTAGGAGGGAAGCTGGGTGTGGAGAGCTTCATTCTGGCTGATTGCATCAATAGACTTTCCAGCCCTTCAGCACCACCGAGTCAGGGGCAGTGATGCTCTTGGTGGGTCTGGCTTGGAGGAAGGGGAACAACTCCAGAATCGTTTTTACAGTTCTCAGCTGAACGTGCCTGTCGACAGCAGCACAATGTGCTTGTTGAGCAGCTTGTCAGAAATTCACAGCCTTAAGCTGTATGTGGTGTCAAAAGGGCCTGTCTTTAACAACAAGGTCTTCTGTTAACATCTGCAAATTTGGGAACTAGCAGAGAGCTAACACATGACTCTCCTTAGCAAATGATGTTTGGGGCAAGGACATTGAGAATTGGGAAATCTTTAGCCCCTGAATGCTTGTCCTTGCCTGACAGGCAGGAGCAGTCAACCAGAAAGTCTCAGCTTTCTCCAGTTGCAGGTCCTTTCGAGCCCTTTCTGAGAGACCGAGTCAAGCACAGCAGGGCTTGCCCTTGGATTCAGACATCAGGGAATGCATGCATAAATAATAGATTCAAATGTTAATTAAAAAAATCTGCCACTGTCCCCAGCCATGCAGAAACCACACTTTGTCTGTGACAAGGAAAATCCATCTATTACCATAAAGATGTGGAGTAACATATTCCATCTGTCCTGCCTGCTCTGGGAATCCAGCCACCTTAGCACTGCTTGGTCTTACTGAAAAAGAGGTGGCAGAATAGCCATAACAATTAAATCTTTTAAACTACTCCCATGTCTGTAGGAGCATATACCTTATATCAAATAATAAGTAACAGCTTCTGAGATAAATACAGTGATATGACTGTGAGCAGGTGTTTTGGTCTTTTGTGCTAACTAAAGTGTGCCAGGCTATTCCTGTGAATACCAGGATGCATCAGTGTTGGAAGGACTGTCTCTTTTTTTAACCAAATAATGAAACTTTTTTCCCCCCCCCCAATTCTGAGCAGAATATCAAGGTAAGCCTGAAGATACGTACTCACAAAAGACTCTGAGAAAGTTTGATTTAATAATCAGGTTCCAAATTTCTTAAAAATACTGCATCTTTTAAAATCACAACCATGGTTTTCAGTTGGTTTATTGTTTTCAGCATGTCCTAAATGCAAAAAAAAAAAAAAAAACAACCCACAAATCCTCCCCCCACCCAGTTTTAGCAGCCTGAAAAGCTGAGCAGATATGACCGATCTATTCACAATTTAATTTCTCTTATTTCATTTTGCTTTGTTTCTAGATTAAGAAAATCTGTGTTGATTGGGCTGAATTGATGGAGTGCAGTCAAAAAGCTGAGTGTAAAGGGGTTTTCTGTGTTTAATGAGCTAGAAATAGCTACGTTTAAAAAAAAGGAATTTGGTCTATTATAAGTTCTTTATACAGGCTAATTGCTTTACACTGTTTGAATTAAATTATCACATTTGCAGAGATGGTTTGGAAAGATGTATTTCTATTTTGCTGTGAGCCTGCCAGTTTTCTAAGGGTTAAATGCATGAAATGCCTACTTGTGTTGTAGAACCAAAGCTGCTCTTTGACCTTGATAGCACAGAATCTGTCAAAATGACAAGATGTACTTGAGCCTTCTCTGACAGGATAAATTTGCTCTATCATGCTGCATGCACCTCCATTTCTCTTCCTCCATTTCAAAAAAGTGAATACTGTCTGTTGCTGACGACTTCAGGCTACAAACGAGCCTAACTTTTGGTACTAAATTTAAATCATGAACCTGTTAACATGTGTGAACTTCCCCACATGCCTACGCAGAGCTGTTCATACACAAACACGTCTGGCTGCACAATGTGTACTGTGATGGTTTATGTAATGGTGTAGCTGCAGTTCTTGGCAACCGCAGGGCTGCTGATAGCAGGCAGCATGTGTTCAGCATCTCTCCTCTGCCTGCTTGTAAGCACACGCAAGTTCAGCTTGTTTGGCCAGTTCCCTAAAAGCTCTTTGACACTATTTCACTGGTGCAACACAGGAAGTTTTCCTCCTGGGGTTTCTGCAGTGTATTTCTGTGGGTTACCTGTCACTGCTGTTGACACACCACCTACAAGATCCCCTCATGGGCCAAACCCTTTGTGTGCTGCATCCTGCAGAGCTCAGAGGTTGGGTTTGGCTATTATGAACACTAAGGGCAGAGGCTGTGAGGGGGTGTTACGCCCCTGAATCCTGATGTAGATTGCATCCCTGAAGGCCTTTGTTATCTCATTGGATATAAAGAAGGTGCTATACCATTGTAGAGTGACCAAAGGGATGTCTGAGACTGTGTCTGGAAAGTCTGGCAGCATTAAGGAGAGCATGAAGAGCCTACAGGCCCATATCAACTGCCACCAGGACTTTTCGAACCACTTCAGCTCATAAACAATTCTTCTATGTATTAACGATTTAAAGGAATACATTATTAAAACAGTAACTTTAAACCTTCTCTTTCTAACAGAAGTTAAAGCTTTTCTATTGAAGCTCCTGTATTTATTTTAATGAGACATCTTTTCTATGAAATGACATCTCTTTTCTGAGAAGCTGAGGTAGAAATAACCTGAAGTTGTTGTCATGCTGTTTAAGGAGGTGGTGGATGCAGTCCACTACCTGTCAAGCGCACACCGACCAACACTGCAGATAATAAGTGCAACCTTCACCAGATGTCTCAGCAGAGACCTCATTGCAAACATGTTTGAAGACTGGGATACTCCTCAGAGAGCAGTTTTGATGCAGACTGGCTAATGAACGCTGGGAAGCTCTTCTGCAACTCTCTCTTCTTCAGCTGAGAGCAGGAACACCACATTTCCACAGCTGTCAGGACCGCACTTTTCAAAAAACATTAGTCTGTGCTTGAGTTTTGACACAGAAAGGGAGGTCCCCATTCATTTCACGCTCCTCTGCACAGCACCAGGGAAGGGCTCCTCTGCTGGCATGCCTGGCTGCAGATCTGCTGGCACACAGCCCGTCACAAACAGCATTGTTTAAAATTGATGGAATCACTGTCTTGTTTTCCTTTTGCCTCTATCAGAATCGTAAATAATCCACCAGTGCTAAAGCCTGAGTATATCCAAGAATAACTCTCTGTTGAAGAGAACTGTCGGTTGAAGGTCACACAAGAAGCCAATTTCTTAAAAATTCCTTTTTGTATTCTGTGATTTCCATTCTGTTGAAAACTAACAGTTTGTATGTACATGAGGGAAAAACATAATCCCAGAAGACAAATTATTAATGAAAAGTTTTGTCCAAAACTATATAAAAAAAAAAAAAAAAAAATCATACTCTAATTCTGAATGCACAGACCAAAGGTGGAACATTTGGGAGCATATTTTCCATTTTCATTTTGTATCAGGACTAAAAACAAAGGCAAAGGACAGAAGTCTATAACATGGAGTGGAGAAAAAGTCCAAATTAAATAGCAAGACCCTATGCCCCAAGAGAAACAGAGATTACTTTAACTAGTATAAAAAGGCATTTTTATTTTTAACCACGAATACAATCACTGAAGCACCAATACTTAAGAAAGATGAAAGAAAATAATGTTGAACAATGCTAATGTTTGAAAAACCCAGGTATGCTGGCATACTGTGAGAGTGAACAGCTATCAGTGACTAAACAAACAGGTGGAAGAACAAAACTCAGTAAAAAAACTTCTCAAGCAGAGACTAATTATTTTAGATTGAATGACACGCTGTGAGGAGTATAAAAAGAACTTCATCCTGAGTAAGTAAAATAAACAGATACTGCTGGGATTATTTCTAAAAGTAACAAGCAGAGGAGACTAGACTGACACTAAAATGAAGAGAATCATTTTTCTGTTTTTCTGATGGTGTCAGAGTCCATAATCAAACTTCTCTTACCTTAAAAAAATTACCTGCCTTCGGAGTACAGCCATGGGGAGAATGTTAATTTTAATTAATATTCAGGGACCCTGTGACATAGTTAATTTTTGGTGTATGTCAATACTAGAAAGAGGTAAAAGGTGTCTATCTAGTAATGCATACTAACTTACCCGCAATACCAATGTTTCCCATTCCATGTAAGTTAGCACTGTATCTTCACCTCTGCAGCTGTACACGTGGATAAAGCCTAACAGAGCACAACCAGATTGGTAGCTGCTGTGTGATGAAGCAGAGCAGTGGATTCCACACAGAAGAAGCAGGAGTTGTCTCCATTATATACGGGGGGAATTTCCACAAGGGAACATGTGTAAGTGTAAAAAGAACCATGTATCTCCTATAAGATACCAAAAGGTGAAGAGGGTTAAGATTAGCTTCCTTTATGGAAAGCCTTCCTTGTCATAAAATTCATCAAAATATTGGTCACTCTGCATGACAGAAGTATATTTCTTCTTCCACTTTTCATTAGACAACCATAATGCCACACAATGATGATTTTTCTCAATTCTTCTGCATTTCAATGCACTTTCGTAAGTATACAGCTTCTCAAGAACAGATTGATACCACAGCTGAAAAAGATAAAAGTTGCAGCACAACCAATATACAGTATGAAATTATAACACATGTAATAAATTCCAAGCAAAAAGCCTCACTGGAAGCCAGGAAATGAGACTTACACAGGAATGTTTCCAAGGAAGCCTTTCTTGGGCTTCCCTAAATCTTGACAATGTGTATCTATTTAAATCACATTCATGATCAGATTCACTGGAGTACAGAAGTCAAGGCTACAAGGGAAGTGAAAACTTGGATATGTATCATGTTATTTGCTATTCAGTGTGGGAAATTATTTTAACACAGCCAAATTCAGTCTATTTGCCTAGCATGTACCTGTTTGAAAAAGAAACAATAAATGAATAATAATCTTTAAACCCTGCAAATTTGTTATACAAAAGAGTATTACTTATAAAGGGTAACATACCTGAATTACAACTCTCTCTGTACTTCACCCTAGGTGTTCCCTGACAATTATATACACCACTATGAAAAAGATTCAAACCTTTAACAGCCTAGTCACTGTATTTCAGTGTATTGGCAACAACTGGCAATAACCCTACAGCCAAAAGCTTTACTTGAGATTTCTGAGATATCTCAGTAAATCCTCCCATTCTTACATGTACCTCCTGCTGGGGTACAGTAATACTAAGGAACGAGGTGGTGTTCAAGTTATAGGCTTACCAATGGCACCATTCACCTTCTGTTTTTCTGTATTCAAACCCTGGGGTGGCAGGCCTCAACTCTCACCTGTCTGGGAAAAGAATTTCATGGTCCTTCTGCTCTGAAGGTGGGATCAAATTCATCTTCAACTGTATCAAAGCTGTTCATCTAAACTAAATTGACTTGGTTCCCTCTGCAGTTGGTACAGAAAAATAAAGGATGTAGAGGATGACAGGTTGTCAGAGACTGAAATGGTTAATGGTTTAAACATTGTTAAGATCACCAAAAGACTTTTGTCCACACGTCACATATATCTTAGACTTGGTACCATTGGTACTGCATGAGTTACTCATTAGATGTTAGTCTTTTTGCATAGCAAGAGCCCAGACAACAGTTTAGACTGGATGTTTAGTTTTTATGACTGTTAAAATTAATTAAGAAAATTTCCACTCTAGGATGAGACCTAATTTTAAACTTCCAATACATCATCCATGCTCTGGCGGAATTCAGACACCTGAAATTTTTCTCTCAGGATTGCCCATGGCATGATGGGCATCCAGGGAACAAACAGCCTCCCACAGCAGGAGGATTGGAAGTAGATGATGTTTAAGGTCCCTTCCAAGCCAAATCATTCTATGATTCTTAAAAATACATGTTAATTTATTTAAGCTATAAATATTTTTCTAATAAAAATGCTGTACACATAATCAGCAAACTGTCTGTATGTATTTCTGTCACATAACTTCAACTATAATTCAGGCAGACCTAATTTACTCAGCCACCACAAGTGAAGCCTGGCATCTTTCAGGTGCTGTGGACCATGAGTGCTTCTCCTTTTCTGTCTCTCCCTCATGTCTCTTTTAATCCCTCCTGTTATTTTTGTTACTCTACATTCACATTTCATTTCTTGTCCTTGTAATTTGCTGGAGAGGGAATCAAAAATGTAGGAGCCACCATAAATAACAATTAGCCATCTAATGTTGAGTTAGCTGCTTGGTGAATTATTTTTCTTATTTTTCTGGACAGATTTTTTAGAAGTTAAAAAAATGCTACTGTACAGAATTGAGAAAATGCCAAAGACACACAGCTTAACAGTACGTGAATAATCATGCAATGTAGAGTATTCAGAATCTATCACAGGGCATTTCCAAATCTGTCACCGAAAACAGCAAATTCCAGAGTTGGTAAGACCTTGTGGATTTTACCCTAGCAGCTGCCTGTCAGCTGCCAGCTGAATCCATACGAGGCACCCCTGTAAACAGCCTCCTCTGTTAATTATCTCTTTTTATTGTTTCTAGCAGGCATTACATGATATTTAAAGGCTACTGAGTTTAAAGCGCTCCCTGAGTTTAAAGTGAAAATGTTATCTTATTTTTATAAAAAAGGATAACAACTCCATGTTTGATGCAAATTATCAGTAGTAGAGATTAGTAAACAAATATTCAAAGTAAAATATAGCCTCTTCAGCTTCCCACTGCAGAAACCAATCTTTTCTTATAGAAGTCAATACCTTCATTAGAAAAGAAACCCATTCTGAGCTTTTCATGAGTAAGAAAAATAAAATGCAGTCATAGCTTCATGGTAAAACATTTACTAGAATTGTCTGAGTAAACAAAATACTTTCTAGGAAATCACAGAGAAAAAATAACCTCAGAATTTATGCACAGAATTAGTGACTACAGATTTCTATATTCTATGACTTTTTTTAATTAATGAATGTTTTTGCAATTATGGCAACAATATTTAGATTTGCAAATACACAAGAATGTTTAAATACTATATTTCACACAGTGACCACATTTACCACATATGCACAAATACCCAAAGCCTGCTTGTAAGACGTTGCTGTTATCTCTCAGATTTTTAAACCAGAGTACAGTAAGCTTCCATAGAGGCCTCGCATCTATTTCAAAGGACACAACCACATTCCTTTACAGTATGCTGTGAATTTAAAGGAATTTTAATCTTCTACCTTTGATCCAGCACTACAGTAAGAAGAAGTGAAAACTTGAACTTAAACCTCCACAACTCTGGAGGACATTCTGGTGGGGTTTCATATTTTGTGACATGAATGCTTCAAATTGCTATCATAAAATGACACAGAATTGTATACCCTCCTGTACGTAGCTCTTCATGCCTTAGAATTAAGGCAACTATCTTACAGGTGCCATAGGTACTGCTGCACAAAAAAACCCGGCAGAAATTCCAGGTTCCCATGCCCAGTGTTTTGGATTCTAAGTATCCAGACAGGCTGACCTCACCCATGTGAGATCTTACTGCCAGCATGCTTTATTTTGAAAAGCCATACCATATTGTAGCCTTCTTAGGTCTGTGTTGGTGCCATTTGTGCGCATTAATATCCCACACATTATTTCTGTACTAAAACAGTGAGCCAAGGAGAAGCAATGTGCTGACATGAGTTTAAACCAGGAAAAGTTAAGGAAGAAGAAACCGAGGAACAGAAGTGGTTTATCAGGTAAGCATTTTAAGGATGCCTGCAGCTATCCAGAGGCATGACCCTCATCCCATTTAGACCAAGTCGACCAATTCAAGCTCCACTGCTATAACCTGCTATTAAACTCATGTAACTAAGCTGTTACTGCAAAATGTATCTAGTCTCAGTGCTAGACACGGAAGCAAGTTTGGCCCAGGTACAT
>VWZG01010327.1:814-14764 GCA_013396735.1 Grallaria varia
CCCCCGCCACTGACGTCATGCGGGAGCGGCGCGGAACCAATGGGAGCGCAGGGGCGGGCAAGTGGGCGTGGTTCCGGGCAGGGCGTGGCGCGCCATCACCGCCCCGGCGCGCCGCTGACAGCGGGGACAAAGGCGGCCACGTGCAGGCCCCCAAAACTCGCCGCCGAGCCCCGAACCTCCCCACGAACCCCCAAACTTCCCCGTGGGCCCCCGAATCTCCCCGAGGCCGCCGCCGTAGCCTTTTGTTCCCCCAGACGCGCAGCGCCCCCCACGCCGGTGCCTCCGTTCACACGGTGCCGGCGGGAGCCTCCCCACCGCCGCTGTTGCCGCCCCTCCGCCCGCACCAGCCCGCACCGTCGATGGGGAGCCTCGCGCCCCGACCCGGTTCGTCTACCCCCGCCCCGCCGCGGGTGGGTTTCTTTTCACCCCCCGCCTCGCCCGCACGGGCTGGGGCAGTGTAACCTCCCTCCCGCCTGCCTCGGCCCCGGTGATGAGCTTGGCTGCACTTTCTGCGCCTAAAAAGCTCGGATTTATCCCGCCGAGGCTGAGCCAAGGGCTGTCCCCCGTCCCTCCGCAGCCCGCAGCTCCCCGCAGGCAGACAATGGACGGCGCGGGTGGTGCCGCACAGGGCCGAGGGGCTTCGGGAGGAGGGGGTGGCTCCCTCGGCTCTGCAGCAAGAGGATCTTGCTCTCCGGCGCTTCGTTGCGCGTTCCCAGAAGCCGAGGGATGAAGAAAGGGGAAGAGGGGGACAGAGGAGGGTCCAACGTGGTCCCCAGGGGTGTGTCCAGCGGTTTATTTTCGAGCCGCCCCGTAGGGCACCGCGGGCATTACGGCGGCCGCAGGGAGGGCAGGTGGGGGCCGAGGCGGGGAGGGCAGGAGGAGGGCGGGGGGAGGAAGAACACGGCAGGGCGGCGCGGTGCCCGCCGTGCCCGATGCCTTTTGGGGCGCTCAGCGCGGCGTGTCGGCTCCTCCCGGGCACCGCCTGTTTCACACCGCGACTGGGTCTGCGTGTGCGGCGGCCGGGAGGGTGCGGCCACCCCCGGCAGGCTGAAACCCCGCTTTAGTGACCCGCCAAATGAAGGCTGCTTCATCTGTTCTCTACCTCAGCTATTCTAGAGGCGCAGATATAAGTACATCACCGTTTCCAACCCGTATTTCCTCGATACACTCCCTCCTTTGTTCTAGGCACGTGCCAGTGTCCCTAGTCTTTCTAATCTGGTTTCTGCAGATCGATATCCCTGCCTATGGATTGCTCCAGATCGGATCTTACGTTCTCCCAAGGCAATCTGCAGCACAACCTGGGGTCCTCTGATTGATATGCCAAAGCATCCACACCTTTCTTTTGTTCGCTTTACGGTGAGAAGGCATCCCATCTCTAAAAGGCATGCTAGAAAAATACACTCCCACGTTTTTTTCTTCAATGGTGATTTTGAGAAAGATAATCTGATCACACACACTCCCTGTGAAATCTGTTTTTACCGGCCTAAGCCAGGAGTAATTTAATTATTTGGTTGACTACGCTTCGCAAACGATGTATAGCTGTAATTCCGAGGGAATGTATTTCTTTGTGGCATGCTAACTGCATAATCAACATCCACTTCTATAACTACTTGGTCAAAAACAGCTTGCAAATTAACAACTCCAGTGGACCACTGACCGCTTCAGGTAATGATTCCAAGTAATGCCAGTCTTTCCCATGGCTGCAGTGGGTGTGCTCCTGAAAACACTGTCACAGCAAAACTCGGTTACGGCAGAGCCGGTGCAAAATACAGGTACTGTGACTGCTCGCTCCTGTTATTTCCAAGTATTCTGTGTGTTGTACACCGTATATTGGTTCTCTCCTAGGAGAATTACTGACATTTCAGCGTGAAGGGGAGAGGCTGGTTTTACACATCCTCCATACCTACGTTAAGCTCATTCCTAACAGCTTGAGACTTCAAAGGAAGCCATTTTAAAATCCAATTCAAGGAAAACAGATTATTCACAGTGGAGGAAAGAAACCCACCCCAACTGCTTTGTCTTAAAATAAACTAACCCATATTTTTTAAGCAGGGGGAGAGGGGGGGAATTCAAGTATATCATCTATATAGAACTTGTTGAGACTCTAAGAAAAAAAAAAAAAAAACCAAAACCAAACACATGAAATGTTTATTTCTAAAATAAACAGCTGCTTCTCAGAGGGATGAGGGAGGAAATCCAGGTCTAGCTATTCTGCAGCCCCTAGACGAGACTCCTTAGAGGTGAACAGCAGCCATCCAAATCACTTCAGGAGACTTCAGACAAGATCCAGCTTATTTCGAAGGTGTCTGGGACGGAGGGTTTCCCAAAGGTTCGGCATAGCTTGTTGGGAATTATCTGCAGGGAAAGGAAGTGTTCAGCTCTTAGCCACCTCTCTCCCCCCTCCTGTGTCTGCCTCCCACTGATGCACCTGTCAGCACAGCCCCTGCCCCAGCCCCGGGGCCGGCCCTGGCTGGGCATCCCCATCCCCATCTCCTGGGCAACCGGCCCCGCCGGCAGAGACAAGCTGCACGAAACAAAAAAAAAAAAAGAGAAAGGAACAAATAATTGCCTGCAACATTTTCACTCACCAGGCTGATTTCCCAGGGTGTAAAAGCTCTGCGGGTCCAGGAACTGTGTACACGACAGCAGGGCGGTGAAATGCCAGCTCGCAAGGTTGTTCATAACCATTCTTGAAGGAGGAATATGATTGCAGTCTAGAATTTGCTTAAAGAAGCTCAGAGGACCAGTTTTATCTAACGTGTCCTCTCCCCCACTCCTTTTTGAATCTGCAAGGTTGGGTGTGACAGAGCCTCTGTCTTTGAAGTGGTCATTGATGAAAGAAAGTCCTGACTTCCTTGCCAGATGCAAAGGTTGCAAAAGCCAGCTAACAAAAGCCCAAGGGAAGGACTTACTAATTTTACTTTTTAATAGAAAATACGTGCATTTGTGGGATATACTGCAACATAGAATATGGGTCATTAGAAGGTTTTTCTTAAAGAGAAATTCGTTCTTCCTTTCAGAAAACGTGCACCCATCCCATGGCTCAGTATCCTGTTTCATGGAGATCCTGTTCCTTGTCTGTGGCTCCTCTGAGAAGGATGGAAGTAACTCACAAACCTTGAAGTCATGCCCAAACCCACAGGAGCAGCACGTAGGCTTTCTGTATCTTGAGGGGCAGGATGCAGTAGTACATAAAAATGAGAAAGAAATTTGGACCCTCATAAGTTGCGGTCTTATGCCACAGACAAACCTGGACATCTAGGGTGGCTCATTAGGTCATTGATGGTAAACCAATATTTTGCTGCTCAGACTGAATCTTTGTATCTCAGCAGACAGTCAGGGAGTCAAGGGCTGGGAGCACCCTGGGTACGCCTCAGAGGAAGTCAGGGTGGTGCAGATGGAGAGGAAACATTTTGCAATCAAAATTTTGTTGGGTATCTCCGTTTCCATATGTCTTTGTGGTTTTGCTTGCAGGCTATACCAGCGACTGGAACGACTTGTGCCAGCTGGTGGGAAAAGATAAGGCTGGTAGTAGCCACGGCCATGTGCTACCTGTGACCCTGATTAACCTTGCCCTCAACAAAAACCCTGGCTCTAACATAGCCTTGACTGCACAACCCGGACCCAGACTCCCGAGAAAATCGCTAATCTACGGGAAAACCAGCAGTACAGCACCCCACCTAATAAGAAAATACAGAAATACAAATGCAGGCGGAGAGATTACAGGAACATGATCATCAGTAGCTCAAGGACAAGGGGAAATCAACACCAGCATGGACAGCTGTGAGATCCTAAAGGAAGCAAGCAGGGAGGCAGCAGAAAACTGCAATGCATCAACACTGAGGATGCGTTTGTGGAACAAGCGAAGGCCAGCCCTGCTCCCTCTGCCTGCACCTGCCTGGCCAGCATGTTAGTGTCTGTCTCTGCCCGTCGGTACAATGCTCAAACCCCAGAGCTCACCAAAGCCAAGCTGCCTTCAGTCCTCAGCATCCAGGATAGATGACAGTGTGTGCCCAACGACGCGTGCACAGGGTGACCCAGCACTGGACACTGAGGGGTGGCCACGCCATCAGTGGTGCCCCACACCATCCTGTCTGCTGGGTGGGTCATGCAAAAAGCCCTAGTGGGTGAGGCCTGAGTTGGGGGCACGCTGTACCTGCAGTCCCCACACCCTTCTAGGCAGCACCCCAGGGGAACAGGGTGACCCATATGGTGCTGCCACACTTGCCAGCGGGCCCCAGGGCCAGAGCTGCTGCCTCATAGCCCCTGTCGGTGCTGCCCATCCTGGGACATTCCTGACCTCAGCAGAGGTGAAGCCAGGGGCTGCTGGTGCAGCCATCTGGGCTTGCTGTGCATGCTCCCCACAGCTGGCTCCAACTAGATCACGGGATTATTTTTTATCTCTTTTACTGCTGCTACAAGTGATTTTTTTTCCTAGTGAATAGTTAAAAATATGCGACTGTTCCATTTTTTGCTGAGAGCACCTGCCTGCTCTCACCAGTTCCTCTCTATCAGACAACGTAAGGATTGCTTTCACGAAACAAAAGACGGAGCAAGGCTGTCAGCCAGAACTCCACTCAGCACTCTCAGAAAGGAAAACCCCCAACCTCAGACTTAAGGACTCTCACTGCAGCACCCTGTCAGCAAAAATTACAGCAGGAGGGTGTCTCAGAGGAGGCTCTAAAGGACACCCTGGCACCACACGACACCTTTCGTGTGCACAGTGCCACGTGTTGTGCTCTCAGTCTCCCCTAGCACATGCTGGACCTGTGACAGTGTTATTTCTCGTTTCATCTCGCTCACACTCAGGCTTACGGGTATGCCCTCATCCAGGCAGATAATAATAATAATAATTCAAGCATCTAAAATGTCTTCAAGCATAGTTAACAGATAAGAACACAAACTATGCAAGTGCAAAAGAGAGGTGAAAAATGGTTTCCCTAATTAGGAAATTGTTAAATGATGAGAAGCAAAGAGCAGGTGAGGAGGTGAAGGGCAGTTTTCCTGCTATCGGGTGAGAGTGCTGATGAGAAATTGATCTGCTCTCTAATAAATCTTCTTGCCTGGCCACGAAACATGGCAAGATGTTGTATGGACGCTGGGGTCCCGGAACCAATGATGGGAAGGCATTTTGATTCCTGTGCTCTCTGATCACCAGGCATAAATATTAATAAGGTTCCAGCCTCAGTGCTGGTGCTGATGCAGCTGTTTCTACATTCATGTGGAACAAATTCAGTAAATGCAAAAGAGCAAGGCATGAAAGAAAATATTCACTTGCTTGTCTGAGTTATTCTTGAAATCTGGTCTCGGTCCTTTCTCTCCTAAGCAGGATTTTGTGCGTGTGTTCGAGCTGAAGCGAGATGGGGCAAATTTGCATAGTTTGAGGATCTTGTCGAGTTCAGAGGGTAGAACCACTGTCAGACCCTCATTCGCAGCCGTCAGGTCAGAATCTGGAACCGCAGCAATCCAAGAGCCGCAGGAGCGAATACCCCTTTTCTTTTGTTTCGATTCTTCTTGGTTAAACAATTTTCCTTTCCACCTCTACGACCCATCCCTAGAAAGCCCCATAGCAACACCCTGCCCTGCATCGGCACCAAGTCGAGTTCTTGCTGCCTCCCTCGACCAATTCGGATTTGGCATTTTAGGGAAGCAAGAACCTTTGTAACCGGCTTGAACAAAGCATATTTTTTTTCTAAGGTCTGCCACCACCCTGCTCTCTCCTCCCTGCAGTTACATTGCGGCTGGCAGTGCCGCTCGCCGCAAGGAAGAGCGCGCTTGTCAACTCGTTAGCACTTCCTTTCCCCCCCTTCCCTTGCTAAAGGCGCCGTTGTGCAAACGAATTGGAAAGATCTTCTCCGGCGGCTGCTTTCGCTGCTCTCGGGACCTCTGGTACGCATTGTCCAGAAGATCGCAAAGAAAAGAAATACAGTTTTGAAGGCTGGGAGGGGAAAAAAAAATGGCTCCAGATCACTCATATGCGTATTAAATCTCTGCCTTGCTGGCGAAGTAAAAAAATCACTGAGAGATTTCTGTCTCCCCAGCGTTGGGCTGGAGGGAATTGATCTGGGTATCAAGAGCTTGCAGCCTTAAAAAAAGCAGGATTTGGGGGGGCTGCGCGGGGCTCTGCCGTGCTGTCAGTACAGCAGCACAGCCCTTCTCCCGATGGCAGGATTTACACAAAGGGCTTTGATCATCCGCTTTATTAAAGCTGGAAGCGCCCTCACCGAAACAGAACCGGCGGCAGGGATGAAAACGCTGCTTCGGAGCCCTTTCTTCCCCTGGTGCTTTAAGGAATCCCTCCCGCAGGGGTTGGGGCGGCGATGGGGGAGAGGTGGCAAACCCGGCGGGCGGTGACGCGGGGCCACCGCGCCAGCGCCCGCATCGTCGCTCGAGGGGTGCGGGCGCTCGTAGGGGAGCGCAGGGGAGGGAGCCAACCTGTGCCCGCGGAATGCCGTGGGTGTTACAGGCACAGGGCTCCCCCTGGCACGGGTGGGGATGCAGGTAGGACGGCGGTACCTCGCCGCAGCGTTTTGCGCGCTCGCTCAGACAAATCCCTCGTTACAAGGTTCATCTTCCGCTCGCAGGAACCAGCAGGTATTTTTTCGATTGATTTCTGTAGAGGCTGGCTCAGATCCTGAGCGTATTTAAAAAAGGTATCACCCCCAAATGCCATGAATTCCTTTGTCCTCTTTTCCTATTTTCCCGTTTCTGGTTCTCCACAGGACTGAGGGAGAATTTTCACCCGATTTGTGTTTGCCTCGTGAGAAATATTTTACAGATTGGGACTTTATGCACACACCAACCTTTCAGCCCTAAGAAAGGCCACCGTCCATCCCAGAACACTCTAACAGCAGTGGCAACAGTGCCTGGCATCAGCTTTTTCAAACCCCAAGCAGAGAAGAGAGATCATTTCTCACACTTTCGGAGAGGCAGCGGGGAAGGATATTTTTCAGTTGCTGTTCAAGGGCAGGACACAGACTTTTTGAAGATGCAGTTTCAGCCTCTCGGGGTCCTACTCGACTTTGAAAGTACAGTAAAGGGACTCTTTTCCTTGCGTGGTGTGTTCCGACCACAAAACTATTCTGTCTGTTCTGCTGTCATGCACGTGCACAACGCCCTCATCTTTGGATACTAGTATTAAGCATTATTTTTAAAGTTTTTTAACTTAGGAGATTAGAAACAGATCACTGAAGTGATGTTTATGAAAATTATATTCTGTGTTATCGTCAATAACATCAGATATACAGATCAGGTGGTAGCAGTGGCTGTTTGACACACTTGTGCTAGGAAATAAAATACTCTCCTGCTCTTAATTATGTTTTCAAGTCCTGCACTAGGAACTTGGAAAGCCTGGCTGAAGCAGCCATATCCTTATGGATCAGGTAACACTGGGCTGCTCTCTAGCAATGTACAGGCATTAAACTACTTTTGAGATATTCACTCTTCCTGCTAAACCACTGTGTTTAACAGGGCAGGAAGGAAAAGCCGAGAGAAAAAAGTGGAGTGAGCTGAGGCACTCCTGAGCAAACACTGGAGGGACAATGGCAGGCCTGTTAGCTTCCCTCTTCACCCAGGGAGGAGGATGCAAAATAATCAAAGCTGATTTTGTACATCGAGTTTCGCTTGCAAATGGAAAATTTAAAAGGCCATGGCATTCCTTTAAAAAGTAATGAAAGAGAGTGGCTGTTTGGAGAACAAGACTGAGAGGCAGGTCCTTGCTGGTGTGCTTGAGAACGGGAGAAGCTGTATACAGCCATGTCCAGTTGGACCTGAAGGCTAAGTCTTGTGACAGAGACTATTAAGTCCAAAGCCCAGTCTAGGAAGCAAAAGAAGCTTCATGGAAACTCTGGCATCAGCAGAGGGAAAGTACCCAGAGGGGTGGGGAAGAGACCAGAAGTGCAGTGAGTCCCATAACCATGGCAACAGACAACTATCTTTCAAAAAAAGGAATTCCATTCCACTCCCAAAGCATCCTGAATCTCAGTCAAACCTGTGTGTGTGTGTGTGGCTGCCGGTGCTGCATGTTGAATCGGTAATTTCCAGGGCTAAGAACATGACTCTCTACAGCCTCAGCAGGCAAGTCAGCCCTAGAGCTTGCAGCAGGCTGATGTTCCCCCTCTGGTTCAAGAGCACAACATGTTCTCTGTGCTGGCCTGGTATCCTGTCAGGTGACACAAGGACAGAAAAACAGCAGGATCTGTCAGGTATGGTGTATGTCACACAACATCTAGGAATTGTATTGAAAACATTTTTCAATACTATCTCATGCTTTTTTCTTCCTTTCTGAGCCTTTCAAAGCTCAGTTCCATCAGGCTTTCACACCTGTGCCCTTCCCTGTCAGGTCACAGGTATGTAATAACCCACTGCACCTGTAAATCTCATTATAGCTGCTGGCATTTGTGCACCAGAGTTGGTGTTGGCAAGCTGCTTTGGGATTCTCCACCATGAAGTGGTCTGTCTGCATATAAAATATGATTTCCAGTCAACTGTGCAAAACTCTTCTTGTCCCCAAGGGGAGTGATGAGTCACTCCATGTTAGTGCCTCCTGTCCAGTAGCTACAAACCCACTCGTCTCCAATGCTCCAACAGATCTAAGACAAGTTCCTCCAGTGACTCATATGACAATAAAAGGAAATTGTCTGATTTGATAACAGCAGGAATTTAGGCTGGACTCACAAAGGTCCTTATGAGCTGCACATTACACAGAGTTTTATCCAGCTGCTGGGAGATAGACAATGGTTACTGTGCTCCTCCAGTCCACAGAGGAGTGAAATAAAGCAGAGTAGAAGGGATTTGCACAAGGCCACCAGGTCAGTTGGGTGCAAAACCCAACAGCCATGATTTCTTGATTTCTAGTCAAACACTGTGCAGAGAAACACAACAGGCAGAGAATCACTGTGTCAGCTGCATTCCAGACCTCATCCCACCTGCAGGGAAACCCTGAGAGCTGAGGTTACAAACCCCACAAAAAAAAAAAAAAAAAAAAAAAAAAAAAAAAAAAAAAAAAGCACTGCTATCTTAAGTCTTTTGGAAATCAGGAACAGAATTTCCTTGGAGTGATGCCTGTCCAGGGACCAGCAGGTGCACTGAGGAACTATTGCAGCAGTTTTACTAACATTGCCAGAGCAGCTACAACAGATGTGGAATTTTTTGTACATTTACATTTTACATTTTTTATTGGTGGCTTTTTTCCCCTTTTTTTTTGTGGAGTGCGAGCTGGCCTTGATATTACTTTGTATTGTGAGATTCATAGCATGAATTTGGTGCAGGCCTTTTGCTGATCTCATTGCACTATTCATACAAGTTCATGGGTCTGATTCCTCCATTTTCTGCAATTCTTTCAGAAGTTCCACCCTGGATTCTCTTTCTAGCTCTTTCCTGGAACCGTAAGTCAGGCTGATCAACACTTGACCAAGTGTTTTGAGTCCTCAGGTTACACCTGTGGCCATGGTTAGATGTTTGAGGAGCAATTTCCTATCACATCTAAACCAACACCCCATGCAAGGATCCCAGGGAAAGGTTTGGACCAGTTTGGTTATCCAAACTGACTAATCATCACATTAGATGAGCTCTAGAAAGAAGGATTGGGTCAGACCCATCTTAAATTGATTTAGGTGGCCACAGCATGATGACCCCAGTGGCTGTAATGTGCAAGCAGAGACACTTTTCCCTTTCTTGCTTGTCTGATGCTGCCCTCCGTGATGCCAGCACAAGTACCTGAGCAGTGGCACACCAAGCTACACTGGAGTACTGATCTAACTGAGAAGAGTAATCCAATGATGACAAAAAAAGGATGTATTTTTCCAGCTCCTCAGGTGCCCCGCTGGCACAGGGAGAGAAAAGGATCCCTTCAGCCACTGGTGCAAGTCTACATACAATGAGACTCCAAGCCTCAAATGAAGTAGGTCCCTGCAAATGTGGGACTGCAGCAGCCTGGTGTTGTGAAGCCTTACTGGAGCAGCTGGGAGGCTTTGTTTGGCTTTATTGAGCAGTCATTTACTTCTCTGAAAACAGGACAACAAACCAAGAAAATGAGCACATCCCGAGGCATTAACAGGAGGTCCACTGGCACACACTAATGGCCAGCTGCCTTCTCACATGTCAAATTCACACTTTATTCTTGCATTTTGGAATCAGAAAAATTTGCTTCTCTCTGTGATGTCCCAGTTCTTAACTATGAGCTTTATATCTCTTAACTCCAAAGTTACCAGAAAGAACATTTACTCCTGACTTAAAACTGTACCGGGGGGAACCATGGCCAGTAAAAATCAGGATTTAGGAACCAACGACTCTCATGGGCAACTTAACTTTTGGAGAAGAACATGGAGCATAGAAGTGCATACCTTTAAAACCACACCTCCTGGGGCTTGGACTCACCCGAGCAGCAATGTACGTACACATCCATATATACATGCAGTGCTTTTGCTCTATCGTTTAGTTTGCTCTCCAGTGCCTCCCTGCAGCTGAGGCTAATTCGCACCTCATACTTGACAAACAAGCAGACAAGGGTGCTGCTTTCAAGGCCATAGGAAAAAAAATGAGCACGTTAAAGGAACTGCAAGGGGTTCGCTGCAGAGTTAGAGTACTTTCCCTTCTCATTTTGCAGGGACTCTGATGACCTTGCAGTGCTGTAATCAAGAAATTCATTTCACACTTGATGGTCTGGTTCTGCACAGCTCTGCTCACTCTTCGCACCTGCATTGCAAATAAAAATGCTTAAGCAGCATTTTTCTTGCTAGATGAATGCTTTTCCTCTTCTGAGCTTAAACAAGGATTTAGCATGATTTACGGAGAGCAGCTGCATTTCACAGAAAAGCATTAAATACTTTGAACTGCTTATGCTCAGAGAAGCCCTGTGACTTACTTCTAGAGGTCTGCAGGGTTTAGGAAACAGAGGGAAGTTATAAACACCTTGGAGAAGCCTCCTGATGGGAAGAAGAACAAGATCACAGTGTGATGAAATAGGGGCAGCTCCCCATAAGGAAAAGCAAGCCTGTAGACAGCCTTGGAAGCAAACCAAGAAATTTGTACTTGATGTGGAAAGACCAGGGAACAAAACAGAATACCCTTACTCCAATCTAGCTGATGACTTTAGCATAGGTTCAGCACACAAGGAGGCCCAAACTTCTACTTGGTGGGAAGAGATACGTTGGGCTGAAGCTTTGTTAGAGCAGATCCTCTACTAGGACTCCACCGCAGAAGCCAACTCTGACCCTGCACAGCAGAGAAACTGGCTCCAAACACTTAAAGAAGGATTTGCCTACATGAATAAATTTCTCTGCAAAGCCGTGCAATGCCTTACCTTTCACCTTGCTTGGAGTTGATGGAAAACAGTCAAGAGGAGTTGCTTCTCACTCAAAAGAGAGACCTAAAGCAGTCCAGGTGACCTGTGCCCTAAGTGTTCCTCTTCTTTCTCCAGATCAAGCCAGCCTGGGGCAAATCTTCTCCACCCCTCGCAGGTGTCTGATCACAGGAATCTCATCACCACCACCACCTAGGTGGCTCCCAGCAGACATTTTATCCGGTGCCCAGATTTTTATTCCAGCAATGCTCCTGGCCTGTGATAGTTCTTGCTGGTTTAGCTGGCAGTTCTGCTCACCCTCTAAGTGCAGAGTGACCCTGCAGCTGCACCAAGCAGAGAGGGAAGTGTTTGGGGCGCTCAGCTGGCGCTCGACCCCTTCCAAAGTGGCTTTTGTCACTTATTTGCCTGCTGATTTCACGGCTGGCACAGGCGAAGTGTCAGTTTGCAACAGGCTGCTGGGACAGGCAGAAGCTGATTTTTGAGCCCCAAATTCTGTGCTCCTTCACCTTGCACGAGGCCAGCCCATGCCGAGGCAAAGATTTGGGACTGGCTGTGGGGTGGGAGCTGGGGACCAGAACAAGCCTGATGCTGCCTCAGCAGCGGGACGGGGGACAGGCAGAGCAGGAGTCTGACACCATACATCCCATAAGGCTTTGTGTGAGCAGCAAGTGACAAATGTAGGGCAGGGGAGGTGGCCTGCAAACCCCCCCCTCTCTCCAAGCTGATCCTGTGCCATGGGATGTCGGGGTATGGCAGCTGAGCCGGGCTTAGCTGCCTCCTGGGATTTAGTGTCAATGCAGCAGCACAGGCAGAAATTAGCTGGGCTGAGGATTTTGTCTTTTGGCAGATGCCAGAAGAGCTGCAGCGGCTCAAGGAAGAAAAGTGATGAGCGATTCCTTTCCCTCCCCAATTTCTTCAATGGGAAAATGAAGTCTTAGCATTTGGAAATGGAAATTTTGATTTCTAGCAGTATGCAGGAAATTGGAGGCAGAGGAAATGCTGATCAAAAGTCAATCTGTATAATTAACTTGCTTGTTCTTTATGCAGAGATGGTCTGTGCCATGTAGCATGAATATACACGTTTGCCAGTGTAGAGGGCCCATGGCCATCAGGGACTCGACAATATTCTTATCAGCACCAGACGGGACAGTTTAGAGAAAATCCATTCCAGTAATGACCGACTTAGCTGAGCTCCAGTTGAAAGCCCGGTGGGCACAAAATTCACACCCGAAGCAGGGCCTTTAATTATTCACCGTTCCATATTCTCCGGAGCTCCGCAAACCCGCTTGCTTTTCCATTTGCCACAACTCTGAAAATCTCCAGAGCTGAACGAAACCAAGGTCGCCGCGACCTCCCTCCTCCCCTTCCCTTTCCCTTCACTCTGAAACCCCGGCGCTCCCCCTCGGGTGACTCCCCGGTGCCTCCCGCACCCCGGTTGCCGCCCAAACCCTTGGCACGCCGGGGTTCACCTGCCATCTAGCGGGGTTTTCCCATCGCTGCGGCTGCCTCCGCCTGCATCCCGAGCCCGGGCGGACAGAGGGACCCCGCCCGGGGCGGGGGTGAGCCCCGGGAAAGCCGTGCAGGCACCGGGGCCGTGTGTGCGCCCCTGTGTGCGCCGGGGGTGCGCCCCGGCGGGGTGACCGCGCACCGGGAGGAGCCCGCGCCTTTCGGGGGGAGGATGCGGTGGCACACGGAGGGGATGCGCGCCCGGGGCCGTGTGTGTGTGCGCGTGTGTGTGTGCGCGTGTATGGGCGCGTGTGCGTGTGTATGTGCGCGTGTGCGTGTGTATGTGCGTGTGTGTGCGCGTGCACACCGGGGATGTGCACCGGAGTCGTGTGTGTGTGTGTGCGTGTGTGTGTACACCGGAGATGTGCACCGGGGCCGTGTGTGTGTGCGCGTGTATGGGCGCGTGTGCGTGTGTATGTGCGCGCGTGTGTGTGTATGTGCGCGTGTGCGTGTGTATGTGCGCGCGTGTGTGTGTATGTGCGCGTGTGCGTGTGTATGTGCGCGCGTGTGTGTGTATGTGCGCGTGTGCGTGTGTATGTGCGCGCGTGTGTGTGTATGTGCGCGTGTGCGTGTGTATGTGCGCGCGTGTGTGTGTATGTGCGCGTGTGCGTGTGTATGTGCGCGCGTGTGTGTGTATGTGCGCGTGTGCGTGTGTATGTGCGCGCGTGTGTGTGTATGTGCGCGTGTGCGTGTGTATGTGCGCGCGTGTGTGTGTATGTGCGCGTGTGCGTGTGTATGTGCGCGCGTGTGTGTGTATGTGCGCGTGTGCGTGTGTATGTGCGCGCGTGTGTGTGTATGTGCGCGTGTGCGTGTGTATGTGCGCGCGTGTGTGTGTTTGTACACTGGGGATGTGCACCGGGGCCGTGTGTGTGTGTGTGTGTCTGTGTGTCTGTGTGTACGCGCGCGCACCGGGGATGCGCCCCGTCGGGATGCCCGCGTACCGGGAGGAGCCCGTGCCTTTCGGGGGGATGATGCGGCGGCACACGAAGGGGATGCGCTCCGACAGGTGGGAGCGGGCTGTGCCCGGGGGTGCGTGTGGCGGGGATCCCTGCACGGCGCGGGGTGCGGGCACCGATCCGTTCGTGCGTGCGGGTGACCCCCGGGGGACGGGGGGAGCGGCATCCCCGCGGGGGCCGGACGGG
>VWZG01010331.1:0-12427 GCA_013396735.1 Grallaria varia
CAACAGGATGGCTTACACCCATCGCTGATGCGAGTGCATGGAAACTGAAGCATGCATTACAGAATTAATACAAGGCCAACTCAACTTATCCTAGACTGCACTCTGAAACTGTGGAGGTGCTACAAGGTGAATAGGAACAGGTATTATTGTTAAGGGAACTTTACTCCCTGGAAATGTCCACGGTGCTATATTGTCTGAAAATGTATTCTTATTTTCTAGATTTATTAATAATCTAAGTAAGTACACAAAAGCTAGCTATGACTATGCACAATATGGAAAGGAGAAGGGATGACCCTGCATTGCTGTGTACTTTCAACTGTGGCTGCTATTCCTCTCTGACATATCTGAACTGGGGAGGAGATGCAGGCCAACTGCTTAGGTTAGAAAGCCAAAATGCTTCAGGGAGAAAATGATGTCTGGGGAAATGGGAACCAGGCCACATTTTCCGAACCTTTGCCCTGTTCTTGCAGCCAGGCAGCTATTCATCATCCCTCTGATAAGATTGGAGCAGTGACAGAATGTCCCTTTATATATTCACCAAAAACCACTCCACAGATCCTCTGAGACGCGGACTGTTTATTTATTCTACAATACACACAGCTTAGCCATTGTTGATCTAAGTTGTTTGTCTAAGTTATGCATCTCTGAGGGACATACTACAGTCTTAACAAAATAGATAGCATGGTAGATATGGTTAAATCATAAACTGACATTATTGACAATTGCTGAGTTTTTTCCCCAAATGACCACTTGGGATAAAAAAATGAGATCTGACTATATAGGGTAAGAGTAATGTAAATTTTGGAGTTCATTGTTCCTGTTTTCCTGTAAGTCAACTGATTTTCCCTGTTCCCCATTTGCACACATCCCTTGTCTGCTCCACCTCCTCCACTAATTACAGTGCAGTCACTGTCATTCAGTAGTTGTGGGTTATAATTCAGATTTGTGACTAATACTTCTTAAGAGTTTTTGTAGAATGTAATTCTTCAATCAGACTTAGTGTTTTTACTGATATTTTCAGAAGTTTGATGGCAGTTTTTTTATTTATTTTTTTGCTAAAGGTGCATTTTTAGCTTCAAGCTTTTAATTAATGAGTAGTGAAATGCTACCTGGGTAGTTGATTTTTTTGTCATCTCTCAAATAAAGAAAAGGATTATGTGTGAACATTTTCTGTAATGTCCTTATAACCTTGATATGTTATTTTCTCAAGCTTGTTAAGAAAATTCTCAAATTGCATGCTGTGAACAAAGAACCACTGGAATATTTTGTGAGGATAATTCTATCACCTCCACAGACTGATTCTGTGGTGTACATGTGGCTGTTCAACCTTTGCCTACATGTTTAATTGAGGAAAAGTGTAGCTAAAATGTTTAAGTTTTAGAAAGTGGTAGGAGCATATCAGTCTCGCCAATTGTCTGTACAGATTTCAAACTTCTTGGTTTGGAATCCGGACTAGCAAAGGTTACCCACAGTTCTCTACCACAGTAGCCTGTATCATCTGCAGTGAGAAGTCTGTAACTGTCCATGGACTGCTATTGTTATTTCACATAAGCACTATAGCCCTCTCCCAGATACTGCTTATTGACTCCCGAAAGTATAATCCAAATATACACTATTTATGCCTGCAATCAGTTATTTGAAAATGTCAAAATAATGAAATCCTGGGGGTTATGTTGTTTGTTGTTCCAAAAGTGTAACAGGGTGAAATTCAAGCTTTGTGTGCAGTGAGGGCTGTTGTAACTGTTAGTTGTTGCTGGACTCAGTCATGAGGATAATGAACCAGGGTTGGCTGCCATGGTGTATGTTAAATGGAATTGTTTTCCATTATGCATTAATGAGATTAAAAGAGACCACTGCCCTGAAGGCTGTAAGACTGCAGCTCAAGGCAATGAAAATCAAGGCAAGTGATGTTGCTTTTCCCCCCAGCACTTACTAATTGGCTGAATTTAGGTGAAGTTTGTTACTGTGAAAAATCCCAGAGAGACCAGAGACATAGCTTTACTTGGAAAGAAGCATAACAACTGTCCAGCACAGATTTATTTCTTGGTTTTGAAAGCTTCAAAGCTCCCAGTCTTCACTGAATGGCAGTCCCTGAGAAAGGATGAAATAAAATCTGATAAAGAAATTTATCATTTCCTTCTCAGATATCTGAAATAAAGAACATTCTGAACCATTCCTCTCCTGAAGTGGCTGATCTGTGCAGAATTATTTTGATTATCTGATATTCTTCTTATTCAATTTGATGTTTGTTTCATGTTTTCTTTTGTATTAGCTAAAACATGTTATTATCTCAGTGAAGGCTTATTTGTGGAGACAGAAGATTCTGACCTTGGCAGACTTTGTGTTAGTAATGTTTTTTTCAGCATTTCTGTGAGGAAGTATCAGATCTGGTTGTAGCTGCATGAAGTGAAAGACAGTGAATTCCTTCTTGAGCAAGGTGAGATACCAGTTCAGAGAAGGCCATAGGTAGTGGATTACTTGGTGCCCTTTGTTTTTAACGAACCTTCTTTAGCTACAAGAGCCAGCAATACCATCCATCTGTGGTACAAAGAAGCATGCTTCTTCCAGTCTATGTGGATGCATTTTACAGAAGATCTGCATTCAGTGCTTATGTTCCCCCTTTTTTTGAAATGGTATCTAGAAAGAAACTAATTTCTTCCTTACTGAGAAGTACATCTTGGTTCTGATATTGGCCAGAATAAGGGGCATGTGATTGAAACCTGATCTCAGAGGTGGAAATGAATTATAGTATTCAAAATGCCTGTGCACAGTAGAGTAAATGCTTTGGTTTTCTTTAAAGCTGCAAAGTTAGAACTAAACCAGTGAGAGATCTTAGAGAAAAGCAGTTGCCATTGCACCACTGCTTTATTGCTCTGAAAGTAAATGACCATAAATAAATGCTCCTGTAAGAACAGATGTGTTGATCTACATCTCTTTTTTATTGCAAAACAATTGTTACAGAAATTTCAGAAAGTTCTACTGTAGTCATTGCCAACTTCTGCTTTTTATTACGCATCTAAACACAGTCTAAAAGTGCATTGTGAATCCAGTAGACCTTCGGAAAGGACCATTTTCCCTAGTTATGTACATTTAGACAAATCATAGTTGAAAAGCTTTGTATTAGTAGGAATTTGTTTAAAATGTCATTTTAATAATTTTTATCCCTTTATAAATGATTGTTATACACTTACAAATGATAGCCCAAATAATAAATGATTAAATAACTATTAGTGTAGTATATTGCAAACACTGTTCCAGACAGCAGCAGCAGCAAATAGACTCTCCTCATGTACAACAACTGCAGTGGTGGAAAAATGATGTAACTTTAATACAATTTACTCTTGTGCAGGCATAAAACTCTATTTCACATCCAATTCCCTCTTCCGTCCCTTCCCCCTCCCTCCCAAATACTAAAATAAACAGGAGTTCACTTCCCTGCAGCAGAAACAGCAGCAATTTAATAATCAAACATTTTTTCCTAATAGCTTTTTGAAATAAGTATTGTGTGGCTCTACAACAGATCTGAAAGCAGACAGCAAAAATTAAAAGGTCAGAGACTGTTTCAGAGTCTGGCTCAGTGACTCCATTATTAGACTTCCAGTTTGAATATGATTTAGTGTAATCCACGCCATGGCTCAAAGTAATACAGAATTAGAAATGCAGAATAAACCCATCTCCTGACAAAAGTCAGAGTATGCTATTCAAATCAGTGGATTTTCTGTAGATTTGCACCAGCATTGGTAAGACCATAGTTGTAGTCCATCTTGGAGAAGAGAAGCCTGTGTGATCTGTAGTGTTCACCGTATGACTGGCTATAAAGCAGGGTAACTCTCACTGGGGCGCAAAGTCCCTCCACGTTCAATACTACCGCTTTTATGCCAATGTGTGGCAGGGACAGTGAATACCATCTACAGTAATGAAGGGTTTCGCTAGGTGAGCAGATACCCTCAATGCTTTACCTCGTCCCAGTTTGGACAGTGTTTTTATTTGAGATGGCTGGAGGAAAAATCTGTGCTAGGAATCTTTCCCATTTCTTTTGAAGAAGGTGGTCTATGCCTAGTATCTTTCAGTAGAACTGAAAATGTGACATTTGTTAAAACAATTATGCATATTTGTGCAAAAATGCAAATATACTATAATTTTTAAGCAGGGGAGAGACATCACAACTACTTAAGCATTCCCAGGGAAATCCCGGAATGACCAGCTCACATTTTCTCTTTCAGTGACTATCAGATCCTCTTAAGTGTTTAACCTGAGCAAAATAACAAGACATTTACGCTTGTTTTGAAAATCTGCACCATGAGTTTACAGAGCATTTTGTTTCACTGGTTCACTTTAATACCTTTGATAATTAATGCTCTCAGGACAGATACTTGTTTGCTCTGACTGCAGTCATTGGACTAAGGCTGTGTGCTGCTACCAGCACATTTTTTGGAGCAGTTATTCATGTAGTTGCATTTTCCATGTTTCTAAGAAACAAACTGTTTTCTTCTCATACAAAAAATATACCTAAGATATTTATCCCCTGACAAAAGGCTATCCATTCCACAAAAGGTACAAATCAGTTTTGTTGTTTTTCCTTTTTTTACCAAAAAATCTATAAATGGAAAANGATGAATGTATGTTTTGGTTTTTCGTTATATTTTCAAATTATCCCCTCACTGCCATTTATTAACTGGCACTTGTGCTAAGAACAATAATGTAGCACCTTATCTCTTCCAAAAAAGAGAGCCAAATGTCTGAGCACTGCTGTAGGTTCGCATTTTGTATTGAGTATTCAAATTTCATAAAATACAATTGTAATTTAAAAATAATAAAAAAATCACTTACTTTGCTAAAGATTAAACATAATGGAAATAATGTAAACATCCAAAAGTTTGAATTCGTTCCTAACTGGATTCATCTTTACAGGCAGGCAATAGCAAAATGTTAAGTCTCCTAGTAGTCCAAAGAAACTCATGGAACAATGCATGCATTTTCTTTGACACAAAAAAAGACTGGACTGTAAGGAAGAGAAACTACTTCAGTTATATCACACTGTTATTGTGAAAGAATAATGTGCTATAATACAATACCTAGGACAAGTGTATACCCCAACTGTAGAATATAATCACTTAAACCGGAAACAACAGAACAGATTACTATAGGAAAATATTTATAAAATACTGCACACAGCTTCCTCAGTCAACCAGCATATGTAAACAAACAACTAAGCTCAGTTGAGTTTCAAAATATTATTAAAGTTCATTTATCTTGTAATCTTTGCATAACATGCCAGTTCATCTTTCACACCATCACAACTCATCTGTCACAGCCCACAGTGGCTCATTAGAGATTTATACATCAGCCCATACAGACATTTAAGTGGAGCTATACAAAGAAATGGGTGAAACATACAAAACTTACACACTGTGACCAGAAATGCATATTCCATATGTAAGATAATAATTGGATAGTGGAACTTAACGCTTGATGCAACATGTGCTATTTTATTGAATGTTACAGATTTACAAACAAGACCATATAATGCGATATTAAAACTGTCCTGTAACGTTCACTAAATATTACCACATGTCACAACTATTATATGTGTCTATTTCATAAGCTATCCTTTGATACAGAATATGTAATATGGCACATGCTATAGCTACATGATGATGGATGCTAAGACTTCCATTCTCACTAAACGATCATAATATCAGGAATGGGAAGTCTAGTCCCATTGAAAGGAATAGATGTCTTATCATCAAATTCAAAAAGGAGCAGCTTGATACAATGTGTAAAATCCAGGTGAAAATGAAACAATCTAACATCCATCATAATATATTCTATAGAAACCACATTGCAGAATAAATGGGAAACATTCAGGAAAAGTGGTGTTCTGACATCTTCCAATCACACTTTTAACATTTGAATTTACATTTTATATATAACGGCAAATTTTAAGAGGTAAATAAAGTGTCATATTTCATTTTACCTGGAATGTGTGCTCCAGATCAATAAGGTGCTGTATCCTAAACATTTATACAGCTTCTAGGTTTGGCAAATTCCTTTACCCTGAAAAACTAAGCGATGAAATCTACCCCAGAGGAGAACCCAATGCCTTGAACTAATTCACTAAGCACTGTTAAGGAATTTCTAATGAATCTGAAATTCCTCTAGAGTACGCCAGTAATACGGTGAAGATGAAAGAATTCACAACAGTTTTAGCAGACATTCGTAAAAGTAACAAAAAAACTGAAGTGAGAATATCCCCCTCTACTCACCAAGATTTAGAGAAGCCTTAGGAAAAGGCTGCTAACAGAAGTTGGCACATTTGAAGCATATTGTTAAATACAAGTTCCTTTGCCCTTGGGCATTTTGCTATTGTTCAACAATTAGCCTGCCACAAGCATGCTTCATAATGCACAGAAAGGTTTCTGACCTTTCTTGATATTGCCATGTGACCCTAAGGCTGCACATGGGCTGCAAGGCAATTGCATAAACACACTGTCTTGGTGGAGTTTAACTCATTGACAGCCTGATCAAATAGAAGAAAGCAAGGAACACGTTGGTGCAGGAAGTATGAAACACATTGTTCTTAACATCCCCTTGATGCATTTGTTTCCTGAACTTTCCAACGCAGTGATTTTTTAACTAAAAGTTTTCACCTTCTTTGCCTTTTTTCTTGAGGCTGATGATTATTTTTCTGTCTGGATTTGTTGCTGTTCAGACTTAGCTCTCAGATGGTTCTCAGAGTCCTCCAGGGTGAGGACTTGGTGAGAAAATGTCAGCCTGCATTCTCAAAGCTGCCTTTGAAAGATAATTCCCATTTAAAAAATGAGAAGTAGTACCCCACTCATGTGTTCATTTTTAATAACAAAAAGAAGCTGGTTCTGCACAGGTGTTGGTACTTGTAGAGATAATTTAATTTTTAATAGCACTAGTGTCAACTCTTTAAAATTTTGATCCGGTTGCAGTATATGCTTCTTCATCCTTTTTCCAGTCTTCTGCATACCCTTCCACCTGTGACCACTGGGACACCTCATGAGAAGTATGAAACCCTGGTTGACATTGTAGACTCTTGCATGGGGTCAGTGAAGTTACAACTATCTTCAACCAAAACCCATAACTGCACTACTGTTCATACACACTTCCTCCTATAAAAATGCTCATTGTGTGATAAGCTGCTGAATGGTGGAAGCCTAGTCACAACTGATGGCTTCTGCTCTTTACAGACACATGCAGTTTCACTTTGGTTCTTTAACTTACCTTAGAAGCATACAGAAATTTTAGTGTTTTCCGGTCCTCTGACAAAAACATTTTCCTGTAAGCAACTCCATTCCAATTACATTAATCTGGATTCAGACTGCTTGATAAATCTTTTATACTTTAAAATGTTCAAATACAGCTATGTCCATATAAAAAAAAAAAGTGTATATTTTTAGGTGAGGGAATGATGTGAAAAATCGGCAGCTCAAATGGAACAGTCAGAAGAACCTGGCAGCAGCATGGTGGATAAATCTCCCTAATTTGTGTACATAAACGGAGCAGTAAGAACCTGACAATATCACTGTGCTCTGCTCTGATCACCCTGTTCTTACTGTTGCATCATATCCTTTGATTTAGTGGGACAACATATTGATGACTAATGTGGTAAAAAAATAAATATATACTATTTCGCTTAATTACATTCATCCTGAGCTTGCTCAGCTGTGCTAGAATCTAGAACGCCTGTTTTATACAGGAAATCACCTGATATTTTAACATAAATTTTCCTTCCATTTAAGTTGCAGTACAAAAGGCATTTAATTTCCCTTTCTGCTCTTGAAAATAGAAACTTTCTGTGGCACTAAAAGTTGATACAAAAGGAGACAAGTGAACATTATGGTGGTTGTGTTCATCTTTCTTCGTTTCCACAAAGGTGGGATGCAAGGGACTTGGGAGACTTGTTTGCTGCTAGTTCCTACAGAAATAACAAATGCTTTTCATCAGTCATCACAATGGTGAAGTAGATGAAAAAGGCTGTGATAGAAGTTTTAGAACATTTAATTTGTACATCTCTTTTTGCCAGTAAATTTCTGCATCTTAAAAACTTGAATAATGATCAAAGATTTTAGGATGCCTTCTAATAAAAGGCAGGCATTTGAACCTATTAATTTATTTCTTCTGACTTCACAAAGGAGGCTTGTTATTCCTCTTACTTACTGAAGTCTTTGTAAAGCTTTCATCCCTCCCTTTTTCCTTAAGTGCAAATGTCAACTGGGTCAAGATGCAGTACCTCAGTGGGCAATGCTGAGATTGACAATGTGCTCCCTTCACCAGTGGCTAATGCCAACTGGAGTTGACATGGGGTGATGTGAAGGTTTTTGGTTTTAATTCTGCTAAGAAAACAGACTGGAGAGCAGATGATCCTTTGACTGCCGCTGACCTCTGTCTAAGCCTAGCTGTGTTTGCTTTCAAAGCTGCAGAAGGCTCCTGTTCTTGACAGTCTCCTCATGGACAGGTTGTCCCCTCTGCTCTCTGGCCTGGAGGACTTACTCCTCTCAAAGGGATTCCGCAGGCCTGTTGCGTTTCGCTGTCTGTCAAGTTTGTCACTGATGGAGTAGCTCTTCCGTGTGTGCTGTGCATACAACATGTTGGACTCTTCCGCAGAATAGCTGTTGGCTCGCTCTATTTTTGGAAGCGGGATGCTGTTGGACAGAGTTCTTGTAGCATTGCTGTCTTGAGGAGATAAGGAGATTCCCTTCTTTTCTTTGGCCTCAATATCTTCATGATCAGAGCTTGGATGGCTTAGTTCAGCTTCTCTCTCTGGGTGGCAGCATCCTAAGTCTTCCATTTTGCCCCCAAGACTTCCAGGGAAACTGGCCCTCTCTGCAATAGCTTGGGGAGCACTCACACACCTTGTGTCTATGCAATCAGTAATACTTGTGTACTCTGCTGTTTTGACTGGGACTCCAAGGCTGCTGAAGTAGTTTCGAGATGGAGAGAACATAAAGCTGTGAGATTTCACGATGGGTGTTTCCTCCAGAATAAATGGAGTTGTAGCCAGGTAACGACTGCTTTTAGATCGCTCCAAAGTGTGATACAAGGGAGGGTCTGAATCCCAGGGGATTGGACAATCGGTGATTTGTGAATAGTCTGAAGAAAATGCTTTCGTTTCTATTCCAGAGGTTTCCTCATAATCAAGACTCCTGCCAGAAATTTTTTCGCCAGGTGTACTGCTAATATATGCACTGCTAGCTAAAAGGGAAGAGGCGATGTGAGCCTGCAGAGCTGCATCTCCAGGACCAAGAATATTTATGGAGCTCTCGAGAGGTTCTGTGTCAGAATGCATCTCATCCATAGCAGAAACATAGATGTCTATACAAGATGAAGGTCTTCTAGAGTCTGCGGCGATTGACAGAGTGCTGGTAGGGGCTAATGGAGCCTTTCCTTCTTTTGCTATTGAGTGGGAACTGATTGCCCGATGCAGGCTTGGAGATCTTTCCTTAAAAATGCTTTCCAGCTTTTCCAGCCCACACTTGTCCTTCATATTTGTTGCATAGAAAGAATGGCTTCGCATGCGGGATGTGATTGTAGGTGATGTTGGGGACATGGACTCATCTCCTGTGGGATCAATGCTCTCTTGAAGCTTGTAAGCGTTTCCTTCCTGACTGTTGAAGCTACTCTGTCTCACAATGTAGGCTGCATCAGTGCAGTCGGATGAGGTCCTGGATCGTATCTTAGTTGTCTCACCTCTCTCTATCCCCGTCATTTTTTCTAAGGCAGTCACCATTCGTCCCATCATATCTTCCAGCTGAGCAAGCCTGATGTCAACAGTCTGCAGAGAGGCCTTCATGCAGTGCTCTCGCTCATTTACTTCTTCCAGTCGCATGGCCATATTCTCTACCCTTAAAAATGAGAAGAATTAAACAGGTTAATTTTTACAAAGCAGTGATGTTCAGCTAGTAGGTCACCAAAACAGCTGGCAACAAATAAGTCTCAAAACCCAAAGGCAATCTATACCTCCTCATCTCCTTCAATACCCTGCTAAAAGAGGTTCTGCAAACAAATACCATTCACTCAGGAAACTGCTCCAGGGGGTTAAACCAGTGACATCTACCATGTAATTCAGAGGGGGAGTTTGGGAGTGCCTCATCCCAGGAACAGTATTTATTACGTATATGTTACTGTGAATTACTACCTCTCTTCTGTCAAAGCTTTTAATTAGGTGGTTATTAATGACTAATACTTATAGCAGATGACACATGACATTGTTCCTAGTTGTGTCACAGGCAGGACCACCGCAGTGGTAAAAGAAGTAAAGAAAATGAAGTAAAGAAATCAGGCAATATGCCATAGAAGGTGGGTAACACATGATTTTTTTTTCTGGTGTTGGCCCCAGATTTACACCAGCTAGTGCTATGTGGACTTACAGAAATTATTTCTTTGTTCTCTGATTAATTCTTAGCTCAGATTTATCAAAAAAATATATCAGCTACTTTATTGAATATAGGTAAAATCATGTTAAATATGCATGAAAACTGCTGATCAAACCAAATACAGCCTACAATAGGGTGCAGACACTAAGGTTACTCTGTTACCGTGATTGTGCTTTGGGTAGTCCATGTTAATAGCTTAGGGACTGAAATGATGGATTTTAAAGTAATTTTTTAGCTGCTTTCATAATATGTAAATAAAAAGTTAGTTTAAAATATTAATAGATAATAACTGAATGCAAGATTCACTATATTTAATTTCATTTAAACTTCAGTATATCTTTTCTACACTGTGGATCTTCCTCATTTTAAAATGTTTTCAACTAAAAGGTGAATTGTGTACTAATCTATGCCAGTGGTCTTCAACCATTTCAATTTTATGGCTTCTAAAATGTCTCTAGTCAAGGATTAATATGGAGTCTGACAATTTTACACAATGAAATTGACTTTAGCACATATGAAATTTCTTCTCATAATAATTTTCTCTGGTTGTAGTCCTTAGGCAGACTGGGACTTCAACTATCTGCTGAAGAAGTAGTAAAAGCAACCAATTTATGTGGTTATCTGTGATTGATAGGTTACAATTCTGGTTTTCCTCATTGCTGTAGACACTGAAAAAAGCAGGTGCAGAAGCAACAAATACCAAATGGCACAATTTCCACACTTTTCTCTTCCCAAGTCTCTTACTCTCTGCCTGTTAGTGCAATTCATGCTCCAATGTTAATAGGCACACAAGTCATTGCCAGGATTTCTGATGAGATAAATATCATCTTCTACTACTGCTAGGTAATTTTTCAACAGGACAAGTGATCCAATACTGACAACACTATAAACTCTCTTATTTGCCCAGAAGGAAACCAGATTTTAACAATGAATGAATACTGTGCAGCATTAATGCCCTGTTACCTGATGCTCAGAACTTTTGCTGGTGAAACACTGAAGTCTGACTGCCTTGTGCTGATGACCAACAGCAACCTGCCCATATGAGAGAGGACATGGAAGAGTGTGACACTGCTCCCTGCAGCAAGTCTCACATTCCTGTGAGATATGGGCTTTTTCTGTTGCAGTCTGTGAGTTTTGAAAGCATAAGCGCAGCAAATCAAATGTGCAACAGTAACTGTATTGTTATCATCAGATAGATGAATGAATCACTGCTAAGAAATGAACTGGTAGCTTCAAGGAATCTCATTCTGCTTATTAGCATTAGGGCACCAGTCTGTTTCTAGTTCTACCAGCTTCTTCAAAAAAACAGATTAATGTTATTGTAAGCACATGATATAATGCCATAGTGAGAGCAGTTTATATGGGAAGCAGTTGAATTTTCCCTCATGCTGTTACTTATCTGAACTGCTATTTCATAAAAGCAAATATACTTTTGAAATATTTATCAGCTAATAATTAAGTCTTTCATCCCACATTCAGATTCTATAACAACTGCTCCAAGATCATGACCAAATAAAACCCTTTAGAACTGTCAGAAATAAGGAACAATTTGAGAAACCTCTGGATTTTACTGGAGAATGCTCAGGTTACAACAACAACAACAACAACAAATCCACCTTTGACCTCAGCAACAGTTACTAAGAACTGGAATGAATATATAATGTTCTGTGAAGCTAACTGGATAATCTGGTAAACTGTTTTGTTTAGTTTTTGATTGTTGTTTGGGTTTTATTGTTGTTTTAGGTTTATTTTTTAAAATTGTTTGGGTTTTTGGTGTTGTTTTTTTTTTTTTCTCTTGCTTTGGCAGCTGTACACAAGTGAAATAATTTTAATACCAGCACAGTCAGTTGGTAGAACTTGAGTAGAACTGTCCCTAGTGAGATAAGTTTTGCATCCTGCATTCATGGGAGGGCTATGCAATGCTACTCAACACAACTAATGCATCCTAAGGAGAACCTAGAGTCATATTTTGCTGGTACATGCTCATGCATTTGTTCTGTCTTCCCCAAATATGATCTATCATC
>VWZG01010335.1:0-21953 GCA_013396735.1 Grallaria varia
TCCAATTAGAATGGTCAATAGAGTATGTTTATCTTTATACAACCAATAATGTCACACATTGGGGTGTAGGAAAAGTGTATAAAAAGGCATCTTTTTATAAATAAAGTGGACATTTTGTAGATCATATTGGTCGCACTGTGGTGGGTTCACCGTGGCTGAATGCCAGGTGCCCACCCAGCCGCTCTATCACTCCCCTTCCCAGCTGGACAGGGGAGAGAGTAAGNTTCCCAGCTGGACAGGGGAGAGAGTAAGGATGGAAACAAAAAAAACCCAGCAGAAATTGTGGGTTGCGATAAGGCAGTGTATATTTATACAAAAAGCGAAAGCAAAAGCAGAGTGCGTACACGCAAAGCAGAAGCAACAACTAATCTCTACTTCCCATGTGCAGTGAATGGCCGGCTACATCTGAGAAGCAGGGCTCCTAATCGTGTTGGCAGGCAGCCATTGGCAACAATGAGTGCGTCCCCCTCCTGCTTCTTGCCCCAGCTTTTATACTTGGGTTGACGTCATATATTATGGAATACCCTTTGGTCACTGTGGGTCAGATGGCCCATTTGTGTCCCCTCCCAGGATCTTGCCTTTGACTGAACAGTGAGTACTGTGCCCAGTGGTAGCCAAAATATGGGTGTGTTATCGACACCAATGCAGAGCACTGTGAGGGCTCCTATGGGGAAACAAATTCTGGCTCCGCCAGACCCACCACAGTCCCACACAATCTGTTCCCGAGACCCTCTGTCACAACTGCCTTGAGGTCTCCCCTCAGCCTCCTCTTCTCCAGGGTGAACAGACTAAGCAGCCTCAGCCACTTCTCATGTGGCTTCCCCTCCAGGCCCTTCACCATCTTCAGTGCCCTCTTTGGGACGCTCTCTAAGAGCTTAGTATCTTTCTTACATTGTGGTGCCCAAAATTGCACACAGTATTCAAGGTCAGGCTGCCCCAGTGCAGAACAGAGTGGGACAATTCCCTTTCTCGACCAGCTGGCGATGATTTGCCTGATGCCCCCCAGGACACAGTTGGCCCTCCTGGCTGCCAAGGCACTGCTGACTCATGTTCAAATTGCCACCAACTAGGACTCCCAGGTCCCTTTCCTTGGCACTGCTTTCCAGCATCACATTTCCCAGTCTGTATGTTCATCCAGGGTTGCCCCATCCGAGGTACAGAATCCGGTAGTTCTCCTTGTTGACATTCATATGGTTGGTGATGACCCAGTCCTCTAATTTGTTGAGCTCTCTCTGCTGGGCCTCCCTTTGAGGGAGTTCATCACTGTATAGGGCCTCGATGGCAGATAGCCTTTTGGCCAAAGGGGTCAAGTGGATCTGTAATTGGAGATTTTACTCTTTAGCATCTTGCATGAGAATTACAGATGAAGTGAGAATTTCTCATCATTAAAAAAAAGCACTCTAAACATTCCTGTGTGCAATATACACCCAAATTCCTCTATCAGTAGAATACTTTTTATCCCCTTAACCTTTCTTCATGTTTAATCACTAATACTGAAGGAATTATTTCATGATAGACACTCAGAGATGGTCTCACTTTACTAAGGTCAATGTAAGGTTATATTTTCGCACTGGTGCCCAGGGGTATTTGCAAGTGCTTTAAAGTGCCAGACATCCATGCATGCAATGCTCAATGTCCCTAGCTTACTTTCGGGTTTTTTTCAGCTCTGTGTCTTCCAGCAGCTAAAGCAACATGAACACTTAACTCCCTGAGTGTCTGGGTTCCCAGAAACTGGGTCAGGTCTATTTGGTAAGAAACAGTTCCCAGAAGCTCTTAGCCTCAAAGATCAAGAGATTTGAATGTAACACATGTCAAAAAGAGCACACCATTTTGTCAGGCCTTATCACAGCTCTCTTTCTCAGTCTTGCTAATACTGCTACTGATTATTATGCCTCTCTGCTTTCGTGTGTCTGAGGCCAGTGAAGTAGAACTGTCCATACCCTCCACTTCCTAGAGCACAACAGTGTCAGCTTTGTGCTCTTTTCCTCAGCAAACAAATCTTTGTACACTCTCTGTTTCTTGCGTCAGAAATCTCAGTGGGATATCCACAACTGTTTTCAGTTTTGTTGCCCTAAAGATAAAATAGAAGCATGTGCAGATCAGTATTACAGATTCTTTCATGGTCACATGCCATCCTGCACAGGAATTTACCTGCCTTGTTACTGCATGGTCACTAGACTCCTGTTTGGACAGGCAGAGAAAAGCTGAGGGTCATCCCAATTGAATGCTGACCCAAGGCTGACCAGTGACGGTGTCCCCTCTGCGTTGCAGATCCTTTCAGGAAAGTGTGACACTGCTGTTAGGGCACACTAGGACCAGGACTTCATGCAACATGTGCCTCTCAATGTCAGGTTATCCTACCTGATAAATGAGATTTGATCCTTGCTTTATAAGAAAAGAGAAGTTCACAAGCCACACCTTTGGGCTAGTGGAGTGGTCAGATGTATACATCTGGCCTGATAAATGCTTTTGTAGGCAAATTGTTCCAGGTGTATATTACAGACAGGAGTTCATCGCTGTGTAGGGCCTCAATGGCAGATAGCCTTCTGGCCAGAGGAGTCAAGTGGATTTGTTACTGGAGATTTTACTCTTCAGGTTCTTGCATGAGTATTACTTATAGATAATGTGAGAATTTCTCTTGTTATGGAAAAAGAGAAGGACAGTTGAAATAGAAGGGTGAAAACTCCTGTTTTATGTGTTCTTTGGACGTGGTAGTATCTGGTGGGCACATGACTGTCTGTCTCCTTGGTCTCAAAGACTTCAGGACCAACAAGAGATGCTTGCAATTTGTCAGCTCCCTTCTGAACAACCCCAGCCAAACAAACCACAAACCACTCCTCTAGATGTAGCTGTCCACATAAACCATTTAGATATAAACCATTATTGAGAGTAGCAAGAATAATTTGTGTTTGTTAAAATTTGTGTTTCTTAAAATATTGTCACTAAGGGAAATCTTTTTCTGGGAACTGATTAAACAAGATCACTGCCTAAATGCTAGATGATGTACTTTTTATCTCTACCTTTTTCAGATGTGCTACTTTTGGAGCTGAAATATGTGTATTTGAGGCCAGCATCAGCTGCACTGTGAATCTAAAAAAAGTAATTAGAGTGAATGGCTCTAATTTTCATAGATAGATCAATTTTTCATGTGACTGTTCAACTTCTTGTTAGAGGCTGTGGCTAGGAAGAATAGTCTGTACATAGAGAGTAATGAGCAGAAAAGAAGAGTTTGTATGTGGGTATTTCAGTGCACTTGTGCATTTGCTGATGTATCCATAGGTACACATTCACTGTCTCTGTGATTCTTCACTGTAATTCACCTTTCACCCTGCTGTAACTCCTGCAGTAGAAATGGATTTCAGTTCTCAGAGGCAGAGAACTAAAACCTTGAGGTTACTCCTCAAGGCTGAGAGAATCCTTGTCACATCACATACCTGGTAAGTGAATTGGTAAGTGCTGAAATTTTGAAAACTCAGCTGAGTGATATAAGAGATCAATTGTGCACATTTTCTCCTTTAGACATTAACTGTTGATGAAGTTTGGACTAAATCTGGAGCCAATTGTTCCTAAATTCCCCCAAATTTAGAATTCAAAAGGGTCCTTCCTGAACCTCATGACTCTGACAGCTTTGTTTGACCCTGTCCTTTATGCAGTAAGCAGTCAAGTGTACCTTGCCATTGAATCTTCTTATGTCACTGTCATGTTTACTATTGAACTTCACTAAATCACACTTTTATAACAATAAACATATTGCTGCTTCACTCTTACAAGTGAGGTGCATCATTTCATCCATTACAGGTATGCTTGAGAAATTTTTCATAAAACACAGATTTAGAGGACTATGTTACCCTTAACATTTTCTCCCAGCAGCAATTCTATTTTGCAGTCTAGTGGACAATGCTGTGCAGCGGATGAATCTTCCCTGCTATTCCAGTACACCAGTGTTTGCATAGATGGGCATTAAGTAATTATGGAAACGTAACATTTTAGTCACTCAGCTTATCTTCAGGCAACTCATGGTCTGCATCTGCATTCAGTTTCCAGACACAGGTATTTTTGGCCTCCATCTTGGTTTTCAGCCAAAGCAAGCCTACAGCATCTTCCACCACTATGTACCCCTCAAATGATTCCAACTTGTCTTGTAGACAGCTGGAGCCCAGTGTCCCATAGATTTTCTAGTTCTGACAAGTCTCCTCAGTCTGTATAGTTGGGGCATCTGCTTGTCCCAGACCCCCTATAGGAACTATTATTAGAGGAGGTTGCTAAAGGTTTTGCCCTGAGTGTACAAGCCATGCTTGGTGCTCCTGATCTTACCCTATTAGTTCCAGAAAACTTTCTGCTAGCTACATCTTAGTGATTTCTGAGCCAAAATATCATGATATACCGAAAACAAAAAAGCTCCTTCAAAAGAAGGTGTCCAAAGCCTATTTCCCCCCTCCTTTTCTTCAGTTACTTCTAATCCCCACACTCCACCATAGGCTGCTTGTGACAGGATCCAGTGACAGCTATTGCTCCTGCATGCTGCTGAGACTTTTCCAGTGGGATCACAAACATCAGATTTCTTCCAGTGCTACAGCCTGGCTGGTCTAGCAGAAATACTGTAACCTCCAGCTCACCCCTCTGTATTTAGCCCTGATCAGTCTGCTCACAGGAGCTGTTCGGTTGTGCTCCCCAGACAACAGACAACTTCTGGTTCTTGTGGGCCAACAGTACTTATCTTCTATTCCCCCCAGGCCATTGACTTCTGATGACAAAAGTATTTTCTGCAATGATAAAGTTAATTGCCAGCAGCTTTAGTAACATTAATTGTTCTATATAGGATCATTGGTATTACTGACATTGCACTGAAAGTAATGCAATTTGAAAAAAATTGAAATACTGTATTTGACCATTCCTCCTTGCTGCAGATTAAAAAAAAAAAAGAAGAAATCTGTATTGAAGAGCAATTTTCATTTAGGATATCTCTTGTTAGTTGTAGAATAATCAGCCTGCTACCTGACTTAATAGATTTATAGCTGTGATGAGAAGAATGTTAAATGAAGTTCAAAATGGACCATCTTTGTGGTATCAAAATTACACCTTAGTCATGAATCTTGAAAGTAATTTGACACAAAAATAACAACGTAATAGCAACAGAAAAAAGCCTATTTCTTTTAGCACTTAGCAAAAATTGTACTGATGACAGAGACATACATACTGGTACATAATTCCTTGACAAAACCAAGGCTTTAGTTAATGTCAGTGCTGAACAATAGAGCAAAAAGCTTTTCTCAGACTTTGCAATTTGTGACAGCCTTGGAGACAGAAAGAGTCAACAGCTTCAAATAACCTCTATTGGCACAACCTTGCCCAAGGAAATGCAGTGTCCCATATGGCTCTTTCACTGCACAGTGTGATCTGCCAATCTTCTCTTTGCAGTGACAATAATTTCAGGTGGTTTGTAATCCAACTTCAAATAGCACTACGCATGGGTCTGTATGTGCTGATGAACTATGTGCTTTCCATGACAATTCAGAGCTCATTAGAGGACATCTACTAGACAAGTCACACAAGCCATCACCAGTGGAGTTAGGATGACATTTTAGAGTTTCTTACTAGAGAGCCTGAAAAAGGGCAGAGTCCTTGCTGAAAGAAGCAGACCAGATAGTCCAGGCCTTTGCAGGTGAGAGAAGAGGGCTCTGTGCACAGTCACTTAACCATAGTCTCCTGTCCTGTTCCTCCGTGGAGCCTGCTGACAAACAACCTGGCAGGCAGGCTCTCATGCTGCTGCCTCTGTGTGGCAGGGAACATGCCTGCGCTCTGTGAAATACCAGAGTGAGCTGCTGACATGCAGAGATTGAATGCAAGCTCTGCCAAATGAAAGATGGATATACAAATCTACGAGGTTTGAGGCTGAAGAAAAGCATTAGACCCAAAATAGGTCTCTGATCACTGCAGAGAAACAGAGAGCTGATTTCAAATATGTGCTGTACAAGCAAGCACACACAGAGCTAAAATGCTGGGAAGGAGATGTCAGATTGCTACTGGTATCCATAAGTCATGTCATATCAAGGGGTCCTCCAAAGCATTTGCAGGATTAAAAGGTGTGATAGCATCAGCCAGAGAAGGTATCAGTACAATCCACATATTTGACTGGCCCAGGAATATGTCTGCCAGAATCAGTTCCTGAGAAAGCATAGTCTTGGATGTCATGAACACCAAGATGGCAGTTATACAGGAGATGACACTGAGTTTTGTTAGAAGCATTGTTAAAAAATTCTCATTCTGCTGAAGGAGGCTTGCTGGTATTCCTTACAAGGATGTGTGGTGCCATGGCTGGCCCAGTCAAAATATTCATTCAGGGTCATAGCAGCACCTGAATGTCTCTAGCTTTTGGGACATTGACAGAAGGGTTAAACTTGGCTGCAGAGGGGACACTGGATCTGCAAATGCATTACTAGCCTCCTCCTCCTGAGCTGGGAGAGAACTGTTTCACTTTAGAACTGGGAAAATAGCTTCTCTTGCCTTCCTGCCCTCATTTCAGTCTGCTGACGCTTTGAAATCCATGTATGCCTACTGTTTGCATATCCTCATTCTGTCTTGTCAGAATGCTGTCCATTTGACCGTGTTTTTTCACATCTATTCTTCACTGATGTCCATCTGAAGAGTGGCTGATACCACTGCTTAGTCAGACAGCTATTTGTAAACAATGAGATGAAAAGAAATAAAATCTCCATCTTTAGAACATTTCTCCTTCCCTGTTGTGAAGTTCCTCCTTTGCCATTTAATTGTTTGATTGTCTTTTCTTTGAGAGGGGAAAAGAGAGATACAGTTCAATGGAGACAGGCAGGCAAACAGTAACATTCATATTAAAAAAACAGAGTTTCTTGATAATGAAGTGTTTGGTACTCAGAAATCATATCTTGAACTACATAAAATACATATGCAGCACTGATTTGCTGCACACAAATCAATACGGAACAAACACACATTTAAAATCATGTTTTGCCAATACAGTTCTAGTATGCTGAATTAATCTTGTTCAAGTATGCTAACAGGAGCCATTGCAGTCTTCTACTGTCCTCTGTTTTTCAAGAAGACTCGAATCTTAGTGGGCATGCTTGGTACTGCATTTCCTAAAGGATGCGTCATGCTCCCATACATGACCATGAGAGTGTTGTAGCATATCAAGCCAACCACCCTGAAGTGCTGCCTGAGAGCCCTGGTACTGCCTCTGTTTTTGTAACACCTCCAGGACTCTGGGCTGTCACAGTTAAGGCTACGTACGTTGCCCAAAAATAGTTATCCAAGTATAACACACTTTCTGTGCTTTCTGAATTTCTAAATGGAGAACAAAAAGGACATCATCAAAAGCAGCAGCCTACCAAATTTTTCACATTCTTCCTGATAATCTGTCCTTCACAGGTGACAGTGAGACACCAGGCAGAACATTCTTGATATGCTTCTTATTATGACAAAAATGTTTCAGAACATGTGCAGAGAAACGAGGATGTATCACTGTAGATAGTGTATCTTTTGACTATGGATGCATACAGGAATTGTTCATGTTGGACAAAATTTCATTGTATGAAGTGAATTGTTTTATAATGGTCATTTCTAAATATCTGACTGCACAAACCAGTGGTCACCTCTTAAGTGATTTTAAAATGAGTCAGACTTAAAAGGACAATGCAAAACAATCTGATTTGCTTGAATACAGCCTACCAAGAATGAGGGAAAATACCTAAGCAAGAAGAGGAGCATTTTTCAGATATTTTCTACTAAGTAAATCTTATATTTCATTGTTTTCTTTGATAGGACAGCAAAGAAATGCTCACCAGAATAAGAACGCAACAAAGCTAGAGGCCATCACTATTAAGTGGATTATTTGGGTCAGCTAGCCTGTTGATGTCCATGGAATTTTACTTCCTGTTGACAGCAGTTGAGATCCTTATTCAATATCCTGCCAAAAGTTCTCAGGTCCCCGACAAAGAACGATTATGTGTATCTCACTTCAAGTGGCAGAGCTATGTTATTTAATGCAGTTTACACTGGTCAGGTCTTTAGGTTTAACAGAAAAAATGGTTTTTATTTTTAGCATTTTGTGTGCAACCACACACTTGAAAATCCTGAGGATCCTATTAGGTCTCAAGGAGGAAAATGGGTAGATCTCAACAACAGTTTATCCAAGAGGAAGCATTTTGATCAAAAGAGAATCACAGAATATGCTGAATTGGAAGGGATCCACAAGGATCATGGGGTCTGACTCTTAGCCCTGCACAGGACAGCCCCAAGAGACCCACCATGTGTCTGAGAGTATGATCCAGACACTTCTTGAGGTCTCTCATGGGAACCTGTTCCAGTGCCTGACCACTTCTCAGTGAAAAACATTTTTCTAAATATCCAATCTAAACTTATCCTGACACAGCTTCAGGTCATTCCCTTGGTTCTTGTCACTGGTCACCACAGAGGAGAGATCAGTGTCTGATCCTCCCCTTCCCCCGACGAGGAAGTTGTAGACTGCCATGTAGACTCCTCCCGGTCTCCTCTTCTCCAGGCTGAACTAAGATAAGCTCAGCCGCTCCTCATATGGCTTTCCCTCAAGGCCCTTCACCATCTTTGAACACTCTCTATTAGCTTAATATCTTTCTTATATTGTGGTGCCCAAAACTGCACACAAACATGACTGTTCTTCATGTGGAGAACATCTAGTCCCTACTTCTCTTCAGGATCCTGCCTGCAGCAAGGCAAGCTGGAAGGTGAGCCACTGGCTGTTGGTGAAATGGGTGGAAGCCTGCCATAGTAAATGCTGTTCTCTGCCTTCCTGCAGAGGAATGTAGCAGACCAGCTGTCCTTAAGTGAGGCTGAGTGGGAGATGCTTGTGGTGAAAGACCTTCAGGTAGAGAACTGTAGTGTAAAGGAGTCAGTCTGTTGAAAGATCAGATTGTCACATAACAAGGGAAGTTATTCACATAACTATCAGTCCTAGGGAAATCTTAATAAGAGATCTCTACTTTCCTACATGTTTCTACCTATCGTTCCTTATAAAACATGGAAGAGAACAGTATTGAAACAGTACTTCTCAGGAGCTGGTTCCACCTGATCTTGAGGAATCCCAGCAGTTCCTCTAAGCTGTGGGTGTTAAGAGAAGTGGAAGAGCCTTTTCAACATGGAAGACAAAAATCAGGGTAATGATGGATGTAGTGGTTCAGGTGCACTCTGCAACATCATTGACCTGTGTTGCAGGACCATGGGAAACTTTAACTTTTAAAGGTGGCACTAAGAGACAAATTCCAATAACCATACTTAGGAAAAAGGGGTGTGAAGGAAGACTGACTATGTACACCTTGAAATGCCTTGATTTTCAGAGTAATTAAGATCACCACTCAGTCAAAAGTCTTTGAGTTAAAAAATGGAGCTAACCAGTATAATTTAAAGAACATGCAAGATGGTTGGATCACGACAGTGGTGTTCAGGCTGACTACAGGGCAATTGCCTCCAGGTTGCAGGTGGATTTGTACTCTGTGCAAGTAGGAAAAGAAGTACTGATGGAGCAGTCAAACGCTGCTGCACCTGTGAATGGTCTTGACAGCCACAAATTGCCACTTGCTGCTTTAGGTCTGTAGTGAAGGGGTATCTAATGATGGCATCAGCTGCTCCTCACTAAGAAAACCCATACCGAAGAAGACAGATCATAGAATGATTAGGGTTGGAAGGGAACTTAAAGATCATCTAGTTTCAACCCCCCTGTCATGAACAGGGAACATTCCACTAGTCTGAGTTACTTAGAGCCTTATGCAACGTGGTCTGGAACACCTACACGGATGGGGAGTCCACCACCTCTCTTAGTAACCTGTGCCAGTGCCTCACTACTCCTAGAGTAAAGAATTTCTTCCTAAAATCTAATATAAACCTACTATTGTTTGCTTTGTCCTATCACTTTGTGCCCTTGTGAAAAGCCTCTCTTGAGCCTTCCTGTAAACCTCTCTTAAGGTATTTGATGGGTTAGGAAGATCTTCATGTCTTCTGTTAGATCCAAGTAGGTCCATTGCTGCAAGCCAACATCAAGGTAGGAGGAAGAGGCATTTCTTTTCTTTCTTTCCTAGAAATGTTGAAAACATGCTATCAAAGCTCGTCTTCTGGTCCTTTGCCCAGAAACTTTCCCAAGTCATTTCTCTCCTGCTTGAGAAAATGACATTGTAAACATTTATCATTGTAAACACCACCCGGTCTTGAGGACTGGTAGGTTTCCATCCCAGACCCTTCTCATTCTACAAAATAGGAAGGCTGGTCTTAGAGCTGCCCAAAACCGTTGGCTCCACCATGTCATCTGTGTGACAGAAGTGTGATGTGTAGTGTGCAAAATGATCTGGCTGTTTGATACTGTTCTATGACTGCCAGGGAAAGAATTTTCCATAGAGAAGAGGAGAAGGTTGGAACATACTTCTTTTCATTTGAACATCCCAGATATAAAACACTCCAAAACTTCTGTAAAAATAAGTATATACCTGTACATCCTTAAATCCTGATTGCAGGCATAGTTGAGTTGCAGAATTTTCTCAAATTTGTCATTTGTTCAAGCCTGTCCTTGGGTTTTGCACCAGCCCAGGTAGATGTGTTTAGTGGATATAGATGCCTGCAAGGCTTCAGCAAAGCTGTCATGTAAAACCTTTAAAACTCCTGTGTAAGAAAATTGAGTGTGTCAGCTCCAAAAAGGGTGCTGCATTTAACATGAAGTTAGCACTGTCTTCTGTGCATGAGATAGTCCTACCAGTGTTCTCACTGAGGAATGTGGAGCTTTGCTTTTTCACTTTCAAAAGAAGTGAAAACATGGCTGACCTGGTTTTGGTCCTTTCTCCAGGAACTCATCTGTGCTTAAAGCATGGGGAAGAAATGAGCTGAGAAGCCAGAGTAGCAACCCTGAACTTTGCTCTGTGATGTACACCACCTGACACTTCAGCTACAAAGTAAGATCCTTGGCTCATTTCTTGTACCGAGATGAACTGTGCTGACTCCAAAATGAATGTGTCACTTCTGCTCTTCTGCAAAATTCTTACCTTTCCTTTGAACACAGATGCCTGAAAGTCAGTGGGGAAGAATTTAACTCAGTGCACTGTACTTCTCAGTCTTCTCTCCTACTGCACAATTGACTCAAGGTAGATTTCTTGCATCATTCCTTTCATCCTGATCTCACTGTGTCATCTGTTTCTGCACTGTGAAATTTCATGGTTCCCTTAAAAACAACATGGTGATTTCATATTCCAGGAGGTACCTGCTGTAAATTTAACTAGCATATGACATGGTTTTCCTTAACCAACCACAGAAAAAATAAGATCTTAATACTGAACAACTGTTGCCACCTTCATAATACAGATTTAAATCTATTTTTAAAAATGTGAAGAAAACAGATTGTTTCTGGTTTTTTGCAAAGTGTGTTGTAATTTTATAATGTTGCATCCTTGGCAAGTGTGCTTGTGTTGCTATAGTGATCTTAAATTATGACCAGAACAAATTTTTACTCAAGGCTTATTTAGAAGTCATCTGGCTCAAAGCCACCTTATCTACTTCTCTGAGCCCTGGAAGAATAATGTGGATCTCCACAAACATTTTCTCTGAGCCTTCAGTTTTACAGTAGTCTCATTGGCGTAATTTTGAAACAATGTTCTTTAAATGAACTCCTGAAATGTGTTTGAATTAATCAAAAACAAAACCTCTGAGAGGCACAGTACCAATTTCAAATGTGTAGCAATCAGGGAGTTTTTCTCCTCTCATTGCCGGAGAGGATGAGATGTTAGTCACATTTTCAGATAATTCTGTAGTTAGAGGAGTAAGTCCTTCAGTTGGGCAATGGGAGGTGGCAATAAAGAGTCCTATTTTTGAAAAAGCTTTGGGGTTTTTTTTTTCAACTTATAATGTATGGGTAGTCTCTCCATCAATGTGTGAGGATCCTCTGTCCCATGGGACAAGGGATTAAAAATACTTCATGTCCACTCTGACCAGCTTCAAGCAACTGTGGCCTCTGCTTATCATCCAATACAGAGACCTCTGTCTCCCTTCATGACAGTTAAAACTGGATTCTACCATGAATAGTGAATTCTTGAGATTCACTACCAGAAAGTCCTTGGGTAAAATCTAAAATGCTGGGTCTGGCAGTTGTTGTGATCTCACCCAGCATTGTCTGTGTCAAGAATCTTGCCAGAGAATGCTGTGGACCTTTGGAAATTTTGGAGGCCTGAGAGTGTTGTACCCATCCACATCTTGGCATGAAGCTGGACAGTTCTCTAAGTATTGCCATTCAGAGACTGCCTTTTGGCGTGGGAGTACAGACAATCAGAAAGAAATTTTAGGGCACAAGGCTGTTCCTCAGATGGGGTTCTCACTCATATTTATACTGCTGTGCCCTATATTTATCCTGCTGTACACTGAGACTATCTTTTCTGTTCAACATGCTGTCTTCCTTCTCAAGCTGCATTCTGTTTCTAAGGCCAAACCTTCTGGTAACAGCCTTGCCCTGTTTAGCTGCACTGCAGAGTGTATCAGAGTCTTTAGTTCTGCTTAATTTTATGCACCATTGTGCTTGTTATCATGGGGGAAAGGTCAATTTGTCAATATGGGATTTTATGAGGGATAAAATGCAGAAACTATTGAATCCCACGACCTCCTTACAGATGTATTTAGTCCAGTAAAACTTGCAAGGAATACCAAGTCCATCAGCTCACTTACAGAAGCTGCAAACATGATAATGCCATAGATTTCATTTTGGTTTTGATTTGCATTTGTGTGATCTTTTCTTATCTGTAGGATGTGCAGTAGGAAAGGCCCATGTACAGACACAAGCCCACTTACAGCCTACTGTAAGTTTAAATGTGTATTTAACAGAATGCATGCCCCTGAACTCAACAGCGTGGAAGGGAACTACCTAAATTTTGTATAATGTATAGGAATACTGTTAGCTCTTTTAGGTGAATTTAGCTACATTCCTCTTTTCCACAGTTGATATTTGTATCATAGAGCTTCTGATCTTTTAAAGAAATAGGTTGAGCAAAAGCATCATTATTTCATACTAATCCTGTTTCTTTAATGAACTTCTAACACTTAAATTGACTGGCTGTGAATTAACTTGGTCATTTGTGGATAGATGGCAAAGTCAATCAAACAAATGTTAATAGTTTTGGGAAGAAATCAAATTAAAGATGTGAAAAGTTAAACTTGGCTGGCTGACAGCTACCCACCAAGACACTCTCTCACTCTTCCTTCTCAACAGGACAGGAGAGGCAAATAAGATGAAGAATCTTGTGGGTCAAGATAAAGATAGGGAAAGATCACTTAGCAATTACTGCTTAACCCACCAGAAGGGGAAAAAAAAAGTATTGTAAAGTAGACCTGTAGAGCTTTCTTTCTTGTTTTGCTACTTTTTAACTGTCTCCTTCAATAATTTCAAGTCATAGTGCCAGAATTGATATTGACTTACATTTTTATGACTAAGTAAATGGTGAAATATGACAATTTTAGCTGCAAATAGGAGCTGGGTTTTCCTGTTTTAAATACTGTTTAAATGGTGGATTTTTGGAACTTTACCAGATACCCACAAAAAGGTGTCAGAATGAATTTATGTAATGTTTAAAATGGAGGGCCGAGCAGTCCAAAGCAGTGCATGCCATGGAAAGAAGCAGCAGTGCTCATGCCTTGGACAATCAGGAAATCAGGGCTCTGAGACATGCTGCAAAGTGCATGCAGTTTAGACATATCCTACAACTAGCAGGCTGCAACATTCAATCCCAGAGGTCTTGTCCAGGCTGAAATATGAATTACAATATTACTGTCCCAGTAAAACTGCTCTAGACCTAGAAATGGTATAATTCACAAATGTATTGGGTTTCTGTGGCCACGTTTTGGTACCTGGGTGGCTACAGGGGTATTTGCTGTGAGAAGCTGCCAGAAGCTTACCCCATGTCCAGCAGAGCCAATGCCAGCCAGCTCCAGGACTGATGTGCTGCTGGCCAAGGCTGAGCCAATCCAGAATGACAGCAATGCCTCTGTGATAACATATCTATGAAGGTAAAAAATTATTGTGCAGAGGTCCATGGAGAAGGAGGGTCAGGAGGTGCTCCAGATGCTGGAGCTGAGGTTCCCTCACAGTCTGTGGTGCAGGCCACATCAAGACAGCTGTCCCCTTGCAGCCTGTGGAGGTCCACAGGATGCAAAGATTTATCTGCAGCCCATGGAGGAGACCACACTGGAGAGGGTGGATGCCTGAAGAAGGCTGTGATCCTGTGGAAGGCCCATGCTGGAGCAGGAGCCTGGCAGGGATCTGCTGACCTGTGGAAAGGAGCCCATGCTGAAGCAGGTTTTCCTGGTAGTACTCGAGGCTCTGTGGGGTATCCACACTGGAGCAGCCTATGCCTGAAGGACTGCACCCCATGGAAAAGTGACCCAAGTTTGAGCAGTTCATGGAGAAATATTGCCTGTGGGCTGAACTTGCATTGGAGAAGTTCGTGTAGGACTGTCACTGTGGAAGGGACCTCACGGTGGAGTGGGGGAAGGACTCCTCTCTCTGACCAGCAGCAGGAACATGTGATGAACTGACAGTAACCCTTATTCCTGTCTCCCTGTGCCACTGCAGGGGAGGAGGTAAAACCTGAGGAGGAGGGAGAGAAAGGTGTTCTTAAGATTTATTTTACTTCTCATTATCCTGCTCTGATTTTGTCAGTAATAAATTTAATTAATATCCCAACTTCAAGTCTGTTTTGCCTGTGAGAGTAGTCACTGAGTGATCTCCCATAGTCTCTATCTCAACTCCTCAATGCTTCATTCTGTTTTCCCTTCTCTGTCCAGTTGCAGAAGGAAGTGATGGAGTGGCTATGATGGGTAGCTGGCAACCAGCAAGGGTCAACTCACTACAACAATTCAAGCCCAAGTAAACAATAACTGAACCATGAGGCATGCAGAAATTAAGTGAATTATCAAGGTCATCCTGGAGGTTTGTTTTAGAGCCAGGGATTGTAGCCAATTCAACAGACTGAATTGCAGTGCCCCTGGCAACACTCTTGAGCAGCTCACTGGCTGAAATCAAGTCAAGGACACTGCTCCCATGCAGACTCCTTCATGAATAACACACTCATAAACTGTTGGCCTGGTAAGAGGTCAAGTGGTGGAACTTTACCAGCTCTTGCTGGATAGCCTGCTGCTCTGAGAGGGATCCCCTGAAGTTTTATTCCCTCTGAGGAGCAAGGCTACTGCTTGCTTACTTCTTGCTCGCTGCGAGCAGCCAGCTGATCCTTCCACCTGCTTTACCCTTACCTTACCTTCTTGGGGAAGGAAGGGTCTGCAGACAGCAATAGTTCAATGCTGACTGTTGTTTGTGTCTTTCAAGCAACACGTCTCATCAGTACCCCTTGAGGCACTTCCTGAGTAGAAGCCTGCAACAATGTAACACCTGTTTTCCAAGTTAGAGAACAAGTGTGGGAATTAAAGAGGGGAATCAGTGTCGTGACAAGAAAGTAACTTCCCAGTGCACATTGGTATGTGATAAAGTGGTGACCTGGCAAATTGTCAAACCACATGAATGCGGAACTGGGAAAAAAGAGTCCCCAGAAAAGGTACTCAGGCAACATTCACCTAGCTGTCTGGGAATGGGAATAAGTTTCTGGAAAAAAGTGGCAGTGAAGAAAACAAATGTCTGCAATGAAGTCATCTTAGATTTACTTTAGGAAATAAAACTGAGGTAATGTTACAGGGAGGAACTAATATTCAATAACAATCTTTTTAATAAATATGTTTTCAACTCCTAGGACTGTAGCTCATGAGCCACAGCTGGCAAACAGACTAGGATATGTTTCTAATATAATTTGTACTACCTGCTTTAATAATTGATTCTACATTATGTAAACAAAGGCTCGCAAGACTTTTCTCTGCAGATTGCAGATAACTGTCTCCTTTTCACAGTTGAGCAGAAGATATAGAAGTCACAGCAGATTTGGTTGGCCAGGGTAACACTCTTTTGATGAAACAGCTTACTAAGTGTACTGTTTTGCTTTGTTGGACTTGGTAAGTGAAAGCAAAGTGCCCTGTAAAGAGTAACTCACATGTACATAGGATAATGCCACTCATCTGCCATGGCATAGTGGGGCCCAGCAGGTATCTGGGTCCCACGTGAAAGAATAAACCAGATATGGAGAACCTGAAAGAGTACCTTGTTATCTCAGATAACAGATACTCAAAAAAACATTCAGAACTTGTTGTCCTTCTCAAAGGGAGAGATGTGCCCAGGGGAGATGACGTTCTTCCCCAGGCAGCTTCCATTTGAATCTCCTGCTTGGTAGAAGAAGCTGCCTTGTGCATGGCAGGCACTGTCCCTTCTTCGAGAGCACTGAACAGCTGTGCTGGTCTTAACCCACCATTTCCGAGTGAGGATGGCATTTGACCACTGCTTATTCTCATATCAGTCTGAGGTGAAAGGAGGAGACAGACTAAGTGGAAACATACCTATTAACAGAGAAGTAGTTCCCGTCTGAAATCCCAAGGTAGACAAATTCTCAGAGGTTTTGGTATTCACTTTAAAACCCTGCCTTTTTTTTTTTCCAGAGTCTTTGCTGCAAATGGGAAGAAAGGAAGCTGTACAATGGACAAGATATAAGTGATGAGTTATTCACTGAGGAGTTTGGCAGATCCTAGTGAGATGCTGACTAACCCTTTCCCAGGAGTATGTTCACATTAAGACTATTTGTAGCTTCTTTGCTCTAGCATCAAATGGCTTACTTAAAGGTTTGTAACTACAATTTGTGAATTGTTGTTGGGTACTTACAATGTTTAATTAGCTATCAGATTGAAAAGATATATAAGGTCTGTAATCCACGGGTAGAAAGGTTTAGGTTGTAAAACCTTTTCAGTAAGTGTTTCACTTAATTATCTACTGTTAAAACTTTTTCCAATAAAAAAGCTACTTGCTAAATGATGACAGAACAATGAGGTGTTTTACCGAAGGAGGGGCAAATTATCCTTGCATGCAGGCCTCCTGAGGGGCCAATTTGTTTATTTTCAAAGTCTCTGCATTTCATCAGAGACAGGACAATGAATACTAATGGGCCTGTGTCATGTCTGTCCCTCTGTCTAGAAGGCAATGGAATCTGTCTCTGGATGTTTAAATGTGGAGTAGTCACAAGAACAGAACGACCACACCAGTCCCCTCCAGCCCAGGCTACACTGACACCACAGAACACAGTTGTGATGACCTTCTCCATGCGTGGATGCTGCTGGGCAGCACCATGGGAACAACCCTGTGTATGGTGTTGAAGGTCTATGTAGGCCTGTTTCCCACTAGAGGCTCTTGTTTTCACCAGGTATTGCTTTCTAATTTAGTGGGAATTGACCTCCAGAAGCTTCTTCTGTGAGACCTTTTACTTATAACTGGATGAAAAATCATCATTTGGCTGTTTCCTTGAAATCATGGGTGAAACTTCTAAATTCTAATGATCATGTATCCTTATATTATTTCCTTTATTTCCTTGAACCACATTTCCAATTTTCTCCAGCAGTGCAAAAATAAAAGTTTTAAAACATTTTTAAACATGGTTCAGTTAGATTCTTGCTTAATCCCATTAATCTAGCAGCTGGGACTTTAAAGAAAAGCAACCAAGAAAAAAGAAAAAAAAAAAAAGGTAAAAAAAAAGAGACCCATAAAGAAGTGGTGAGAAATTAAAAGCCCATCTACAGTTCACCAAAAGCATAGGGATGTTGTACAGCTAATTGGTCTACAGCAAAATTATTTGTCTTTATCAGTGCTCTTAGGGGAAGAATCTCACACATATTCATTCTCCTTCTAAAATTAATTAGAATTTCTTTCTTTCCAGATAAGAATCCTAACTTTTATTGTGATATCCAATATTTAACTTCTCTAAATTGCAAAATTTTACAACTCTGTGAGTAATAGACTATTTTGTTCTCATGGCAAACACAGAAGTACTGAAAAAGAATAATTTTCTGGGTGCCTTATACATTTTCTTCAACATAAACTGTACTATTCTATTCCATTTTTCAGAGTATTTTATAGTATTTTCCTGGTTCCTCTTTCTCCACTCAGATTTATTTAAAAAGCAAAATTTTTTTCTCAAAATCCACATCTGAAACATGTACTTTACATAAAGAGTGTTTTAGTAGAATTATAATTTCAGCCAAAATTTGAATGTAATTGAAAGCTCCACTTTTCAAAAATTCTCAGAGAAGTTATATATTCCTAATTGTATATTTGTTTTTCAGTGAATTGTCTCCTTACAAAGTCTTGCCCAGCTGTACTCTGTGCTCTCTGACTTTACTCATTAACACTGCTGTAAAGTGACACGGTTTTTCAGATATATGTTTTCACTGTGGCTCACCTTGCAGGAACAGGGCCTCAGCATAGCATTGAAGGGTCACAAGGTCGTCTAGCTAATGAGGTGGAGAGGAGGTTTGTAACTGCATGAGTTACCTATAAATCTGCAGCACCACATCATTACTTGATAACTTACAAATGCTGTCATGGAAAATGCATCACTTCAACGGTGAGGACAATTAAAGTTAATAATGGCAGTTTCCTCCATGTCCTTAAGGGCAAATCTTTTATTCTAAATTGCCTAGGTATGCAAACATGGGTTTAATATGAGGCATATCTGTAGCACTCCAAAGTGTTGGCAAGGGTGGGAAATAGCAGTGTTTCCTCAGGAGAAGTTTTGGGTTAGCCTGCTCATCTGGCCTCAATTTGACACCAGCACTGCAGTACGTGTCCTTTCCACAGTCACTTTTCTCTGTTTGGCTAGTTCTTCTCAGGAAGTAGAGTACGTGAGAAGTATCTCTCAGATGACCTATTACATGAGGTATTTAAAATCAAATATTTACATATAGCATAAAAGGAATGAGTTAGTCTGTGTGAAAGAGTTAATGATGTGTCCTTTGCATAGAGCTAGTGTCTCAGTTATCAAAATAACTAGGTGATTACATTTAATTATTTGGCTATCTATGTGTACAAATTTGGACACAAATTTATCAGCAGACCCAGGTTTAAAGTAATGCTTTGTCAGGAAAGAAGTCTTTCCCAGGTGCAGTGGGTGGTGAGTGCTACCGTGAGGTACTGCAGGCAGCTCACTTAGGGCCTTTCCCCTGGCAGAACTAGAATAGTCTACCAAACTTTTACCCCTGTCCCATGTTTATCTAGTCTCAAAAGTTCCTATATGATGTCGGAGGGACCATGAATAGTATGTATTCTCTTCTGAAGAAAAAATCTGGAATGAGGAGTAATTTGCATGGTGCATATTGTCCTTATTTAGGAAAGTTTCAAATAAAACTTTTTTTTTAAACTACTATATTTGGCTTTTAGCTTTTATGGAGATTGAGGCAAAGAGGAATTAAGAGAATGAAAACTAGTGTGGAGTGATTGTCATATTAGTCAAACTGGAGTTCATAAGAGATTTGTGTGTATACTTGCATGAAGAATGTACTCTTCACATTGATTTAAAGGAAAAACCTTTAATCATGCAAAATGAGAAATGTGGAAATGGCTAAAGTTATACTCTTTGTCTATTTTGTGTTCCTTTTTTTTAAGAGAGAAACCATATGTTATATCAGACAGCAAAAGCTAACTTGATATATACTCTTGGAAATCCAAGGAGCGTAATCTGACTGCTGTAAAAATCCACAGGCTTCGAACTATATTTTATAATGTAATTTGAAGAAACTCATTTATTGTTTTATATAAGGCAAAGAAAAGTCAGAAACAATGGTAAACAGAATGCAATTTATTAAATGAAAAAATCACATAGTGTTCTGTGGTGAGGCTATAGGTGAAGTTCATGATTCCTAGTGATATTGTCAAGTTTATATGGGTTTAACCATAATACCTCAGCCTATCAGGTGTATATGATAGAGACCAGCACACTGGGATAAAGGCTATTAAAACACTTCACCTTAGGGTGAAGTCTTTCTCCTTATAAGTTATTTCCACCATGTCTCTTGGCTCTGGAAGGCTGTATTGTCATGTAAAATATTCTCCCTAGGCACCCTTGAGTCAAAATGGTCCCCTTATCGCTCACTGTCCAGCTACAGATGTGGGATTTCTGGTGTTGTGGTTGCTGGTATTATTCAGGGGAAACTATAGGACACTTGGAGCTTGGACATCCTGCCTTCACAAAGGCCATTCACAACAATATCAAAAAGTTCTAGCCTCCAGTTCTCCTATTTGTCCTTCAGCTGCTGATTGACATCAAAGTAATCAGTGTTCTCACTTGACAGTAGCACTCTGTTCTTTCTAGAAGGTCTCGTGTGTTGCCCAAGGCCAGAGCAAATAAAATCTATGTTCTTCCCATGCAAAATTTAGGCTCTCCAGGAGAAACAACTATGTGTTTCAGGATTCCAGCAGTCTTGAGTTCAGGCTGTTCCTGGGACACTGTGAGAAGAAACTTGGTGGATACTTGTTTGACTTCCCTTCAAGGGTAATACTGGATGAGGCAATGCAATAGAAATTCAGGAGCATTATGACTACAGGGAAGGGTCTGTCATGACTTCCCCAGAGGACTGGATAGACAATGACTGGCAACTTCTTTTGCTATGTTCTTCCAAGATTGAATTACCTCCTTGCAAGAAAAGCATAGGTTCTTAGTTTGTCCTGGGGATTTTTTTTTTCTAGTAGAATTCTGGACTAGAAAGACAATCAGCAAAGCCCATGGCTGAACAAAGATATGAACCCATATTCTTGAGTATGGAGCCGCCAGACAAACATCACATCAACTTAGCATTCCTTTAATAAGGACATATTGGACATATAAATTTAAACATATAAACTAAAAGTATGCATTTTATTAAAATCACACATGTATTTATATAAATATTTAATCATGTTGCTGTCTCCTGAAACTGCACAGTATGAAAAGCAGGGCTAATTGCTAGAGAATCAGCTTAAAGTTACCTTGGTAACAGAGTTACAAACACTATGTCCTTGTTCTGCCATCCTCAGCTACATCTTCCTGTTGAAGTGGAGAAAAAGAGAAATTCCAAATAGCATGAAAATGCAAAATGCTTTTTAGCACATGACTGTGCTGCAGAGAGAAAATACAATAGCAATAGGATGCAGTTTTATACTGTTGGTGACCTGCAGTAACAATTGCTGAATCCCGGTGGTGAAGTCATCAGTGCCTGGTGCAAATCCATCTAAGATTGTGCGGTATGATATCTCTCAACTTGCTCATTCAGGTAACTGAGCCTTGCCTTGAGGGGAGACATTGCGACTTGTTTTATCATTATATATTCCTTGCAATTCTATGTTGAGACCTAGTCAGGTCCCCCCTTTTCTCAGACATTTTTGCCCACAGATAGATCCTCTTTGGTACAAAATGGTTATGATTGCTTGTACTGCCATAGGTTCTTACAAATTGCTCTGACTTGTATTATTCCCTGTTAGAGTCCCTAGGGTGCAGGGGATTGGTTATTCACTAGTTTTTGGTTTTTGTAATGCTCTGTTTAGTGATTAGGTAGTGATGCCCAATGGGGAGAACTAACTAGGGTGACTTTTTAAGGCAACCTATATCACACCAGTCTCAGGTTCAGGAAACACAAGAGCATTTTTATCTTCAGTTCATAGCCTAAAAATGACTGACTATCCTTCAGTTCAACAGTACTTGTCAAGCCTAGTAGAAGATCAGAAAGAAACGGAATTCAGGATGACTGTTTTGTATTCCCACTTAGACAATGAACAACGGTGGATATATCCTGATTCACATTATGTTTTTCTTTCTTTTAGTAATCAACACCTTGCATTATCCATACAATGCGTGGTTTTGATCCTTATCTCTGATCCAGAGTGAATGAAGTTGTTCTGTATCTGTGAATCTCAGCATAGTCTGAGCCATCAGGGTTCAGACGTACCAGATAGATGCACTCTGTATCAACCTTCACTACAAATTAATGGTTTCCCCTCCCCTCCCTTCACCTTCTCTCCCCTTTCCTCCCCT
>VWZG01010336.1:0-28035 GCA_013396735.1 Grallaria varia
GGGTTATTTAATTTTTCACACTATTCATGCTGCTGCCTTTTCATTCCTTGCTTTTTGAGGCTCTCCAGAGGCCAGGGGAAGGCATATTAGCTGCGGTTCACCAACAGGAGTGAGACCATGTGCTCTACAGGCCCAGATGTCCCACAGGGACACAGCAGAGCTGCCAAAAATCTGAACACTGAGAGAAAAATCCCCATGGTTTGCGCATACCTGGAGTGATGGCTTTGCTGCTCCCCAGTAACATACTGTCACCGAAGGGAAGGTTTCTGGCTCTGGATTTGGGGTGTGGGAAGGAAAACAGTTGCATGCTTTGAAGGGGAAAAGATTGTCATTGAAGATCTGATCTTTGCATTGGGGTGAACCTGGGTCTGGGAGGCAGTGTGTGGAGAGAACCTCTACTGTTCTGATGCATTAAAGGTGGTAGGTGCCTATTTTCTGCCACTGTTACACAATCATTGTACATATACCTTTTTTCCTGGTCCTCTACATATGAGAAGAATGTTATTTCTTCCTTTTTTAAAAACAGATGAAGACTGCTGGTCACCACAGCTTAGTTGAGAGTCTGTTCACTATTTGGAATGTACATGGACTTGGTAAAATGCATTCCTCTTATGAAATGGCTGATCTTTGAAATTTAAGTTTCCTGTGTTTCCTGTACCGTCTTCAAAGAAAAGCGGTTGATGCTTTCAGTCCCTCTCTTAACAATCATGCTCTAGAAGTCAAATAACTCAGAAAACAGGAAATTAAATGAATTACTGAAAAATCCTGCAGATGATTCTAATTTTGCTTTTACAGCTAATAAAGATAATATGTTTTCATACTAAACTGTAGAATAACTATATTGCTAGGGTTTTTTGCATGTAGTTGATTTGCTTGCACTGTACCCAGTGTTAGAGCCATTTGTCTGTAACCTTTATTCATGGTAAAAGAAAATGGGTATCTTTCATGTAAGGTCTTTGGAGCATATGTTTCACAAGAATTTCATCATGACACTCTCTGAAAGCTCAGCAGCTTATCACTGAGATCTTTCGAGCTCAATGTTCAATAAACACGCTTCTTCAGCAGAAACAGAAGGAGTTTTTAAACAAAGACAGGCCCAGTTATGATTCCCGAATGATTAAGGCAAGAAACCAAAAAGATGGATTTTCTTAAGGAATGAAGAAAGCTCTGCTAACAGACTGAAAGTATTACCACTCACTGCTCCATGCCAACATTTCTGTTTGCTGAAAATGACCGGCATGCTGTACTGGAGACAGCAGATAGCACACTGTGCCTGTTGCTCAAGGGGCTGTTGAGCTACGTATGTGGAATGTGTTTTGATGTTCTCATCCCAAGCAGGCCTCATGCCAAAGGCATCTCAGCTGCTTCATACCCTGACTGAAGCTTCAACAGAGAAGCCAGTTCTGTGTGTACACAGCAAATGAACTGCCCTGAAGTGTGGCTTCCTACTGGTACACTCCTCCAAATTAATGTCTGGTGGTTTTCCTTTGAGGAGACCATCCACCTCCAGGCTTAGTACGTTGACAAGTATCAGGAATGTATGGCTTCTTAAAGAGTATAAAATGCTACTCAGTATTTTGTGGTAACAAGTACCAGTGAGATACCCAGAGTGGGGTTGTATTGGCATTAGTGTGTGACATGGGACTACTCTTAGCTAGTGAAAAAGCCTGTCATATGGTATCCTTTGAAAATCTCCACCTCCAAGCTATCCTGATACCTACTGGCAGGTGCAGAGATTTGTAACAGAAATACGACAATTCTGATATATAGTGGAAATATGCATGTGAAAGCAGGAGAAAAATGAAAAAGAGCAAGGGTTAGTACACTGGTCTGTGCTCATAGCCAAGGATATGACTGTAAGCAACGAAAGTGATCAACACAGAGGATTGTATTGTTTGCAAAAGTGCCAGAGAGCATGTGCTCTGATGAAGCCATGTTGTGGTGAAAGGTGGGTGATCACGGAGGTACAGAGGTGCATGTGCCATGCAGGACAACAGACCACAGCTGCATAAATGCCACAAACTGAGAAAGAAAACAACCAGAAAACTTTACTAAATATCTTGCTGCTTTGGAATATGTGCTTGTGAGAGTGCCAGTGGTTAGAAACAACTTACACAGAGATTTGCAGAATAAAATCCCACTCTCCTTTCACAAGGTCCTATGCTTAGTCTTCCTACACCAATTTCCTACACAGACAGTAAATAACACCTGGATTTACAGCTGGGAACTTCACCTAAAGGAGCCCACTCCCGAAGCTTTGTTGAGAGGTACTTGCCTTTGTCAACACTGATTCTCAAGAAGAAATAATTGGCAACCAATAACACCCAGAGGCCATGGGAGTTAGTTTCACCTGCAAGATATTTTGATTGTCTGTTTCTAAAGAAGGATGACAGAAGGTGAGTTAAAAAAATATGCATATTTGCACTTTTAAAATGTCATTAGTCAAATGGCTGTCTGGACCTGTAACTCCAAACATGTAAATCAATGCCCATTGGGGAGCTCAGAGCATACACTCCTTCCATTTTCACCTTGTAGGAAATTATCAGAAGCAGTCAGAAGGAAAACTCCCTGCTGTTCCTGACCTGGAAAAAATGTTAGGGCTGAAATGCTATTGCCAGAGGTGCCAACACAAATAGCCAGGGGGAAAAGTCAACCTCCTAGCATGGAAGGATGGGAGAGGGGACAGGATGGGATACATTACTGCAATAGCAGAGAAAAGATTCAGCACATAGCTCTGTTCTGGTGATTAATGGAAACGGCTTCTGAATGAAGTAAGAATAAATTAAATGCCAGAAATCAAGATTTGCGCTTTGTATGCCTCATTACAAGGTGGAAGGTACAAAAGCACAGAGGAAGAGCTTATGAAGAAATGGAAAAAGTGCCCATACTTCAGAAAAATAAACAAAAATGTCTTTGCTTACTGGGGGGCAGGTAGCCTGAAGTAAGCACGTAGCAGTAAGGGTGGTGGGGAGCTCACACGGGGATCTGACTTCCCCAATGGTGAGATATATACGGAGCAAGTACTCTGAATCTGGGAGCAGCACAGAGGCAGCTATGAAGAGGAGCCCACAGAAGGTGAGGTCTATCAGGTCACCAGAAAAGCAGGAGTAACCTCACCGGAAGACAAAGTAGATCAAAGCAGAGGAAGTAGGTCCCAAGCAAAGGTGATCAGTGTGTCATTCCTGAGATCATGACTGAACTGCAGAACTCCTCAAGAGGTGGCATCTATAGGTCAGTGACAGCAATACCTTTTCATATAAAAAGCAAAGCTGCTGTTCACTGGATTAAAATAGGAAGCATGGAAACCTTCCAAAGATGAATTTAAGCTTATGACTGAAATGGCTAAGAGTCATTTTCCCCAGTACCTGAAGGGGCAGATATTTCACCTAAGATGATTCAAAACACTTGACAAGCTGCAAAGCCAAGAGGCAAGGTAAGTCTGTATGAAGTCTGCACTGATTTAACAAGGACCAGTGAAACAGAATAAAGGCATTATATTGCTCCTTGTGTACAATATCTAAGTGTGTCAGGGGCTACAAAAACTCTGCAAAGGAATGCCATTCTCTAATACCAAGTAACTGGACTGCTGTATGTATCATGTTTAGGTAAGGGAAACAATCACATCCATAACATGCAGTAAGAAGACAATTGAGGATGCTGGACTACAATTATGTGAAAGAAACACACATTATGCAGAAAAGTCAGCTATTATTCTTAGCACCTATGACTGATATATGAAGGAAGGAGCACATTTGAAATGGGTCAGACATGAAAGGTCACAGCTAAAAGTATATCAGGACTGGGGCAATGCCCTGTGCAATACACTTACAGAGGAATATTATGTCTAACTTGGTCTCAGGCAACTTCTTGAGGAAAGACCTAGAAATACCTGTGAAGATTTCTCCTGATCATGTCCTGCAAGCTGTATTTGATGACATTTTCAAGCCCACTGACACTGCTGCAGATGTCAACAGTTTAGATGTTGACAGGTACAATACAAGTTATGCAGACATGAGTAGAAACTTGCAGTGAATTGTTCAACTAATCATCAGACACCAAAGCTTAGGCAAAAAATATTTAGGGAACATACAGTCAACATCTTCATTGACTCAATAGATCACAATCACCTTGCAGCCTGAATAGACAGGAGCTTTGCTTCTCTAACAGTAATATCTTCTAATGTACAAGCAAATGAGCTATCACAGAAAGCAATGCATGCCCATGTCCAAAGCAAAAATCAACAATTCAAGACTCCATCTTGCTGACCAGAACAGTCCCTCTGTATCAGACAGCATTACAAGGTCACCTCAGCATCTATATGTTGAAAGTATCAGTACAGTGCTCTACACAGGCTTAGGGGTAAATCCCATCCAAGCAGCTCTCTTTAAAGCATATGGGCTGGGGAGACGCCCAACCTACAAAGATTTAGGCAGGGTAATTTTTAACTTTCAGACGGTAGAGTATGACTTACCCAGACTTAAATAAATTCTGAAGAAAAACTGGATCATCATGAAGTATAGGTAGCACTGGTAAAGGACCGCCTCTAGGGAATATGCCTAGCTGAAACACGACTAAACATGCAATGTCAGAGCCAAGGAGGAATTTTCTGAAGATATACTTTCTCCAAAACCTGCCCACTTCAGAGTAGCCAAGAGCTTAATGGTCTGAGTTTTTACATAGGAATTGCAAGACGATAATTCAGCTTTTTCTTAACAACAGTAGCATTATTGAATAGTACTAACAGAAACGAAGCTGCAGGGAAGTTTTTGAGAAGGCTTTCAGAGACTATAGTAAGACACCTTCAGAATTTCATAGATGAAAGAAAAACAAAAACAGGAGTTAAGGTCTTCCTGAGTGCCACATAATTAAATTTCAGTGATGGGTGAAGCTCATGACTTGTGGGTCCTGTTACAGTATTTTAGAATAGCAGTTCCTGTTAAAGACTGAACACTGTCTTCACAAGACTCAGCGAGCGACCACATGAAGAAATCATCTATATTGCTATTGCAGAGGGCACTCCCTAGGCACAAAGCATGGTTCTGTTTGAGGCACGTGCTGTGCAAGGGCAGACAGACAACAGCCTACAGTGTCTATACCTTTACCCTTGTGACAGAGTGTCCTGCAACCCACGGATACCAACACTTCATCTGGACAAGACCCTTTCTCAGTATCATAACCCTTAGGGGTTTTACTGTCTTGGCGACATTTCTACAGCCTCTCTCTAGGTTCAGGTTCTGCTGAATGAGGTGTCTGTTGAGACGTGAAAGCTGACTCAAAGAAACTCACAGAATGGAGTTCAGGCAAGAGATATAGAACCAATACCACTTGTCCAACGTGGTAATTATGTTTTTGTTTGAGTTATGAGTTTTCTTGTCATTACCAGAGTCAGCTTTCATCTTTGTGACTTAGATCAGCACTTGGGTAAAAATTGTTTTTAAAGGCAATAATATTTATGTGCTACAACAGGAACTGGATCTCTAGTGGTAGTTTTTAAATAATAATAGATATTCTAACATTGAAAAAGTGAAGACTCATGATAACTGGAAAAAAAATCAAAGTAGAATTAACTGCACCCATGGTTTGCAATAAAATCCCATTATGGATATCTGACATCTGCAGTCATTATCAAGATGTAGGACATACTATGGCTAAACTCCTCAGCAAATTCCAAACCACAGTTTTGGTAATCTTCCAGTTGTTCCACTAGCTGCTTAACAATAAAGCCTAGGGATCTGAGAGGATATAAAGATATGAAATTGAAATTTCTATTGCTTTAAGCCTGAAAGGTGATACATGTTTTTCTAGCAACTTGTAGTATCTGGAATTCTCCTCGGTGATCTTTCTTGCACAACCTTTTGTTGGACAAGCTTTATTCACTGCAATGCTGCCACAGTGAATTTTCAGCTATATTAAGTCTCTTGACCATTCTGACCTTTTCTCATGTCTCATACAAAAGCTGTATATAAATGCAGTAAGTGCAAAAAAAGTTCTTTCTTTGTTGTTTTTCTGATCACAAAATCACAGAATAGAAAGGTCAGAAGGGACCACAGTGGGTCATCTGGTTCAACCACCCTGGTCAAGCAGGATCATCCTAGAGCACGTTGCACAGGATTTTGCTCACTCACCCTCACAGTAAAGAAGATCTTCCTCATGTTCATCTGGAACTTCCTGTGCTCCGAATTCCGCCCATTGCCGCCTCTTGTCCTACAGCTCAGCATCACCAAGGAGAGCCTGGCTCCATCTTCCTGACACTCTCCCGTCAGATACTTGTATACATTGAGGAGTCTCCTCTCAGTCTTCTCTGGAGGCTGAACAGGACCAGTTCCCTCAGTCTTTCCTCATAAGAGAGATGCTCCAGTTCCCTCATCATTTTTGTAGCCCTGTGCCGGACTCACTCCAGGATCTCCATGTCTCTCTTGTCCTGAGGAGCCCAGAACTGGACACAGCACTCCAGGTGAAGCTTCACCAGGGCTGAGTAGAGGGGCAGGATCAGCTCCCTCGACCTGCTGGCAACGCTCTTCCTAATGCACCCCAGGATCCCATTGGCCTTCCTGGCCACAAGGACACACTGCTGGCTCAGGGACACCTCGTTGTCCACCAGGACACCTCAGGTTCTTCTCCACAGAGCTGCTTCCCAGCAGATCAGCCCCAGCCTGTGCTGGTGCTGGCAGTTATTCCTCCCCACGTGCAGGACCCTGCACTTGCCCTCGTTGAATTTCAGACAATTCTTCTCTGCCCATCTCTCCAACCTCTCGAGGTCCTTCTGAAGGGCTGCACAGCCCCCTGGGTATTGGCCACTCCTCCCAGCTGTGTGTCATCAGTGAACTTGCTGAGGAGGCATCTGGCCACTCATCCAAGTCATGGATGAACAAGTTAAACAATACATCATTGAACCTTGAGGGATACCACTTGTGACAGGCCTCCAACTGTGCCACTGATTACAACCCTCTGGGATCAGCTGTTCAGCCAGTTCTCAATGCACCTCACTGTCCACTTGTCCAGCCCACAGTTCCTGAGATTGGCTCTGAGGATGTTGTGAGAGACAGTGTTGAAAGCCTTGCTGATGCTGAGTTAGACAATATCTGCTGCTCTGCCCTCCTACACCCAGGAAGATCCTCTGCAGCTCTAATAAATCCAAAGTGTCAAAATTTGCCTGTTTCTCTGTCATTAAATTTCTCCTTAACAATCAGTTCAAACTCTCTCAAAGAAAATTGAGACCAGTTGCTATTGAAAACAAAATCCTTTTTTCTTTTAGGTCCATAGTAACTCCCTCCTACTCTATTTGCCCTGACATATACTTTTCCAACACTTTCTCACCTTCTCTCTCTGATGGTTTATAAGGTCATAGATTTCTCCTACATTTATACCTTCTGTGTAGTATAAAGCACACTAGCACATTACAATATTAAGGTGTATGACCAGATGGGATTCCATATGGTAAGAAGCAAAGGGCAAAGGAAGAAAATCCAATCGGCAACTGGCTGGTAGCTGAGGGAAGGGAACATTCCCACAGGGAGTACACTAAGGGATGGAACAGAGCTTGAGTTTGCTGTAGCATTCCTAAAGAGAAAGGCTTGGTCAAAATGCCCTTAAAAGTATAATAAAAAAAGTTGAAATCTAGGCACTAAATGCATTTATATCAGTCCTAATTTGACAACAAATACAAAATTCTGATCTTAACACTTCTAGTTATGCTCAACCCTAATATAAATTCTAGATAATGTGAGCCTTGTCTGGCACCTTTTCCATGGTACAGATGTTCAGAGGAACTTTCAGTTTTTAGGCTCAGCTTTTCCCTGATTGTGCTCAGAAAACAGCTACCCAGCAGACTGGGAAGGACATAGAGAGAGGAAGACATCAAGTGAGGAAGAGGTCATAGTTTTAAATATTTTGTCTCTATTAGCCTGGTGTCAGAAGCAACAGAAAATGTTAGATAGATGCTGATTTCTGGTTTTGAAAAAGGGTACCAGAGTTCTCCTTTCCTATTCATTTCAAATTATGGCCAGAGTATTTTCTTATCATAGATGGTGAAAGAGAGTTTAAAACCTCAAGATGTCTTAAATCAAGCAGATGGATAACAGCCAAAAACTGACTCAGCAGAGGAAGTCTGCATGATCCCTGTATCAAAAATAGCGTGGCCAGCAGGACCAGGGCAGTGATCCTTCCCCTGTACTCTGCGTTGGTGAGGCCACACCTGGAGTATTGTGTTCAGTTCCGGGCCCCTCAGTTCAGGAAAGATATTGAGGTGCCAGAGCCAGTCCAGAGAAGAGCAACAAGGCTGGTGAAGGGACTAGAACACAAGTTCTGTGGGGAGAGGCTGAGGGAGCTGGGGTTGTTTAGTCTGGAGAAGAGGAGGCTTAGAGGTGACCTCCTCACTCTCTGTAACTACCTGGAGGGAGGTTATAGCCAGGTGGGGGTTGGTCTCTTCTCCCAGGCAGTCAGCAACAGGACAAGGGGGCATGGGCTTAAACTCTGCCAGGGGAAATTTAAGATGGATATTAGAAAGAAATTTTTTACAGAGAGAGTGATCAGGCATTGGAATGGCCTGCCCAGAGAGGTGGTGGATTCACTGTCCCTGGAGGTTTTTAAACTGAGATTGGACATGGCACTGAGTGCCATGATCTAGTAAACAGACTGGAGTTGGATCAAGGGTTGGACTTGATGATCTCGGAGGTCTTTTCCAACCCAATCAATTCTATGATTGTATGATTCTATGATCCCATTTCTCTATTCCTGCTTTTGCTTGGTTTAGGTGGATGTGACACAGTAAGGGCAAACAACAGCAGGCTCCAAGCTAGAAGGGGATTTGCAGGAGGAGAGCATATTTCTTGGCCAAGAAAGAAACAAAACCTCACAAAGGACATGCAATTTTGCAGAAGTAGAGGGGGAAAAAAGCGAGGAAGCTCCTTCCACTTTCTGAGTGTAAGGAGAGGCTCATAGTCACAGGTGACTCATTGCTCAAGCTTTGTCAGATGACGGGGCAAAAAGATGAACATTTATACGTTTTACCAGGGACTATGGGACAGTCTAAACCAATACAACAGCAGTACAAGGAATTAGGTAAAGCAGAGTATTCATGAGCTAATTAGACTATTCACTTTGAGATAAGTGAGTTTACTGTGACACTGCCAGTTCCTCAGTAACCATTCATCAGGAAGTTTCTACGTGGTTGTTTCCTACAGAGTCTTCAGTGTGTCTTCTTGGGTGACCCACTGACAGGCAGATTTGTTCCTCCATTCTTGCTGCTGTTCTGGACTCAGCTATTCACTGTTTGGTATGTGATACAGAAAGACCGATACATGCACATTGCTTTTCAAAAGTAAGGGCTAACCACACACTGTGCTGTCATGCAGGTGCAACTGATTACCCAGTCATATAGTTTAGTTAGATCATCCAGTAAAGTTGAAACATCTTCTTTAGACTTCAAAGACTGCTCTGCTGAGAAGGGGATATTTCAAAGTCTCTCAAACTAGTTATTTAGGTGTTTTCATATGAATACTCTTGTTTGACTGCTACAAACCCAGGAATTATGCATTATAGGTTCACTGAGGCTGATACATCTCCATACTGCTACAGAGGATCGACCTTTACTTCCCAGCGTGAATTCCTAGCTCAGAGTGACCTGCAGTACATATTATGAAGGCTGGTCATTTGGGATCATGTAGGAAGAGAAAATACTCTCTGCAAACCCAGGATTATGACCAGACTATAAGCATCAGATTTCTCCACTAATGTACAGACCTCTAGACTGATGGGTCATGGGAGCCTCAGGTGTTACCGTGGCAATTACTGTCTTCTCAGAAAAAAATTCGGAGTTCTTTTCTGCAACGACTCTGTAATGAAGAGCACAGGAAAATATGTGGTAAACACATTATTCATGTGGAGGAATCGTCTCTTTCACATTTCTGGAAACAGAAATTAGCCTAATTTTGGTGTTGGAGTCTGCAGACAACCACTCTAACATATTCCTTTTATTATCATAATAATATGTTTTTCTTTCCTTGTGCTTATTTTTTTCCCTGGTAAGTATGACGTGTTATGCTCTTCAGTTTCTTTAAAAGCTCTTTTTTCTCTCTCTCAGTGGTGCTTTCTAAAACCATTTTTATCCTGTCCTCACTTCACTGCTTAAGCATTTGTAATGTTTTAGCATTCCATTATTTTAATTGAAAGCTTAGCCAATCCAATAAACTCTGTTTGCTCCCTGTTTAAACTGATGATGTGTCAGGATTAGGATCTGATCCAGGCTGCTATGGGGTAGCTGGTTTATCTTAGTGGGAGAGCTGGAACTCAGTGCTAAATTGCTGCAAGAAGAAACCGTTTTAAAACCATGCAGATCCCTCACAGTGTTTTCTATTCTGAACATCCTCACTCCCAATGGAAAGGAAAACAACACAGAAAGATGGTGGGGTTCATAAAATGTGCAGCTGTGAGCAGGATCTTCTCAGAGGAGCAGCCTCTGTGCAGCTTCTGGCCGCACTGACTGTCATGTGGTACTCAATAAAAATGAAAGTGTTAGTGTGCCCTGGCTGATACAGCATGGGGACTCTCCCTCTTGATCATATGTAACTGGTATAAAATCTCCAGTTTGGTGCGCCTGCACTCATAGCTGGTGCTGAATGGACAAGAGCGGAACTCTTCTGCCTGTCATGGGTTTGAGGCAAGCTGGAGAGCTGACAGCTAAAGGAGCAGAATCTCCAGGAACCTGCAGCACCTTTAGGAATTTGAGATGAACAAAAGCCATAAGCTGCTGATGTTCCCATTAAGAACCATCCCATTAAGCAGTATCCTTTGCTAGAAATAGCACCTACCTCAAGAGTCTGCCTTTGGGAAGTATTTCAGTTAGAAACTTTTCCAAATTTAGTGAGAAAAGCAGGGTATTCAAAAGTGCCCAGTCTGTGCAATGCTGAAGCAAAAAAAGTGATGTTGGTCTCATTTAAGGTGGAGAAATACACATAAATAAGTACAACAGAGAGTGTTAAGGTGTTAAGAAGAACGAGGGAAGGGAAGGTTTGGGAAGGTTTTGGGAAGGTTTGGGAAGGTTTGGGAAGGTTTGGGAAGGGAAGGTTTGGGAAGGTTTGGGAAGGGAAGGTTGGGGAAGGTTTGGGAAGGTTTGGGAAGGGAAGGGAAGGGAAGGGAAGGGACTGTTTCTCCAGTGTAGCAGTGATGAGAAAGGGGCTGTCTTATATCACACCAGTTCAAAGGGAGAAGCGGTTTACTCCTTCACTGTGCAACCATTTGAAACAGTGCCCTGTCCGAAGATAAGCGTGTCAGCAACTGATGTGGTGTGATTCATTAAGCACAACAGTTTGGAGATAGCTCAGAATTTGGAAAAGGAAGCTTACTCAAATGCTAATGCACTCCAGCTCCACATGCAATAGCTGTCTGAGGGTGTTGACTGAAGGTATCCAGACAAAGTAGCTCTACTGAGGTTTTTCAAATGCCATGATGCTCAAGTCAGGATCTGATCCCCAGAGAACCCACTGTTCTCACTTAAAGGCTTAACTCAGCTCTCTGGTTTTGTTTATTCTGCTCTTCTGAACTGCCCAATATCCTAAGACTTTAATCAAGCGAATAAAGTGAAGGAAAATATGTTTCCTTCAAGTATTCTCTCAAAACTCTAGCCAGCTTCTTAACTCCATTGTGGCATTAGGTAACTCAAGTACCTGGTACCTATCCTCAGCTCCCCAGAATATGGATGCAGTAGTCTGTAGTAGGAGTATCTGAGTTCAAGAAGCATTTGAACAATTTGACTCAATAATCCTGATGGGTCCCTTCCAAATCACAATATTCTAGGACTTTATGACCTCTCTTTTCTCGAGTTGAGTTTCCAGATGATCAAACATCCTGTGCATAGTGGATTCAAATTCCTAGAAGACAAACTTCTGTTTACCAGAGGGTATGGAACATTGCTTTAGGTCATAAGACACACTCCCTTCATAAGGTACATCATCCCACATAACAGAGTTAAAACGTATCCCAAGCCAGACACTTGTGGACAGCAGGTTTAGACTCGGTCTCTTCCACGTGGGGGCTGCTAACATACCAGAGATTATCTCAGTACATTACTTTGTTAACTTGACTGCGCCTTAGTTTCCTATGTAATTCTTTCCTTTTTTCTTTTTTCCCTTGAAGTGTGGTTTTTTTCCTTCTCAGTCCTGAGATCTCCACTTGTTTTTATGTTAAGGTGCAATCTTCTTACTCATCATACAGCATATATCTATATCCATAATACAGAATATATATATTAAATCTATTCATCATTATTCGACCTTCTTTTTTTTTCTTTCAAAAGAAAAACCCAATATAGGTATAAATCCACATCTGTCAAGCATATACACAGACAGAACCATGCCATTGAACAATGAGCTGTTGTAAAAACTTGCTTTCAAAATTTTCTTAATGCCTTAAGCTATTACCTGATATAAAAAGCTTTCTACCTAATCTGGACATAATTGATTACATCATCAGTAAAAACAAACATCATTTTTCCAGTCAAACATAATGAGTTAAGGCAAGTTCACTCATTTCTGCTTAATAAAAATCCCAAATTGTTTCACAAGTATACTGTTTTTTACTTAAATCCTATCAGTGCAAATAGGCAGAAACCAATTAGCAGTTTATTAGTGTGTTAAGGTGTTTTTAACTCTTATTATATAATGAATCAATGTTTCTGCATTTGCCTTCAGTCACTGATTAAGAAGCAAACTTAAACACAGACTTAATTCTAATTATGGGTGCAGTCCTCTGAAGTTAGACATGTGTTCAAGCGTGTAAATTATAAAATGCATGTCATGTTTATAGTGCAAGTGCTATAATACCAAAGACTCTCTGAAGCAAGGAACAATTCAGGCTGACATGTCTCTGTTGTAGCTTTTCAGAAGGTCCTGGTAATTCCACACCGTCTCTCCAAACATGTTGTTGGTTAATGACAGAGCGATCCACAACAGCCTTGTGGAAGGAAAGCAGCAAAGAAAACTTCATCAGGCTCTAGAGAAGAGAGTTAGGTAGCAGTGCAAAGTACACTATGCAGTGGTGGGAAAGGAGATGTGCCCAGGACTCACATCTGCTTGGAGCCCCTTGCACCTCTCAGATGACTCTGAGCCACCCATGCATCAGAGTGGGCTAAGGAAGGAATGCCTCAAGCCTGTAGCGTGGTATGGCATGAAGAGTTCTGTCTGAATTTGGAGACAAGCAGTACATACTCTTCGCTGAGCTTTCAGGCCTCCAGGCCACAGGGAATACAAGCAGATCTGAGCAGTGCCTACAGAGTGGTCTTGACTCAGGTCAATGACAGACTGAGCCAGTTGCTCTACAGCTGGCCCAGCAGAGCTCACTGCCATCAGCAGCAAGGTCTGCAGTCTGGTTAGTCCTGACTGCTGGCAGGGGTTCTGTTCGGCTACTCTAGCACAGCCTGCCCTTACCCATCCTATCCCAGAGAGGATGCAGACAGCGATTCTGCAGACAGCAGTACCACCTTGCATTGTCTTTTACTTGTAAAGAATGACTGACGTAGGCAAGTGTTATTTTTTTTCTCTTCAGAAAAGAGCCTAAAGATTTCAATTTCTCTGTGAAGTGATTCATTCTGGCAAGTTTCATCTTAAATGCAATAGCAGACATTTAAAAATAGGAAACATTTGCTGTATCAGAGAGTTTTATTGCCTGCCTTTATAACTGCCATTTCTTGGGACTGTCCTTTATTGTACCAATCAGTGACCTACTAAATGGTACCATACTGATTGCTTTAAAGGCACAGAACTTGACAGAAATTCTCATGTGAGCAGAATAGCACATTTTAAACCAAATAACTCATATTAAACATACTTATGTCAGTGAAAGGTAGTATCTATTAGAGAGAAAAAAAGGTACAATTCTTTTTCCACAAACTCACAGGATTATTTAGGTTGAAAAAGACCCCTAAGGTCATCAAATCCAATCTTCTACAGACCAGCACCCTGTCAACATCAATACAGATGACTCCCTCTTTGCCGTGTCTGTGTCAGCTCTACTGCCTCACTTTGATATTGTTGGGGTGGGAGAATTTTACTCCACTACTGTATCCACTGGATAATTCATTACCTAACTGATGGTCTTACCAAGAGGCAAAAATAAGATAACTAAAATTAAAAGTAATTTTCTCTTGCTACTGCTAAAGACACTCTTTGTTGTCTCACTCACTTTCAGCAGAGGGAGAAGAGAACAAGTTTCCTTGTCCCCTTAAATATGTGGACAGCATTTTATCCTCAAACAATAAAATGTGATACAGAGGGCTACTGAGTCACGTGTTAGCCCTTCACCAGGCTGTGAAACCTGTGAAGGCATTCACACTCAGTGGTGGTCCCCATGGAGCCTAAGTGGTTGAAGCATGCAGGTGCCTGTGCCACTGAGGTCCTCTGAGGCTGGTCCCTTGCCCATGCTTTCTGACTTTTCTATGCCTCTTCCACAATCACCTCCAATTCTGTTGAAATAAGATGAAAACAGTTAAAGCACTCACTGCCCCCATGACTTGGGTCTGTCCATTAGTAACCCAGTGGTGGATGAGCATCATGGTAGCACACTGCACCTCTGGTGTCTTCCACCCAGAAATGTCTGCCCAACCCCACGGTGGTGGGAGGTGGTGTTGAATGGGGGAAGCTCTTCACACAGTCCTTGGTAGCCTGCACCATGCAGGAGTGGTGGAACTGCTGATGGTCACCCTGTGTCTGGCAAAGAATGCAATTTCCGCACTTTGCACCAATGTTTGCTCTCCAGAAATGCCACTGGCAATGTTTCAGTGGAAACACATCCTGACTCAGCCACACCAATTTGTTTTTTATTCATCTATCAGCTGCACATTCTGATTTAGCAGGACAACCCAAATTAAAAATTCTTGTCAAAGGCCCTTTTGTTTTTTGGCTGTCCCATAATATGAGCACTCAAGCTGTAATCACATGGATCTCCTAATCAGATCCATGGTTCTTTATGACACTGCTCCCAGCTCCCTGCACTGAGCAGGATGCTGCAGAATCACAGGTGTACATGAGGGCAGGTGCAGTGCCCACTGACTGTATTGATGACAGAGGAAAACTTGGTACTCCACCTTCTTGTTACTGCACCAAAGTTATCATTGATAACATGTATGTGTATTTTTATTCTGACAATTGTTTCTCCTTCATAGGCTCAAATCAATTTCTTGTTTGACAATAATGAAAATAAATCAGTAAAGTTCTTATTAAACCTACATCTGACAAGAAACATTGCAAGGCTGATAGGCATTTTAGGGTCATAGAATCATAGTAATTTTCTCTGTGGCTGTAGCCACTTCATAATAATTTTTCCCAGTCAGCAGTCAGAATATCCTCTCAGGAGGCCTATATCACAGTCCTGGAGATATAATAACTGCCTACATTTTGTGAGGTATGAGTTTTGCTGGAGCTGGTCTGAGACTCTGGACATCGCTTTTCAGCCATGCCAGAAGCGTCTCAAAGCTCCGTGGTATTTACTCAGTGTGCAGAGTGCTTTCTAGAGCTTGCCTTCTATGTGTGAATACCAACAAAACCAAAGAAAAGCAACCTCCTCTAAGCAACCTGAAGAGTTTACCAGACCATGGCCCACAGTCATACAACTCTCTTGCAGAGACTGTGGCATTATGAACAACACACCAGAATGGTTAATTTTATTTTTCATCAGTTCTGGAAAGTGTTTGGATGTCAAAGCAGTACACAGAAGGCTTAGATGCAATGCTAAGTCTACCTCAGCTCCCTAGGGGCATGATATGGGATTATCATGCAAACATTCACATCACAGTTACTTGAGACTTGTTTTCACATAGAAGTAATCAATATGCTCTTGGAGGAGGTTTCACAGCCTCACTTGAACACTTATCTTAGTGCCTAAATTGGGGATGTAGACTTGGACCCATCCCTTTTTATCTTTAATCATCTCTCTGTGTTGATAAGGCTGGGCACACAAGTGGTCTTTGACTCACTAAAGGAACAGGGGGGAACCTGTAGAGGGCAAGTTGGCCCAACTGAAAGCTGAATCATACCTCAGATGCCACCATCTCTCCACTCACTCTAGGCATGTCTCTGAGTAAACACACTTCTAATTTAGGCTTCTCAGTTAAGTATGCCTTGCATCATCCATATAGTTCTGTACAGACCAGCGCTCATGTACTCAGAACACGGCTTTAAATGCTTGTCCTCATGTTTTGGGATCGATACCACTAATTTGTCCCTAAATCTTAACCATTAGTGTGCTTCAAATCTGCCAGATGCAAGGCAATATATTCTCTTGCTAACAACCACCTTTTGTCTCCTTGTTGACCAGCTCTCCCCCTGGGCCTGCTTAAACTAGCTCTGGTTAAATATATACAAACTATTTTAAAATAAGAAGCTTAAAGGAGAAGGAAATCAGAGCCTGTATTACTATGGCAGAACATGTATTCAGCAGTGCTGAATTCAAGCAGGGAACTCATTGCTGAGGGAGGCACAGCACCATAGCCGCTTGCTTGCCTTTCACATAACAAAGTGCAGGGAGGGAAGGCTCCTGCACAAGACATGAGACAATACACTCTCCACTGTGCCAGGTCTCTGTTCTGAGCCCCAGCAGGTACAGCACTGAACTTGAGATTTAAGAGAACTGCAGTATGAGGATTGAGGAAGCTTAGATAACTTTTTGAAGTGCTAGAGCAACCAAAGGCTGGGGAAATGTTCCACAGCTTGATTCAGAGAATCCAGGTCCACTTCACCCTCTTCACTTTAATAAATGGCAGCAGAATCCAAGGAAAAAGTCTGAATTTATTCTGGGTAGATGTGCTTCCCAATATGTTCATATATCTTTGAAGTGTCCATTTCTCACATGAATCTAATTTTTCCATCTCATGATCTTTGATCTGTAAAGAATAGAAAGCTCTTCAGCTGTTTCCTCCCCATGAATGTGTATGGTATGACATTTAGAGATGTAAGCTTTTATGTGCATGCTTACGTGGATGGAAAGTCAGTGGCTAGGCTGCGACACATCTGGAAGTGTGTCCCTACTTCGAGTCCATTTTCTGCCTACACCTATCTTCTTTTTTTTGCTCTCCCTGATGATTTCATTCCAATATTATTTTTGAGTTTGAATGTCTTCTTACTCTTCCATCCACTCCTTTTCTTTCACTTACTTCTGATTCCTCTCTAAGCTCCCTGAACACCTTTGTTTCCCACACAGAGGTGGCAGCACAGGGGTTACTTGTCTGTTTNTCCCTGTCTCCACTATGTATTTTTCTTCTTTTAGTTCCCCCTTCTGAATCACTTTTCTGTTTTGGACTTTGCAGAACCATTATCCTCTGAATTGTCTTTGCTCTTGACTATTCAACACCCTCTGGGCTGACTCAGCCCAGGCTGTGTGGGAACTGATTGGGAGTGAATCAGCAGCTCAGTGCTCAGAAGGGAATTAACAATCTATTTACTCTCGGATGATTCCTGTCTTTCCACCTCCATCTCCAATGACCATTTTCCAAATAAAACTATTTATAATCCTCAGATATATGAACAGGCAGAGTGCTAGAGAGGGGCTGTAAAAGTTGTGTTACGGCAGTAGGTGGCTGAAACCATTAAAAGTTTCAAGTGGTAATAGCTAAAATTAGTCCAAGTGGTGAGAAGATTATTAGCTAGGAGACTTTTGGGTCCTACGCAGCAGGTGGTCTGTTTCCAGAAATCAAAATGTTCTAAAACCCAGCAAATATTTTTCACATTCAAGTGTTATTTTTATTCAACTCCAATTACAAAAATGGTCTTTCCTCATGCAAAAGTATCACAAAACAGTAACAGCAACAAGTACATATACAGAGTGGGAACATTTATAGCATACAGAAAGTTTTTATGATAATAAGTAGAGTTTCTTAATACTTCATTTCCAGCACAAAGGTCTTTTTCAGACATGTACTTGAAGCAGACAAAGGATGAAAACCACATGAAATGCAGAAGCTGTTCTTCAGCAAAGCCAGTTTCCTTTACCTTTGCATCTGGGGAAATATTCCTGTTAATGGGATGCTTACTAATTCTTTTACACTGTTTAATTTCTTGTATGGCCTGCTGTTCCACAACAGTGGATACACAAACATGAGGGAGTATACTGTCCACTGTTGACAAGGGGAACAAACCAGGAGCTAGTCCAGTAAAGTCTTACAATGGCATAAAGGTAATATAGGGGGCTTGATCCTGTAGAGAACAGACAGTTTCTCAATGACTATTTCTGTAATGGCTGCAACCTGAATTTGGCTTCTCTCCCTCTAGTGAGATTTTTGCCTTGTTTGCAATGTGATTGGAATATACTTGTTCTGTTTTGTCCCTTTAAGATTACTGATTACAGTAATTTTAAAAGGGAACAGAAGCAATTAGACAAAGCAGAAACCTTTCATTTCCCTAGGTTTTTAGCCTTAGAGAACAGGATGTTGATCCATGAAAAATGCTTCTTCAAAATTCAACTAAACTCTTGTGCTTTATTCTCTGTTCTTTGCCTCAGATGAACACTTGTCCTTGTCTGGCCTGTAATTACAGTCCTGCCAAATGAAATAAATTGAAGGAAGGGTACAAAACATAATAACAAAGCTGGAATAGAAAGTGTTTGATTTGAGGAAGAATCCTTTGATCTGTAAGATGAAGGGTCCAAAACTTTTTTTACCTCAAAATACTCTCCTTTTGGCACCTGGCAAACATTAAGTTTTTAACCAGGTTAATGTGAAATGGACTTTAAATGTTGGGTTTAGAAACAACTGTCTCTATAAGTACAGTATCACAGATATACCACAGAAGAATGATGGGAGACCAAGCCAGCATAAATTAGTAATAACACAATTATTTGAAATAAAAGTGTACCACAGGAGAATCACTTGCTTGGCTTCCACCTTCAAAATGACTCCCACGTGAATAGAAAGCAGTTCAAGAGAGCTGAGAATACAGAAAGAAAACACAAGATTCTTCTTATTGTTAACAGATTTTCTGGTCCCCACCAAGACAGGTAAATGCTGACTTCAAGAAAAGTTTAGTTTGTCCTTCAGTTACCTCACTGTGCATTGTTAGACATCCAGAAAGAGAAATAGTTGTTTTTAGAAGCAGACAATTTCTTAAAGGCAAACCCATTTCAGTGGGTTTTACATTTTGATGGCAGTGGTTTTAGTTAATAACAACTCAGCTTTTCAGGGCAATCTCTGGAGAAGAACAATTCAGCTGCTTTGACACATACTGCTCAAAATCATTGCTAAGCAAATGTCTTGAGGGCTGGAAACAGATTTAGGATCAAGAAAATCAGAGGTCTTACTCTTTGCCTTTTCTTCTTAACTTTATTCAAGGAACAATCCCATACCAAGCATCATTGTAGAGATTGTCTAGCTCTCACACAAATAGATTAGTCATGAAAATGCTCTCTAAGAAGACTGGATAAGGCTTCCAAATGGCAGTGTGTTTCAGCATCAGATAATGTGATTTAGTTTTACACTGGTTATTTAGGAAAAAAAAAAAAAACAAACAAAAAAACCCACCAAACACAAAAACAACACAGAGACCTGTTTTCTCTACAGACAGAACCCCTGAGGGATGGACATTTCCATTCCACAGAACAATCAATTGCATTAGCCTTTCAGTTGGTCATGGTCCTGGTGCAGTGGGAGCAGAATAGAGACTCATTCTAGGCTCCTTTCTTCTGCCTGAACTTTTTATCTTTTTGGTTTTTTTTAGAGGACCATCTGTTGTGCATATCAATTCATAAGAGAAAAATGTTTTCAGTTTTAGAATTTTAAACCGCTTTATCTCCCTCTTCTGTTTTCTCAGTATTCTTGTTTGTTCTAATTTTAAAGACATTTGATATTAAAAGTCAGAGAGTGCATTGAAGTGAGGAGTTATGTGTCCAGTTAGGGAGACTGGATACACTCAGAATTTAGGGACACTCCTTTGGTGCTCAGTCAGCTTTGGCTCACTGCAGCCACAGCAGAGGCAGTGTGATGGGAGTGCGTTGCAAAACCCCACACAGAGGTCTCTTAAGGCCCACCATCTCAAGTCCTGGTGGGAGGCAGGGAAATGTGTGTAGCCACAGGAGAAGTCAACTAAGAAGAAGAAACTACCTGCACAAGGTTTTGCTGGGCTGAATTTCCAGACTAGACAGTACAAATACGAATCCACCATCTTTTCACAAGGCCTCAACTTCTGTCAGCACAGACCCAGGCCTGGGCTTTCTGAGTTATTAAACAACAAGTGGCATAAGAGGAAAAATGAAATGGAGGAATACAGCAGAACTCCACTGGTGGGGGCTGCTGCTGCCAGGAAAGGAAGAGGAGCAGAAAAGTAAAACAGGGTTTGGCTGTGCAGAGGGGAAAAGACAGCATCATGGAGGCTAAAACATATTTTCATGTACTTGCAGCATTGGGGCATAAAAGAGTAGACTGTTAGATGGCCCATCCCAAGCCTCAGGAAGATGTGCCACACTTCACACCAAGATCTCCAGCCCCCAGGAATGGCAGAGTAATTGCGAGATCACTCCTCTCTCATTTTTCAGCAAAGGAGTGAATTTTTTTTCCCAGAGAGATGATCAAGACTGACTCAGATTGCCTGGTATTTCAATAATACTGGGAAGCAGGCCACTGTAGAAGCTAACAACTTTACTCATTAACAGAGGGAAGGTATTTTTCTCTACTGTTCCTTGCATACATTCAGAAACATTACCATGCACCAAAATACTCAAACAGTACAATTTACTCAGAGTGGAGTTTCAGATGACAGTAGCTGGACTCACTTAACAGCTGCAAGTCCTGGCCCCCAGTTCACAACTACCGTCCTCAGAAAAGAGGGTGAGACTGCCAGGGTCTCCTCTGCATATTCTTCCTTCTGGAATTCTCACACGGTGTCTCTTTTTGCATATCACATACTACGAATTTTTCAGGACAGGTAATGATCACCTCTGTCATCGGTCAGAGAAACTAATTGTAAACAAATCGTGCAGGCACAGGTCACTGTGACACACACAGGACCACACTATCACTTTTGCATCACAAAAAAATGACCGGCCATGTCTAGCATAGGCAGACACCCTTGGGTGCTGCAAACACAAGAGTGTTATTGGCAGTGCCACTCCAAGACTGTGACACAGGTAAAGAAAATAGGATATGACTGGAACATAATTTTTTGGCTAATCCTAGCTGTTGGGTATTGATAGCTTCTGGCTGCAAGGCTTTTTAATTTTTTGTGAAGGGTCAGGCTGGTCCAAGAGTAGCAAAGTCACATATGAGCTGGAAAACCACCTTTCCCTCTCCCAGTTCTATGTGGAGCACTGCTAGGAAAGCATACGGGTGGATGAACTGCCAGTGAACTGGTCCACATTTCCATTCTAATACCACTGGGAGGATATTCCTCCTGCAATCTCATTAATTCCTGACAAAATTCTTGTTCCAAAATTGTATAACTTCAGCTGAACAATGTGTTTGTACTAGTTCTTGATACAGCATACCACAAAGGAAAAGTTGCCCTTTCCCTTTCAAATACTTTTTCTATCTAAGCAAAAGAGAAATACAGTTCAAACTGTACCAATTGAAGATCATATGTGTGCAAAATAACATGAGCTTCTCAACATCCAGCAGACATAACACTGTTTTTGAAAACAGCAAAACCATGGGGTTGAGAACCTTCAAATTCCTTCTCAGGTGAAAAAAAGCAGAGATGATCCAGTGGCAAATATACATGTAATCTTGGGTCCTGACAACACTTCCTGTGCAATTCAATTCTTTTTGCCACATGTTGCCCCCTTATGGAAAATAGGTGTCCAGAAACTAAGTTGATTCTTGGAAAAAATTTATTGTTCATTCTTTTTTTTTTTTTTTTTTAATTGGAAAATATATGTTTCTCATCTCCAAAATACATAGATGAAAGAACTACTTTAAATACGTGGGAGGTGGAGGCCAAGAGTATTTTAAGTCCACTGTTGTTCCAGAGTAACTTCAGTGTTTTATATGCTGCTACAGGAACCTACAGAAGTCCAAGGACAGTTACAGTGGCATAAGGGTGCTGGAAAACAGAAACAGAGCCCAGAATACCCCTACCCTACCTGAAGAACAAGAAAAAAACCCTTAGGTAAAAATATATACTTACACATGCATAGGGTGGTAACAGTAGCGGGTGGTGGCAGTAGCTCAGGGATGGATCTGTAGGTTTCACTGGATCGCAAGCTGAACAGCATTGTGCTATTGGACAAAACACATGTATTTTATGGGAGTATGTAAACATAAGTAAGACTTAAGGGAAAAGACTCTTCTTGACTCAGTGCTAGATGGTCTCTAGGCCTTTTATTGGTCTGTAGATGTCAGGGTCAAAAAACCCCAAACCTATAAAAAGAGCATAGCAGTTGGGAAGCATCCAGAAAATTAATGCTTTTCAGAGGTGTGGGAAATATAACTTGCAAGAGAAGAGATTAAAAAATTGGTTTTATGCATTGAAAATATTGCACAGAAAATATTGCACAGAAAATATTGCACAGAAACACAATGATGTAAATAATTTTCTGCAAAATGGAAAGAAATAGATCTGTCTGCATGTCACTTGTGAGAAAAATCACAGCTTACAGCATAGCAAGGAACATTTACCTTTGGCACAAGATAAAAATCTGGAGCCACAAGGAACATGAAGTACCAAATTGCATTTTAGACAACTTATAGAATTTAAAATTTTACTGGAAAAGAGAACTTCCTTGAGCAAAATGGTGGTGAATTCTGCCACACAACAGCTTTCAAGACTGTGGCCCTACAAAGAGCTCCAAAATGTTGCCACAGAAACCATATAAGATGCTGGTTAAGACTGCCTTAATATTTATAGAAGGAATTCCAAGGCAACTTCTTGGTATTTACAGGAATAACCCTAAGAAGAGGCACAGCCATGTAAATTCACATCAGAATGAACCTATTAAAGGACCATGAAAGTGACAGAAAAACTGAGAAGCATGAGATAAGTTAGCTAGGATGCTATCAAAGATTTAGAGTCTGCTTTCAACATAGAGAACATCTGAAACACAGCTGAGAAGCACATTTTTTTCATTTTGCCTCATCTTTGTGTACAGTGTGTTGTTTTCATGGTGGGGAAAGATGCAATAAGAGGGAAGGAGCACGTATCCATTATCCTGCAGGAAAGGTTCAGAGTATCAATGGAAATCCAACTTCAGGCAGTGTTAATAACCCAGGACAAGAATCTTTTTGCCAATGGTCCTGCAGCTGCAGCGTATTCTGAATGGACTGTGTCAGACAGGACTGTGACAGACACCTCTGAATGTGCCCTTTACTCACTGCTCCTGGTCTGGCCCTGAAATTTCTTCTTTCCTTCATCTGTCTCTTTGCAAAGCCAGTTCGAGAGCTCTGGAAGATCAGTAGACCCTGTACCTTATGCAGTGGGCCTCCTGAGGTAATTTTACAGGTGAGGGGACAGATCCTCATGATGACAAGCACATACTGAGTCTCAGCTGGCCCCAGCTCCCTGCTAGGTGCATGGCCAGTGTCTCTCAACACTGGGCTAATGCTGCCTGGGCTGAGGAAATTAATAAACTTCAGACAGACTTTCAGAACAGTTGGAGTTCTGACAGCAGGATTCCTGTTGCAGAGCTATAAGCTATAATATTCTGGAGAAAAGAAGTGAGCATTCCTCATTTCCTCAGAGTGTTGGGGAAGTCTGCGAGGCAGTGGTTGGCTCTGAGTTGTGCTTTGTTCAGATAGCAACACAGATCATAGGGTGAGGTACAAAGCCATTGGTAACTTCTTGTAGATGAACGGTCTGAGAGCCACTCACTTTGCAGTTTCAGCTCTCCTCCTCCTTCCTGGGTGGAAGTCACAGCAACCAGCTCCCAGGCTGCAAAGAATTTGCTTTCTCCCAAAGAAGTTTTTGGTTGCTAAGCAGTAACTATGTGGGCATCAGATCTCCACAAAATCTTGGGGATCTGCCTCACCAGAATGTCATGGTGAAGCTCAAACATCCCACTGAGATGTGATTACATGCAAAGTTTCCATTATATAGTGCTAATTTTACTGCAGCAGCTTAAAATACATTTTTGAAGGGGTTACAAAGGATACTTTTGTTAAGAGCCTGGGCAAATGGATTCAGCATGGTCACCAATGGTATGAAGTCTAGCTGAAAGCCAATAACTAATGCTGTACCCTGGGGTTCTATACTGGGTCCAACATTCTTCAACATCTTTATTAATGAATTGGCTGATGAGGCAAGAGTGTACCTTCAGCACGTTTGCTGATGACACACAACTGGGAGTAGTGGCCAATACGATAGAGGTAAGGCTGCTGGCCAGAGGGGTCCGGCCGGTCTGGAGAAATACTGTGAAAGAAACACCATCAAGTTCAGTGAGGGGTATTACAAAGTCCTGCCCTTGGCTAGGAACAAGCACCAGTACATGTTGGGAACTGACTGACTGGAAAGCAGATATACAGTAAAGGACCTGGGGGTCATGGTGGTCCACCAGGACTGGGCTCTACGTGGAGTGCTACTTCTGTGCCAAGCCCTGGCTGGTGGCAGTGCTGCAGATCCCACATGGCAGCTATGCCATGGCTGTGGGCACCACTGGAGACTCGCAGCCTGTTCTTCTGTCTTTCCTGGCTGCCTCCTTCGGGTACCCTGTGCTTGCTCAAGTTGTGATGGTTGTTGGTGGATGAACAGAGGGGGTGGGGGTCTTAGATTGTAGGCAGCATCCCTCAAGGGACCTGAGGAAGACAGACAAGTGGGGAGGGCAGTCCTTGGGGCTGGCTGTCTCACAGAGCTGCTTCTGCTGCCACTTTTCAGCCTTCAAAGAAACCCTTTGTGGGGCTTTTGCCTCCACTCTTCCACCTCTTTCTGGGTCTTTCTTTGTTTTCTGTTCCTAATGCTGAACATCTTTCTTGGCAGGACATGGTGTTGGGTGCTCAGGAGAATCAGGAGCTGAGCACCTCTGCCACAACAGCCAACCACAGTGGGCTGGGCGCTGGGAAGCAGTGGCATATTACCCACGCTCCATGATGGATGTTTCCCCACCTTCTGCTTCTCCTGCATCTGGCAGTGAGCTGCTACAACATCTGAGGAACCACTCTGCAGGCAGCCTTTCAGCTGCATCCTGCACACCGTGAGGGCAGACAACAACTACATGGGCGCCATGGTCAACTTGACCTCCTGCAGGAAAAAGACTGGCCAGGGTGCAGGTGGATAGCAGGTCCTTGCTGCAATGCTACTACTGAGCCCAAGGCCCTTGCCCTGCAGTGAGCTCTACACTGTCAGAAGGGAGTCTGGGAGGTGCCAAGCAGCTCCTGAGCATACCAATGCCTCTGCTCTGCACGCCAAAGTACAGCACGGCCAACCCAGCCAACCCAGCAGACAGCTGCTATGATCTGCTGGGGGGGGACAGATTGCTTGATTTTACAGAATTTGAATAAAGATTCAGAAGCTTTGGCATAGCGTTTGCTTCAAGAACAAAGCCTAAGTTACTGCAGGGAAGGTTTTCAGTCTTCTCACCTCCCCCTTCTAGACTCCAGGGCAGAGCTGCTTAAGTGTCTCGAGCATCTGCTGGTCCATATGTCCTGAAGACCTGCCAAGCAGGGTCCCAAGGATAAAGGCCTTGCTGACAGCCCTGTCCATGCCGGACCCTCCTGCTGGTGTCTTTGACCCCCAAAAGGCCCCTGTCATTCCCCCATCACAGCCCTCTAAGCCTTTCCCCAGCACATCTCTAAAACAGCAGCCAAACACTGTGGGAGGGATCCACAGGACTGGGAGGCAGGAAACATCAGGAAGCTCTTTGAAAGTGACAGAACAGTGGTACATGTTGTTCAGTGAGCTGGTGGAGTCTCCATCCTTGAAGATCTTCAAAAGCCACCTGGACATTATCCTGGACAGCCAGGTGGTGGTTCCACCATAGGTGGTTCTGCTTGTCAGGTAGGTTGGGCAAGATGACTTACAAAGGTCCCTTACAATCTCAACCATTTTGTGAGGCTGTGATTCAGTAGATGGGCCTTTTAGACTGGTAGGTCTTTGGGTTTCAAGAAGAAATGGCACCGTGTTCAAAAGCAGAATATATAATGAAAGATATGGACCCATCTTGTTCAAGTTACTGAGTAACCCAGAATGATATGCCTTATAAACATTATCCTGTTTTCTGCTATTTTTTCCAGAAAGTTCCACACAGTCATTTTTAAAAAAAACCAAAATGCTCTTTCCCTTTCTTCAGTCTCAGTTACAAGAACTAATGTGCTGGCATAAAACTGTCCAAATACTCATCAGTTGCATCAGGGTCATTGCAGGAGTGAGATCAGAGGAAACTGTTCTAAGAATTTGTCGGTCCTTCTTATGAAGCCATAGTTACATGATGTACTCCCACACATGCATGCTTTGACTGTAGACTAAAGTCGGAGAAAGTGAGAGTGCTTCTCACAGTGCTGCAGTCACTGAATAAGACACTTGTAGGAACAGAAGTCAGAGCTGTCACTACAGGTTGCAGGAGAAATGGGAGAGAAAATCTGATACCTGCTATGGCTAGTAGTTTGCTTACTTGTAGATTTAGTATCTACTGGTTGTAGATAGAATAATAGAATTATAGAATCACTAATATTGAAAAACATCTCTGAGATCATTAAGTTCAAACATCAACCCAGAACCACCATCATGTTCATCACTACACCATTTCCCCAAGTGGCACATCCACATAGTTGTTGAACACTTCCAGGGAAGGTGACTCCACCACTTCCCTGGGCAGCCTGTTCCAGTGTTTTACAATGGTTTCCACAATATTTTTTCCTCATATTCAATCTAAACCTCCCCTGATGCAACTTAGAATCATAGAGTCATAGAATTAACTGGGTTGTAAGAGACCTCTGAGATCATCTAGTCCAACCCTTGATCCAACTCTACTGAGAATACTAGATCATGGCATCAGTGCCATATCCAGTCTCATCTTAAAAACGTCCAGGGGTGGTGAATCTACCACCTCTCTGGGCAGGCCATTCCAATGCCTCATCACTCTCTCTGTAAAGAATTTCTTTCTAATATCTAACCTAAACGTCCCCTGGCAGAGGTTAAGCCCATGCCCTCTTGTCCTGCTGCTGATTGCCTGGGAGAAGAGACCAACTCTCACCTGGCTACAACCTCCTTTCAGGTAGTTGTAGAGCCTGATGAGGTCACCCCTGAGCCTCCTGCTCTCCAGACTAAACAACCCCAGCTCACAGCCTCTCCTCATAGGACTTGTGCTCAAGTCCCTTCACCAGCCTCATTGCTCTTCTCTAGACCTGCTCCAGCACTTCAATATCTTTCCTGAATTGAGGGCCCAGAAGTGGACACGACACTCCAGGTGTGGCCTCACCAGCTCTGAGTACAGGGAAAGGATCACTTCCCTCATCCTGCTGGCCACACTGTTCTTGNCCCCCTCTACAGAGCCCTCCTGCCTTCCAGCAGGTCAACACTCCTTCCCAGCTTGGTGTCTTAACTTGAGGCCATTTCCTCTCATCCTGTTACTTGTTATCGGGTAGAAGAGGCCAACCCTCATCTGTCTACAGCATCATTTCAGGTAGTTGTGGAGAGTGATAAGGTCCCCTTTGAGCCTCCTATGCTGCAGACTAAACACACACAGCTCCCTCACCATTCCTCACAGACTTGTGTTCCAGACCCTCCACCAGCTATGTTGCACTTTTCTGGGATTTCTACAGTACCTCAATGTCCTGCCTTATTTTGAGGGGCCCAAAACTGAACCCAGAATTCACAGTGTGTCCAGTGCCAAGTACAGATCAGTGCTCTTGTCCTTCTGGCCACACTATTTCTGATCCAAGCCAGGATGCTGGTGGCGTCCTTGGCCCCCTGGGCACTCTGTTGGTCATGTCCAAACAATACCCCCAGGTGCATTTCCACTGGTAGCTTTCCAGCCACTCTTCCCCCAGTCTGTAGTGCTGGCTGGGGTTGTTGTGGCCAAAGGGCAGGACCCAGCACTTGACCTTGTTGAACCTCATACCTTTGGCCTCATCCCATCAATCCAGCTGGTCCTTCCTACTCTCCAGCAGATCAGCGCTCCCACTGTCTTAGTTTAGGGCAA
>VWZG01010365.1:0-14220 GCA_013396735.1 Grallaria varia
TGAAAAATCTAAAACTATAACATACTGGAGGGGCACCTCCAGAATAAACCTTCAGAAAACTCCTCTTTCTTGCTGTTGATTATTGCTACACTTTATTGCTTCAGCTATAATCTTGTTTAGAAAATGGGAAAACAACATGCATGGGGTGTGAAGAATTTATTATTAGCCGAGTTAATATTTTAACATTCCACATTATGTAACTGAGATCTTAAAGAGTTAAATGTTTAGGCGTTCTTAGGACTCATACCATTACTTCTAGTTCTGAATTACTTGATAAAAAGCAGAAAGGTGCTAGTTTATTTCATGTAACCTTCTTAAAGGTCTTGGTTGTTCAGTTTACTACAGAAATATCTTCTCTCTCTATTTTTAAGGCAAACACACCATCTAAGCAAGCAATCACATAATCTTCCATATAACCTGCACTAATAGCTATTGTTGTTTCCTATAGTAAAAGGCATAAACCCCTTATGCAGAAAGCTGCTCACTTCTCAGTGTTACAGCTTTTGATGAAACTTATTCTTGATCCCAATTAGTACTCACCATGTGCTCTGAACCCCAAGGATTCATTAACTTCATAATTTTCATCACAGTTGGTATAACTGTAAACGCGATATAAAAAAATCAGCCTTTAAAGGGTCATAGCTGTATTACCACCTTTTGAAGTTTAATCAGCACTTCACTGCAAAGCTGCTATTACTACTCTGAATGGCAAGGAACTTCCTATCTGTGTGAGGAATCTGAATGGAATGTAGCTCCATGGGACTTCTACCAAAAGAAAATGTTAATTGATAGATATTAAAATACTGATTACTTTAAACATTTTCCCCATTTCACTTTTGGTATATCCCACATACAAATCAAGGGATTAAGAATGTTCTATTTTGGTAATTTTTTAAGTTTTGTCTTCAATCTATCTGATCAGTTGCTTCTTATAAACTCTGTATTTACTCAAATATTTAATCTTATGCCTTTTTAATGTACATTTATCAAAATAGTGAAGTGTAGGAAAGGGTTTTCTTGGTAATGCCTTCTTTCAATTTTATACTGAAAGACATTTTGGACTAATGTTCAAATGCACCATATAATCATTATACAGCTCAGACAATATTTAGACATGTAATTTGATCTTTTGGCAAGTAAAAATATTAAAAAGGTCTATGAATTTTGTCCTGTAAAAGAATTAAAAAAAAAAAAAAAAAGAAAAAAAGCACTGTGAAATATTAGAATGAACACAAGAAACACTGAAATTATTTCTTTAATGCTTTCATTAAAGGTTTATGTAGCTGAAAGGCCACGTGACATAAAAGTTGCCATTCACATTTGTGCATAAGATGAATAGGTGGATGAAGAGAACACAGCCAAAAAAATCAGGGGCACGGGGGGTAAGTAAACCCAGAAGAAAATATTTCACCAGCACAGGGGGTGGGATGCAACTTCGAGGGAAGAAAGGGAGGACAATCTGAGGAAAGCAGTGACAAAAGCAGCATTTTTTATGTTCTAGCTGCTCTACTACTAATGACAACTTTTGTTTGTACCAAAACCCCCACCATTCATCAATTACCAAAGCTGGGTTCTCCTGCTATTTTATGGGACAATTTATACGTTAAGAAGTGGCTTGAACTTTGTACCTTCAGGTAGGGCATATGAGTAGTACCCTTTCATATCCCTCAGTTGTTGTCCCACTTGCATTTTCAAAACAGGGTTTAGAAGTCAGTATCCTTTGAGGGTAGATTTTACTCACCACAGGTACAACAAATTTATGCACAGCTTCTGGTAGAAGCAGTGATTAAGATTGTCAGCTGCTATGAGGAGCATAACTGCTGCATTACTGCTGCATACTGAGGGGCATTCTAACACTTGGATACAAATGTTATAGTAGTGGACCAGATGTAGAGAAACACGAAAAAATATTTCACATCACTGATTGCTGCCAACCAGCAGAAAGCTCCAGTTCCTCAAAACATATCTCTACATGTAAAATTACCTCCCATCCCAATTATACAATTTATAAGCAAACGTTGGACACACACACACACACACACACACACACACACACACTCTCACACAGTTAGCTGGTGTTTTTTTTGCTTTTGAATTGTTTTCCAGCATCAGATCTCAGTTTTGAACCTGTAGAGTCCAGCAGTTTAACTTTTTTTAAGTTTTTCTTGTTTAATCCTGACATCAGTGTGTTTGTGCAATATTTAGTGTTCCTCAGAAAAACTCAGGAGTCAGGCTTTTTCATAAATACCATATTTCAAAGGCTGAAAGAGACAGATGTGTGAAGACCATTTGGCTTTTCTTTATTTCTTTATATCATATATTAATTTGCTTCATGGGGGGGGAAAACACTTTTGTTAAATAAACTTATTGAAAAAATCCTCAGGTGAGGCCCTGGAATTTTGGCAAAAGAAAAAAAAAATAGTAAACAAGAACAACCACCAGAAAACCACCATGAAGAATATTTGTTTCTCCAGAAGATCAAGTTATTCCTTATGAGGTCTGTTAAATCTGAAAGTAAGAGGCTGAGGAATGACTTACTTAATATTTCTGCAAAGAAGAGGGGACTTCATCAGTTTTTCTGAGATTAATTTCCATCTGAATTGGAAGAAACATGATTCTATTTTGGTCCAGCCACAGAGACCACAGTTAATAATCAGTGAGTGTAGGACAGAAATGACTTGGTTTTTCATCTCAAAGTACAGTTCCTTGGCTAATGCCCTGCAAAGACCATGTCTCCACAGAGAAACCACAGTAGCAGCTTGAAGCACCACTGCTGTTCTGGACCACTACAATAGTGCAAAAAGGAACAATGACGTATATAAGAATCTAGGAAAAGACCATAAATATAACTCTTCTTCCCTAGAACAGAGTATCCAAATCTTGATTATTTTTTAAAGACAATGCGATGGCAGACACCTTGCACAATGTTAGGCATCTTGCAGAATTCAATACTCTTATATGAAATTCTTAATGATAAACAATTCTACTCAAGGATGTAAATGCACAAACCAGACAATAAGGAATAAGCTTTCAAAAATTATAATTGAACAGCATTAATTTATTTCAATAGTTTTCACTGGGACTTTTTTCTTCTCTGCTATAGCCAGTTCGGAACCGTTACTTAAGAATTGTTACATTGAAAGTACATAATTAACACCTCTATTATGCACCACAAATGGTTTGTGCTTTACTTCCAAGTTACAGGATTACTACATTTTTTTCTTTTAATTATGCATTACATTTTAATTCTGCTTTCTTTTCGTAGTCATTAGCATATAAAAACAGACACTAACTCAATCTTCAATTCTCTGTAAAAGATTAAGTTTTTTAATTTTGATGGACCAAGCATTTATTAAAAAATAAATATGCTTCATGAAATTACTCTTGCCCTAAAATTTTCATTAGTAAATGCACATCTAGAATAGAAGTTATTCTAAAACTAGATTGGATGAGATGAAAAAATGCATCGTGTTATATAAATGGTCTAATTTGTTTAATATATATGTCCTTGGTTTAGCAGCTGTTTTCTTTTCCATTTCAAATAATTCAAAAATACATAGTTAATCATTTCTTGGTTGGCATTTCTTATCTTTTGTAGCAAATCAAATGAGCAGATGAATAGTCTCAATATTAATTACTGAATACTGTGACAATATTCTGAAAAGAGCTGCTGAATTGGAAGAAACCTCAGAAATATATTTTCCTACAAAGTAGAAGATTTTAAATATTCAAGTGCCTCCTCCCCATCAAAAAGCAGGAATCTCAGGTCTTCTTCACATCCTATCCATTCTTTGTGCTGTCACTAATTGAATATATACATATCCATTTTTCTAATCATAAAACAGGTGAAGACCATGCGTTCTACTCAGTGATACAGATAACACTCACAACATAGCTGGTAAAAAGTACAATATTCCTCCAAGAAGAGTGACAAAGAACCCCTGAGGGGATGGGGGGATGTTGTTCCTGTCTCCTGAATTCTCTCTCAGCTCCTAGAAAGTGGCAGAAGTTGTGACAGTCACAGCAAAGAGCAGCATTCACATCTCAAGCAGGGAGCCTACAAAAAGATCAAGGAGCTCATAGTCATGGGATGCATGACTTGAGCACTTTTTGTTTTAGTCTACATTTTGGAAAACTAGGACTGATTTGAAAGAGAATTCAGAATTAAGCAGCATAATCTTACTCCTACAGCTTTCCAAATATCAGGGCCTCTTCTGTCTTATGCTGACAGCCTGGGTGATAAATCAGTCTGGGTGATGTTTGTTAATTCATACGAAGTTTCCACATCTTTCATTGTTTATGAATCAGATGGTGAGCTCTTGGCAGCTGATCAGAAAGATAGCTTGTTTTCTGTACTGTGTTATCAATCAGGAAAGTTTGTCACTCTTCTCTGATGCAGACACATTCTTTCACACATTAAATTATCTCAGACAGACCTATTGCAGCGAGTTTAGCCCACTAAACCTATTTGACTAGAGTGGATAAAACTATTACTACACAGACACAGTTGCAACAGCAATTCATACCTCTGAGGAGCCCAAAGGACTTTTCTGTATGGTCTTTTCAGTAGTTAATGTATGTTCTGTAACAGTTTCTCTGACAAGTTTCCTATAGGCTATATGGACCACTAAACCCACTAAATATCTTGACGCCATAGAAAGGGAGCTGAGATAACATGCATAGGAAACCATGAGCAGCTGAGTTCTCCACATAGCCTGGTTCTGCTCTGCAAACTCTCTATCCAACTCAGTCAGAAAATACTGGCAAATCCCACTGAAATATCGTACCAGAGCAAGGAAACAATCATTCTCTTCCTACCTCAGGCTAGACACATTAAAAAAACCATATAGTTAATTCTCGATGGTAGCAGTTATCAGCGATGTTCCAACTCTCTCTGTAGCTTTCTCTAGCCCTCTCCTCTTTCTACAACATTTTACTGTTGTTGACTTAGTTGCTTTTCATTTTTTCCTAATAATAATTCTTTAAAAAAGTAAATTGTGTTCTCTGTACTTTGAAGATACTATACCTATCATTTGTGCTGGCCAAACAGACTGACATTGAAACATGAACTGGCTGTACAAATGACCCAACACATGTTAGCAGCTGTTAATAAGCCAATGCTTGAACACAGAATCCACATTTGTAAACATTTTCATCACCAGCCTGGATGATGACACAGACTAGAGATTATGATACACTGGAGAAGTGTCCAATGTGACAAAGGGCAGAGTCTTGATAGAGAGACCTTGAAAAATGGGAGGACTGGCCCCAAAAAATTTCATGAGGTTCAGTAAGCAGCAGCAGTAAGTTTTGTTGTGAGACAGAGAAACCCAGTGCACTGGTACGGGCTGAGGAAATGAATGCTGTCTTTTCTGATAAGGATCAGGTTGCTACAGTAGATGCAGGAAAGAATTATGAGCCAACTCTCACTGTAAGTAAGACAAACTGCAGATTGGGCTGCATTTGGAGGAGTGTGGGAAACAGTCTGAGAGGAGCTGTTACTCCCTCTACTCAGTGCTGGTGTGCCAGCACACTGAGCTCCATTTTGGGTCCACTTTTGAGTAAGTGGAAAAGCCCTAGAGAGTTTAGCCAATGGCTACCAAAGGAATAAATTTTGAGGCAGCTGGGCTTATTTAGTCAGGAGAAGGAGTGGCTAGGGGGCAATCTAACAGCAATCTACAAATTGTGGAAAGATAGTTACAAAGATTATGGGGCTAAACTTGTGCTCCTGAATCTCTTCAGTGATTTCAAGACAGCCAGAGAAAGCTTGAATTTGGCTAAACACCAATAAGTAACAATTGTTGAACAAGACAGAAAAGGTATGTATAGCTATATCTTTCATTCCAACTAGCTGCTCTGGACAACAGCATTTTCTCTAAAGTAGCTGTTTTGTACCCTCCTTCAATATTAATAGCGCTGAGCAAATTTGATGGTGGCTTTACAGGAAGGCATCACTGGAAGTTCTCTTTCCTAGTGCAAGGTTCCAGTCTGATGTTCCAGTCTACTGAGTATTTAATTATATTCTCATGTATTGTTCTCCTCTGCATTATTAATGGTTTATTATTATTTTTAATTATTATTTTTAAATGCACTACTGTTCTCCCAAACTTACTGTTTCCCAGAAAGCACAACAGAAATGAAGCGATATAAAGATTGAGGAAATTCTCAATGATCAATAAATCTGAAGAACACATTCATAAACATAAGTTTATGTCATGACTTCTATCTAATATACACATTCTGTGGCTGCTAGCAATTAGGAGGTTGCTGGTAAAATGACAAGGAAAATGCCTTATTCTGTCCATTAGTTAATTTAAAATAAAATTTTACAGAACATGTAAAATATTGCAGCAAATATTTTTTAACCAATATATCCACTGTATACACTAAACACTCAAAAAAGGACCATAGAAAATAATCTAATAAAGAGGCAATGAATTGTGTGGAATTTAGCTGCAAAAAATTTTGCTATATAAGTCAAATCAGAACAAATTTCAGTTGTGAGATACCAGGAGAAACACCATGCTACTGGCTTTCAAAACTAAATCTCAGGTGAAAAAAATAAACTTTGTTTTTATACTTTTCTTTAATTTACATAAAAACATGGACAATGGACTCAAGGAGATCTGATGCATTACGATAACTAGGATTGCTGTTGACAAAAAAAAAATTCGCTAAAGACCCTGTAAAGCCTGTTGCTATAAAATTTTTGCATTGAAAAGAAAAAGAAAACAACTGTATCAGAAAAAAAGTCTTTAAATATTCCTTTTAAAACTGAGACATTTCCTATTCATGGAAGAGGTAGTATTTAATAAAGAACAGACAGATTTCTGTCCACAAAAGGTAACTGATTTGATGAAACCAAACTTTCCCACTGTACAGGTGAGAGGTACTTAGGGCAAATCCTCGCATCTCTGTATAAAAGACACTTTTAAAAGGCAAGTACTGAAGGTACAGATGAACATGGGGCACTGTCTGACAAAGGTAGATGAACACAGGGGCTTATTATTAAAAGAAAATGTTTGGTTTGTTTTTTTTTCCTGTCAAGTTTGACTGGATCAGATCACTTAACTGAAATGTAGCTTCTCAAATGAAAAAAAAACAACCTAAAATAACTTCTATCAACTTCAGCTGACCCTAAAAATTGATCTTTGCGTTCAGATGGATACTCATCACCAAAGAATCTAACTGCTTTCTCCAAAGAGCAATATAAGAAAAATATTTCTCTTCTTTTTTGTTGTCTGGCAAGCAGAAGGTTTCATCAGTAGTCTCATTTTATTGGAAGTCTGATGAGTTTACTGTTTAAAATCACTTGTGGGAAAGTTTGGGGTCAAAGATGGATTTTGCTTTTTCTTAGAAATAGAAAAAGTCATCCCGTGTTGACTTGCCTCGGTGTAAATACTATGGACACCATAAAGTTTCCAGCAACTGCCCCTTAATTCAATTCACAGGAGTCAATAGCAATTACGAACATTTTAGGAATGAAAATGGTGCGCTTTGAGGATTACTGGGTGATAGATTCTGCTAAATAGGTCACCAAGAGGAAAAAAAAAACCCACATCTCCTCCACTGCATATACTGCCTAATCCCTCTCCACAGACCAGAACTCCAATTTGCCACAAAAATCAGCCTGATACTTTCTATGGAAAAAACAAACAAACCAACCAAACCAAACCCCCCCCAAAAAAATCCAAGAAAAAGACAAAACAATAGAAATTATCCCACTCAAATCTCTCTTTACCAACAGTTAACTGTAGCTTGACAGCAAATTAATTTTTGAAAGAACTGGATCTCTGGCTTTTCAGGAAGATTCAGAACAAAGTTATAAATCATTGCTCTCAATAGCTGAGTTGAGTAGTTCATACCTCTGCACTCTGGGGTCACTTGAAAACACTACTTTGGTTTAAAATATTCCGAAGCAAAAATTAACCTATCCTTGTACAAGTTACCACTTGCAGATAGAACTCAATGTTATACTTACATGTGACACTGCGATTCTGCATATCCAGTTTTGCATGAATACATGAACTGAAAGGTAATTAATTTATTACAAAAGGCTATTTTTATAGGTTCTAGTAATGGCTGAAAGCTTAAAGTCCTTATGCCTTAATTTATTTTTTTTTTAGAAGATCACAAGGAGATTGGAACAATTATTTCTGTAAGAAGCAGTAGTCTTCTGAAGCAATGCCATTTACTTTTAGTTGTGATGGGATTTCCTTTGGATATAAATGTGCTGAACCTCAACCAGGACGCAGAGCAGCCAGTTAAAGGGGAAATTCAAAAAGACCTCAAAAAGGGAAACCTGCGTAAAAGTTCACAGTAGTTTTAGCATACAGTTCTGAAAACAAAAGGGCTCTATAACATGAGTTCTCAGTTTGCAATTTAAGGTGCACTGTTCATCTAAGATGCTTTCCTTAAGACTGTGTTTTACTTTAAGATTCAGACAGACGAAAATTAGCCTCTAGATGTTGTCTCTTTTTAAAATTCTGTTTCTTCTTACATTTCAGAAGCCTGAAAGTCTTCAAAATGGAGTCTTCTTTATGTAGCTCTTTTGGACATAAAGAATAGAATCTAACTGTATCCTTTTCCACACTTTTAATGTGAAATGTTAGAAAAGAAACTGACCTCAGTGGAAAAGAATGACTAACCCTTCAAAAATATGGATAAACAAAATTGAGACTAGATAGAATGAGGTCATGAAATAAAGCATATACTATGTTAACACAATTTTAATATTTTAATACATTTCTACTATCTAATTATTCTTTTAAGAAAGTACGGGGAAAGTGTCCAGGAGACTTAGGAAGCTTAATACAAGCCATATGCAAATCCAGTCCTATGACTTTGTTATAAGTATAAGGCATATGTAAAAACTTATAAATATACTGGATTTAAAATTCTGTTTTGAAAATGGATATTTTTGTCTCAGCTATTGTATTCGGGATGGACTAGATGTTGATGTTTTTTTGGTTTATGTTTAGTCCAGCCATCTGTGAGAAATTTATTCTTTTCCTGCCAAGTAGGAGAAAACAAGTGCTGATAAGGGAGAACTTTGTCCTTGGAGGGAACATTTGTGTATAAACTAAAATGGCCCTCACCCTTGACCAATGGTCCTTAGAGGACATTTGGAGGAGAAAGTGAAGAGGAGGGTGATGAAGTAAGTCCCCAGACCCATTTAATAAAGACCCCCCGGAATATACCACCCAGGTGCAAGGAAATTCCAATGCACACACACATGCGCAGAAGGAGAGCCCCTTACATAACAGGGGGAGGGACGGAAGGCCTCTTGCTGGGCGGTGCTGGCCACACCTGCCCAGGTAAGACGTCATCGGCAAAGTGGATATAAATAGCAGACAGGTCCTGCTTGTGTGTGGAAGTATGTGCTGGCACAGAGGACAACGTTGCCTTCCACGGGGATGCCAGCCAAGTGTGTTGAGCCCACCAAAACCCAAGGATGCAGCAGCTGGTCATACTGGGGATCTTGACCACATTGGGGTCGGTATGTATAGTAACTATGGGCAGTAGATAAACATACAGGGGAAGTCTGGGCATTGGGGTCAAGGAGACAACCTTGTAACACCTTGGTGCAGAATGGGTTCTCCTCTTTGGCAGCCACTTTTTGTCCCATTTATCATTGCTATAAGCATAATTATGTTCCTGCCATCTACTGCACAGGAGTAAACAATCCAGAGCAGAATGTCAATCCCCTGCTGGGAAACCATGAAGATTATAGCAGCAGCAACTGTAGAGATGTTTCATCATTACTATCCTAAGCTCTATTCATATAGTTTCCTACACCCCTGATTCAGCATATAGAACACACATAATAAAAAGACTGGTGTAATACATGTGGAAACAATCTGCTGAAGGCCAAGAACTGAGGAACTATTTTAAAGTTGACTCAATGTTTTCAGGACAATTCATTGAAGAAGAGAGAAAGCAGAATTGCCATGATTCTGCTGCAAGGTGGACACTTCATGGTTGTTTAAGCGTGGAATTGTTTTTAAAGCTTCTCTTATTTTGGTGGCATCTGTAAGATTCTGATCCTCAAACACTTTAAGGAATGAGCGTGCTTCACATTGCTGTAAAGGGATTGTCTAGTATTTATGCAAGTCATACAACATCAGGACTCTAAAAGTAGTATGAAAAACAACTCTTACAACCATCTAAAATGCATATGCAAGCTTTTCTACTCTTCCCAGAACAAAGGGCCTAAATTCCAAAGAACTCAATTCTGAAACCAGACCAGCTCCTCCTTGCTCTCCACATTCTAGCTCCCGAATTTCATACTGAAAAACAACAACAGTAAATGAGTATTTCACACACAAATCCTTAGTTGATTAAATATATAAGTTCGAGCTTTGATTAACGGTTTCTCATTTTGAATAAAGAGGACAGATCAAAGACAATTATGCAATTACATTATACCCCTGCTCAAAGTATACAGTGAGATTTTAGTTAGTCAGTTTCTGAAATTCATTGCCAATGCTTTAAAATGTCCAGAATTTTGGTTGTTGTTTTCTCCTGCAACACTGGAGCATTTGATGCTTTGTTTTGACATTTTGACTTACACCAAAAAAAAGTTACTTTCTTAAATGCAGAGAGAATCATGGACACATTTAATAATTTTTCTTGGCTATTAAGCAATTATTTTAAATGTATTTTTATTGAGTAATATGGAGATATCTACCTAAGATTAATTCATTAGAAAAGTAATATGGTAATTCCACTAAAATGATAATTGCCCTTATTAAGAGGAGGGGTGGAAAAACATAAACATAACCAAGGTTCTGCATTGGGTAGTATTTTTTCTTCTGGGTCCAGCAACACATGAGAAAAGAACAATATCAGATTTTCTAAGTCTGCATTCTTTACATCTGAAGAAACTAAAGAGGTTAAGTCCATCCATTATGGAGCAGGACTAAAATACTTCTGTCCATGTGTTTCCACTTCCAACAATGAAATTAAACATATTAATGAGATTTTAATTATTAATTTGCTCTATATTTTGACATCGGGAAGAGGGAAAGCTCAATAGTCCTACCACATAATGTACACAAGCTCATAGAGGTCAGCCTTGGAAGGAGACTATGAAGTTTAATAGCATTGTTTTGCGTTTTAGGAAGCACATTTATTGGAATGGAATGACTATGATTTTTCTGTGTGTGTGTGTTGTCTTGTTTATAGTGGATTTGGAAAAGAAACCTAGTACTATGATGCAGAAGATGTATATTACTACTGACTTTCTAATAGATGGCTTGCAATACATATTAAAAAATATTCTAATATGTATGAAGTCTACTCTGATATAAAACCTTCTGCCATGTGAAGTTGATAAGTAATTTTCACAAGTTTTCATGAATTTGACAAGAGTTTGGTCAGCTAAGCCTGATTATAAATGCAAAAGTAGAATCAGTAAGAATAAAGCTCAATTATCTAAATGCTCCAGAAACAGATACATCAGTAGGAACAAGAAACTGAATAGAGAAAGGGAATAAATACAGAACCATCCAGAAAATATGTTCAAAAAAACCCACAACCAACCAAACAAACATTTGTCAGGATTATGCGCATACATGTGTTCTGAGAAAGGTGGGTAACCGAGATTTAAGTTTCAATTTCCAAATGCAACCTGATTTAATACTGTTGGTGTTAATCATTAAAAATTGATACTGAATCCAATCAACAGTAAGTCACTGAAAGAATTCCCTGCTTTAACAACGATAGACTCCAAGAGGTAGAATTTATATTAAATCAGGTTAATGACAACAAGAATCATATTTCTGCTATTGTCTCACCAAAATGTAAACAAAAGCACAGCTTCAAAAAATCCTTTTGGTTTTTGCTTTTTTTTCTCTTTCCCGTCTATAACAAGGGATATAAAGACTCCCATCATTCCTTTACCTTTGACTTGGTCTTGTAGCTTTCAAGCTTCTTTCCCACATAGTTCAGACACACTAGCCTTGGGGGAAAGGAAAAACAGATGAAGAAAATTTAAATCAAAATGAAATCATGCATATAACCCTTGAAATACAGTAATGTGAAAAAAAAAAAAAAAAAGTACATTCTTAAGGTTCTCTTCTGTGAGTGACACCTGGCAGGAAATAAAAAATAACTACTACCATTGCTGGTAGCAAATAAAATAATCTGACCATATTTATTTTAGTCTTAAATATGGAGATTAAATAGGATCTGCTCATATAGCTTGCATGAAAACCTGCATAAATCTTAGGAACAGAGTTGACTGTTTTCATGCATTGTGAGCAAATACTTCTATGTGTTTTCCTTAACCTTTTGTTAATGACTGTCACATGAAAAGGGGGATTTCATCAATGCTCAGCGTTTTATTTGTCTGTCAGCACCCCAGGAAAGCCGAGATCCTTGTGACAGACCAGTCTGTCAGCATCCTGTTATGGGGACCCTCCACCAAACAGTTCCACTGAACTGGAAGGCGGTTCGATTGTCCTTTTCGAGAACTGAACCAAAAGCTTAAGGGAGACCCCTCAGCAGATCTCTCTACTTTATCTGAGTGTGTTACTTGCTGCTGGCTACTGCTTGTGCCTGTGAAGGTCTCACTGTAACAGTTTACAGAATAACACTATTTATATAAAATTGTGACTGGTTAAGGTTTGAAGGTTGCCAGTGACAGTATCTGACTGTAAAACATATTTAAAAGAATACACAGGCAAGCTCTAATCCCAGTGAAAGTATTCAGCACAGGTAGAGTACAGTTCTTACCCAAGAGGCATCCCAATGGGAGAAGAAGACAGGTTCAGGCCACCAACTGATCCCAGAAGTTACAGTTGAGTCTTCCCTTACTTTTCCCTCATTCCCAACTCACTTTAATGTTTAGGCAGAACTTGAGTGACTCTAGTCATAAATAGCTTTGTTACTGATTGGTGTAAAATTTTCTCGCTTCATTTTTAAAGATACAGTCAAAAAAAATGTAGAACACATGCTCAATGCGAGGTGGTCATAGCCTTGCAGGCCGATAACTTTGGGATGGAAGTGCATGCTAATATTACAATTAAGCTTTTATGAACCAAGTTCATCCAAGGAGAGAGATTTTGCCACTGTTGTTGGCTCAACAGCAGTACATCTCCTATCTCTCTTGGCTGATGGGTATTAACGGTTTATCAGCTGCAAAGTACCATCCAGTTCCCCTCCCTGCAGGGATTTCTACAGAGCCTGGCTGTGGTGTCTCCACTCCTCCCACTGTTCCATCCCTCTTAGCAGGTGCTTACTGTTGTAGGAGGAATCACTGTGGAGCATGCCAACTGTGTTCCATCCAGGCAGCAGCAGCTGCATTTTAGCCTATAATTTCCATACCGTCATAACTTCTGTTAGAATGTGAATATAACTTTCCAGCTTTCTGTAACATTTGCCCCCAGCCATTTTCCCAAAATAACCATTTTATTTTGGTAACAAATATCAAAGCATAACAATGTCATGATCTCTAATAATACAGTCATTAAATACTCTAATGGCATCCAACAAAACCCAATCTCAGCCTTATGCAAAAAAAGCTAACACAAGCAGTTAGGCTGTGAGCCTTTCCAAATGAAAATTCATATATTTCTGATTTTACTTAGGAACCTAAGAGAGGAAAGGTGAAAACTTCACAGATTTTGCCAAAACTCTCTTCTAAATTTTTCAAAACTAAAGGTTCAAAACACAGAAGATTTTTAAACACAGAGGTAAGCCTCAGAACATCTGGGTGCCCATTGACCCAGACAAACCTAAATGTCCAGGCCCTCTAAGAATTTCTGTTAAAGATCATTGCTTCTAAAAGAAAACTGAAAGTAAGGAACTATTTAAATGCATTTTTAATGTGTCACGACTCTGAAAATGAGGAAAATCCTGTAGCTATACTCACATCCTTTTCCGTATCAACCATAATCTGTAATGATTGCAGTCCTAGTGATAACAATTGCACTGACACCTGAATAGCTTAATAAGACAAGAAAATTTTATATTGCCAGAGTACATTGGGTTTTGGAGTTGTACAAAAGAGAAATGAAAGTGGAGCACAAAACTGGAGTGAGCAACATTCTGACAGAAAACAGAGAAGCAGCTGCAACAAATCACTAGTATGTTATGCTATCATCTATATACAACTTTCTGGGACAGTGAGGCAGAGAAAAAGAAGTATTAATTTATTCGTTTATTTTATGTTCAATATATTCATTGCCATTTGTCAGTATATGGCCTGTGTTTCCT
>VWZG01010365.1:14245-33578 GCA_013396735.1 Grallaria varia
TTTTTTTTTTTTTTTCCCATTTTGTTGCTAGACACAGTATCGATTCAGGGCTGCAGGTTACAGCTATTTACCTTATTTTGCTATTGAGTGAAAAATACTTGGATATAAATGACATTGAGGTAATAATTTGCATTACCATAATAATTACTCTGGTGCTTGGGAAGATAACAGGTGGTAATCAACTATTTTGCATTGATATAATGCTGTGAAAAGCACTGGAGATATTGTAATTTGGCACATGCAAAATTCCCCAAAACTGTGGTACTAACATGCATCTGCTTCCACTGAAAATAAACAAAAAGGAAATGGGCACAGAAAAGGACTCTATGCTCACCTTATTAAAGAGTCTAAGTAAATAACTGAACATAAATAGTAGTGTGACTAAAGCAAAGGACAGATGCTGTTGCAGTTAATTAATGTGTTCTTTCCTATTAGAGAAAAAGCACAACCATTGAAAGGAGTAATTTTGTAAGGAAGAATAAAACTGCATTGGACTACACAAGATTTGACTTTCATTTTTGGTGATATTGAATATGCAGAAGGCTGACAGCCTGAAATAGTGTTTATCAGGGTAAAGTCATGTTCCACTCCCTGGAGGTCAAGGAATAGCGAACCTATGCCTGTTCCTTAGCTTCTCCTGTTGCTTAACTATTTTTTAAAGTTTTATAGACTCTTATGTTTTGCCACATTTGTATATACGCATATTTGTAACTCACACTCACCTCTCAAAAAGTACTGATTTGAAAGAATGTTAGTTCTGTAACAATATGGAATGCTGTCCCACCTTACTCATGCAATGGTTCATAGCTGGGAAGAAGGACTCCACATTCACAAGATACTGGGCTTCCATGATTAGTTCAGAAGTATGACCTTAAGACCCTTAAAGTTAGTGCTGTGTCTTCAAGGGTATTCTTATCTTTATGATCTGAAGCTGGAAACTTGTCAAGACAAGCTTCATGAAGGATAATGAGTTTCAGAAGAAATCAAAATGAAAATCATCTTTCTACTCTGGCCTTCACCAATCATTCATAAACACCACAACTTCACCCAGCTTTCTGCTTTACAGCAGCACATCCCAGAAAGGCATGACTTGTGTCTTGATACAGTAGGAGGTCCTGAAGATAAAATCAAGGAGCAACGGTACCAAAAGTGCTTGCTGACGTGCAACCTTGCAGCTCAGAAAAAAATATTTTTTCTTTCGTGACAATTGCATTCATTCACAGTACAAGAAATCATAGCCCTTTCTGAATAACAATTTCTGCTAAATAATGATCTTTATCATTTAAGTCTTGGACCCATTGTTTTCTCAGGCAAGCTAGGATACGAGACCTCTTATTTCCCTTTTACTAATATGCTCCTGGTAAACATTTTAAAATAGAGAAAACATATTTGTCTCAAGTTTTCTCAACATTTTTTCATCTCTTAGGTCTCCTTTCATGTGTTAGGGGTTTTTAAAATATTTTTCTTGATTTTTTTGCTTTGTTCCTTTTTGTTTCATTGTATTTTGAAATATTTCTGTTTCCTCTTTAAATTTAGGTTACTCTGGTATTTATCTTCCCATAATATCCTACCTAATTTTTTTTGTTTGCATTATTAATTTGAGGTAAATAAGTTACTTCACTATTTCTCTACAATCAGTTTTCCAGGTTCGCAATAAACTGAGATATGGGCCTTGAAACATCTTAGCAGAGTCATTTATTTTGACAAAGTGTAATAGAATTAATTTCGAGGAAAGAGACTGAACCATATCAAAACTGGACAATACAGTTTTAGCTGTGACAGGTTTAAGCATGTCATGCAGAATGAAAAATCATTGGAAGTAGAAACAGATCTATTTTTCTCTCCCAAACTGTGGAGATGTCCAATTGATCTTCCAGCTTAGGAAAAAATATAAAGAAAAGTGTAGTAGTTTAACTTTAGGCCTTCCTGGGAGACCAGGTCACATGATTTATATTGACCAAGGAAGTATTCCGTCCTATTTTACATCAGCTTAGATATAAAAGGGGGGAGACAGAAGTTATCAGTCAGTTCTCCTTCCAGTGTGCACCACAGGGCCCTGCAGTCGCTCCTGGAAAGACACAGACTTTGGCCTTCAGAGGCCTTTGGTTTCACTGCTGGCGGTGCAATCTCTGTCTGAGGGGGAGATGCACCTGTCGGTGGTTACTGTCAGGGAAAAGATGCTGTGACTCATTGTATCTGTGAAGTAGGCCTTTTTATTTGTTCTTCATTGTGTGTGTGTGTGGATATAGTGACATTGTTTCCTTTTCTTCTCTGTATATAAATGTATATAAATATATACTGCTTTGTTATTGCTAAAATTCAGTTTTGCAGGTTTTTTCCCTTCTTTTCCCCCTTTGCCTGCGGCCAGGAGGACCTGGTGTTAAGCCAAGGTCAAATGGCTGCAAAAAGTAAACTGTCAATTTTAGTGTAATTTATCTGTGTCAAATCTAAACATATTTACCATGCATTGTTATAAACGGTTGTGCAAGATCAATCCCTTCATCCAGGAATCTCAGGCCAATTAAGGAATCTTATCAATAGATAAACGGGTTTTCTTTTTTTCTTATGTAGAACGTTGTGTAATTATATCAGGTCTCCAAAAACTTCTATGTGTATGTTTAGACGACTAAAGAGAAATAACATATTTCTATGACACTTTTTCAGCACTTGTTTCTCCATGTCTCCTTAGCTGTAATTTAATCTGTTCTTGAGAATATACTTTACAGTAAAAGTTAAAACGAAAATATAAGAAAAGAAGTTTTTTATTTTATATGATATAGAAGAACAACACAATATCTATTCTAATGAAAATCATGTGGCTCCTGCCCTTGAGGTACAAAATTTTAGTCAGTCTGTTTCCTAACCCACATTTGTAAAGGTGACTTGGGAATTTGGATGCTTGAATTTTAGGTCTTTGACCTGAAAGGGCCTGATCGTTAGAGGCTGTTCTGAATCTTTCCACTGAAAAGCAGTTTTTTGAGCAATAGGAACAAAGAAATTTCTCAGGCTTGTTGTACATCAACTGTTTTAAGCAGTTGGTAGACTTTCAGAAAGAAGAATATGTTCAGCACATACTAATTCTACAGTTCTACAACTCTAATAACAAAACAGCAAATATCCATGATAGTGATGCTGATAAAAAGGAAAGGAAGACATAGCTGTCACTAAAAGAAATTAATTTTCAAACCAGCAGCTTGAAAAACTTTAGCCAAGAGCCTTAAATGAAGTAGCTTAGGAGACTGATGAACTACTCACAATACTTTTTAACAAATATTGGAAAATTAAAAACATTCAGAAGACGGCCTTGTCCTGCCAATACCATCATAATATATTTAACTTACAAAGGAGGTCATCATGGGGAATTACAGACAGATCAGTCTGACAACTACTCCCTATAAATTAGTGGAACTACTGGTATGTAAATAAAATTCTAGATGTTAAAGTAATTATGAGCTAATTATCCAGATAACTGGAAGGAATGTAACTGAGGTGTACAAAACAGAGGAAAAGAGAATGTTAAGAGACATCAACTACTATGTCTTTCAGATTAAGAACTATTAAAAAGTCACCAAAAAAATGAAGTGGTTCTTAACAACATTGCAGTTAAGTGAGGTAACTTCTTAACTTAAAGATTTTTGTGGACGATTAAGTTTATGTTTATATAGGTCCAAAAAAAGCACAAGGCAAGTTCAGGGAAGAAAATGCCAGGAAACTCTGATATAGAAATGGTATCTTCAGCTCTCTAAGCTCCAAATTGCTAAAATAGTGCAGAGTATTCCAGAAAAACAAAATAATAAATTGCTATTGGCCTTCTTATAATCATTCCTAATTATAAGATATTTGATTTTGTCATGGTCACATGCTAATGAGTTAGACACATCTTTTATATGGTCTTTCTTATAATTTGCTAACAATCAATCACCTTGTAAAATAGTTGCAATCTAAGAAAAGGCATAAAATTACAGACAACACCTAATACTTCAAAAATTACAGAGTGAACAAAAGGCAAAATACTCAGAAGTTTTCATAAATAAATGTTTAGCACAGGTGAGGAAAGGAAAATGTCTCTGTTGATACGTATATATATTTAAACTGTGTAGGTTCTCACAGCCAATATGGCTAGGACCTTTTTGAGAGCTGGCTAACGTTTGGAGTTGTCTAAAAAAAAAATCATATTTCTATCTCCCCCGAAGTGTAGGCTGCCTTGTGCCACAATTATGGGCAAGGGGTAATCCAGACCGGATGGGTTCTTTGTTTCCAAGCTGCAGTTTTCCGCGACTAAGCCCCGAAAGAAGAGACACAGACGCAGCGTGCAGTTCGAGGAGGTAAACCGATCTGCAAGACGGTGAGTTTATATAGGGCAGGAAAGGGGAGGTCCTGGGAAGGTGATCCCTGGACAGGTGATTGGTAGGACAACAGGATTGACAGGGGAATGGGAGTGATACACAGAACATGTCCAGATAACCATCCCCAGAGACCCTGCACACAGCCTCCCAGGCAGCAAGCCGAAAACGGGAGCCTGTCTCCAACATCTCCTCCTTTCTTTTTTTCTAAAAGCAACCAATTCATTCAACTTCAGGAGGAGACCTAGTGATAAAGGCTAGGGTGGTGACGGCCGCTGTCAAGATCGAGGCAGAAAGATCTCCGAGGATGGTAGCTCTGGATAGTTTGGTCGTGAACTCCTTCCATAGGGCTCCCAGTGTAATTGGAACTAAGGTTCTCCTTGGGCTGAGTCATCTAGTCTTTGATTGGCTTGGCTCCTCCAGTGATGATGATGATGCAGAGGATGAGGAGAAGGGCTCGTGGTAAGCGCGCACCCTTTTTGCTGGTATCCATAGCGTAGAGTTCCCTGTAGAGACACATGCATGCACCTTCCCCCACGTTACGAGAGGGAAGGGACCTGCCAAAAGATTGGCTTGGTGATTCCCTTCCGCAACAGGTCCTTCCATCCCAGATAATGCCAGGGAGCTTGCCATTGGATTTTTTCTTCAGAGATATACAGGTGGAAAGTTCTTAAAGTATTAATGGTGATATAAAGTACCCTTTTAACATCAGGTTGGAATTTAGAGCAGATTAGGATATCGTCCATATAGTGATATATTATAGTATCTGGATTTTGGCACCGAATTGGTGATAAAATTTTAGACACGTACAATTGGCACAAGGTAGGGGAATTTTTCATACCTTGTGGGAGGGACTTCCAGGTATATCTCTGGTTAGGCTCCTCAGCGTTAAGGGAGGGAACTGTGAGTGCAAACTTGTTGCAGTCCTGTGGATGTAATTTAATCTGAAAAAAACGATCTTTTATATCTATGACTACTAGGGGCCACTCCTCAGGCAGCATGGCTAGCGATGGCATGCCTGGTTGGAGTGGTCCCATTGGCTCCAAGGACCTCATTGATTTTGTGAAGGTCCTGGAGTAGTCTCCACTTGCCTGATGCTTTTTTGATGACAAAGATGGGGGAGTTCCAGGGACTGACCGTGGGGGCAAAATGATTGGCCGCCCGTAGTTCCTGAATTAACTGATGGAGTGCAAGCAGCTTTGTTTTAGGCATTGGCCACTGTTCTACCCAGATTCGTGTGGTGGATTTCCATTTAAGTGCGAGCAGCAGCTGCCCTCCAGCGGCCAACTTATAAATTCGTCTGAATTTGTACCCCCCACTGGTTCAATATGTCCCTCCCCCAGAGTGTCATTGGCAGGGAGAGGATTAGTGGCTTGCAGGTGGCTGTTTTGCCATCTGGATCTGTGAGTGTAACCAGCTGCTTGCTTCTGGACAGGTACTGGGACCCTCCCACCCCTGAGACACTGAGGAGTGAGGCCTTGACTGAGCAGTGAGAGGGCCAGTCTTCAGGGGCTATGATTGTACAGTCTGCTCCCATGTCCAAAAGCCCTGTGACCATTGTGTTGTCATTTGCTGCTAGAGAGAACAGAGTAACAGTTGTTTTTGGTTGCTCAGTGGAGATGGTCCGGGCCCAGTTGGCTTGCAGGTACTGTTGATGCCAACTGGGCGAGTGACAGTAGCCTGGCCACAGGTTCTTCAGCAGTGATGTCAACTGGAGGGAAGGAAGCAGTCAAATCCAGCTTATTTAAGTTTTTCAGGACTTCGGGGACAACAAACAGTCCTTTCTTGCTGGCGTCCGGGGTTACAGAAATGAGGTAGGTGTCTTTTTCGGACACCGGGGCTGAGGCAATAGCAGTCAGTTTGTTTTCATTGGTAAACAGAGTTAGAAAGGGTTGTGAAATTGTCAGCAGGATTTCATGGGCACTCACAACTCCTGGGGGTAGGGAAGTCCGGTGATGTTCAGCTTGGACTGGCTCTCCTGCAGCCAGTGATGGCACTGGCAGGGGGAGGCACTTGGTGTCTTCGCGCTCCTTCAAGTGCTCGCCGATGAGTTTTTTGAAGTCCAGGAGTTGGCACGTCGCAGTGTGGAGAAGCTTACTCTACGCTGTGGTGGTGGTGTTTGTGATGTGGTAGGTCTAGATTGTCGTGAGAACTTTGGTGATTTTTGCGGCAGGGTCATATAAGGACCAACAGTCACTTGTCCAGTGCCGTCCCTTACCACGCCTCTGACAGTTATAAGGTGGCAGTTTTTCCTTGTATGGCCTTTGGGTTGGGCATTTTGCCTCGACATGACCAGATTCCCCACAAGTAAAACACTCTTCTGTCACCACATTTGCCATCATCCTATGTTTTTCTGATCGAGAGCCAACATTTCTGCAGGCCTCAATCATTTCCAATAATGATGGGTTTTTAAGAAGCCGCAGAACACGCTGGCAATCTTCATTTGTTTTCTCAATAACTAAGCTTTTAAAAAGTAAGTCCTGGACCGAGGGGTCAGCTATTTGTTTAGAGATAGCATCCTTGAGTCTGGTGGCAAACACGAGGAATGGTTCCTTGACCCCTTGAAAAATCATGCCATACGATGGTGCCGGCGAGGATGCGTTTGCTACAGTTTTAAGAGCAGTGAGTGCTATGTCTTTAGTTGTCTGCAGTTGTTCAGGGTGTATTCTGATCTGCTCAGTAGTCGAGGAGAAATTCCCCTCACCAAAAAAACGATCAATTGCCTGACCTGCCGGCGTGCCCTTTAAGTCAGTTGTCTTTTTTATATATTGTTTAATTTGGGCTTTCCACTCAGCCTCGAAGGCTGAGTATTCAAATACAGACAACCATGACCTTGTAATTATGCAAATGTCATTGGGAATTAGGGTGTATGCCTGAAAAAATGCCTCAATCCACCCGAGGGTAAATGGTGTGTTTAATCCGTAGTCAGTCATGGCTTTTTTTGTCTTTTAGCACGGGGTCAGAGAAAGGTCTCCATTCTGGAGGCTTTCCCTCCTCTGTGTAAATGGGATATGCTCGTAAGAAGTCGATATCCCCGCTTATATTGCCTGCTCATGGAAAGCTTTCCAAGCTCTCTCCTGGGCTTCTGTACCTTGAGGGGTCACCTCTATCCACTGGCTGGGAGTAGGTGACGCTGTATATATGCCTGGTGTGGTGTTTACTTGAGTAGTGTTAGTGTTTGTGTGGCTATGTGCGATAATTTCTGTGGCAGGCGTGGTGCCGGCAGACAGTGGTATGTGTGCTTGACCCGCTGTAGCTGCCGTGACAGGCGAGGTATTGGCAAGCACCCGCTGTGTAGATAGAGGTGTATGCGGGGTAAACGCAGATGTTGTGTGAGTGCATGTGTGTGTTACTGGCGTGGATGAGACAAGGTTAAGCTGCGAAAAAACCGGCGGTGTGAATGTGTTATGTGGTGCGGGGTTTAGTGGTGAGTTGCGTGGTATTGCATGTGTTGCAGGAGGAGGCACAGCAGCAGGCACCGGTAGGTGCTTTGCCGGTTGCTGCTCCGCTGCCGCTGGCCGCTGAGCGCAGCCCAGACACCAGATGTCACATGAGGATGGCCCAGAAGGGACACCCACCGCGCCACCACGGAAAGTCGTAGTTTCCGGGGCAGGGGTGGCCATGTCACACGTGTGGGTGGAGTGTTGTGACGCGTAGTGTGAGGGCGTGTATGTAGGTGGAGCTAGAAGTGTGCGTGTTGCTATCTCCTCCTTGGTACCGCCCCCGGCCGCCCGCGATAATCGTGTGTGTGTGTGTGGTTCCCGACGCACGCATCGACACCATTCTGCATGCCGTGTTTGCGTATTACGCAATACCCCGCCCCAGCACGCGGCTCTCCACCACATGGACCGGAATCCCCCGGGCTCACACCACTTGTCACGTGGTTGGGTATTTCGCAATCCCGCGCTGCGCCCCGTGGCCCCACATCTCCCGGGGCCGCACCATCCGCCATGTGGTAAGGGGGTGGGGATCCCGCAATACAGTCTTTTTTAAAGTCCTTTTCCATAGGAAAAGCTCCACTCACCAAAGGGGCAGACGGGGTCTGGGCGGTGGTCTGTTGATGTTTATTTCTGAGAAGCATGAGGACCAATCTCCATGCTACAAGAGAGTCCCTAGTCAGTTTGTCTCTGCAGCAGCTCGCTTCCCAGATTTGAACTGCTAGATTGTCCCACTCCTCAAAATTAAGTTTTTCTGGGACTGCGGTGACATGGGTTTGGAGCCATTTCGATAAGGCTTGTAAGGAGATTTTATCATATCTGTGCCCTTCAATTTCGAGTACCTCACAGAGTCTTTTGTAAATGTCTTTCTTGGGCTTAGTAATCTTGTCTCCCATGTTGAAATTTGTAGATTTCGGGAGGGAGGACAGGAAAACAGGGATAGGAATGGGGTTCCCACAGCTTACTCACCTCTGCCGGAGGTAGGGGAGTCCTCTTCGATGTCCCAAAGAGAACTGTGGCTAATCGGCAGAACGTGTCCCTCTCAGACATGCCTGTTGCCCTGGTGCGACAGAGGAGTTTCTCTCGATGCGAGAAAAACTGCAACTCAGAAGCCTGACATTATGGGCGCCATTTGCCGCGATTATGGGCAAGGGGTAATCCAGACCGGATGGGTTCTTTGTTTCCAAGCTGCAGTTTTCCACGACTGAGCCCTGAAAGAAGAGACACAGATGCAGTGTGCAGTTCGAGGAGGTAAACCGATCTGTTTATTGTTCAAGACGGTGAGTTTATATAGAGCAGGAAAGAGGAGGTGATCCCTGGACAGGTGATTGGTAGGACAACAGGATTGACAGGGGAATGGGAGTGACACACAGAACACGTCCAGACAACCATCCCCAGACACCCTGCATGCAACCTCCCAGGCAGCAAGCCGAAAACAGGAACCTCTCTCCAATAGCCTTGGTCTTGGAATTTGTGGGCTGATGAGTCTTACTGTTCATCCTTTCCAGTTCTGGAGTTCAATAAGATGAAGGTTGACACTATCTCATATGTCCATGACACTTCATATTAAAGACAACAATTACTGTCGGTTTTCTGCATCACAGTTAAACACTGTCATCTTCTTGGGTGAAGTTTTTACATATGGATCCTAAATTTTACCTTGGTGGAATGGAGGACTTGTTCTTTCTGAAGAACAATAAATTGGCCAAAGCTAGACATAGTTTGAAAGGGATGAATTACTGCAGTGAAGTTTTTTTAAATTCCTGTATCTGATCTGGCCTTTTCACATATTTACACTCTCTTTGGCTATACTTAATACACATGAAGGGTAGTGGTCTAGGAACTGTATAGTCTGATTTCCACAGAGAAAAAAAATAGACATGTGAAGTTGTCATGAAACTGACAATTTTTTCTTAATTCACATATAAACATTAACTTTGGTGTCAGAAAAAACTTCCTCTGAAAAAGTGTCTTCAAAGTAAAACATAACTTGGAGGTTTAGCATCCACTTGGCAAGCTGTATTTATCTACTAAAATCATATATGTATATTTCACCCAACTAATTTCCTGACAAGATAGGTGTCTTGATGATACCAAAATATCTGTGGTCTCTGCTGTCTCAATGTTCTAAGGAACCAAATGCTTTAGTCTAATTAAGTTCTCATGACTTTGGTAGTATGAACCACAAAGGCCTGTGACATAAAAGAGACTGAATTAGGTGAAATAATCCCTTTGACCTTAGACTCTATGGAAATAAAAAAGCCTTACAAACTTCAGTTAGCAGTGGTGTGCATCAATCAATCAATAGCCTACGTTCCGAGACATGGCTCCCTGATTTCATTTTACTTCTGCAATGTCAGCTTTAATGAGTTTGAACTGTGACCTTTGATACTCTGACCTTGTTTTAAATAATATCAGAGAAAATTTGTGAAAGACTGTAGATGAACTAGTGAAACAGTGAAACAGCTCAGATTCAATAAAATAATAATAATCACAATTTTTAAAAATTACCTAATTTTTTATTCTTTGAGAGTGGCACAGTGTTTAGATTTGGAAGCTTTATATAATAGCTTCAGGCCATGTGAGTAGCTGGGAATTGTTTTTAACTTTTCTGACAGCTTCTACTGTGACAAATTAGAAAGCTGGAAATAGGTGTTAACTGCTCAATTCAGAAACATTCACTGAAATGCAAAGTATTAGGTAGCCTTTACAGTCACACAGTGAAGCCTTTAGAGCTGAACCTCTTTTAAATGCATGTCATGTGAATATTCAGTCAGATATGCAAATTTAGGGTATCTGTTACTTTTAGTAGATTGATCTTTATTTGAGATCAAGGCACAGATCACAAGAAAACCATATCAAAATACCAGACCTTTTAAACTATTCTTGTACAGAATATACGTCAGGTAGTCATGTTTGTTTTCTACTCCTCCTGGCAGTTTGCTTCCTTTCTATAGGAAAAGTAAAATCTAAATTACTCTTAGTTTTGTCACTCCCATATGCTTTGATAAAGTGCTTTATCTCTGAGGCTTTACAAATAAACCTCTGCACTTCAAAAGGAGGTTTTGATACTATAATATCAATCCAAAAAATATCCAGCATCTCAGAATTAGTTGTATATTGCAGATAAATGCAGCTAAAATATTTGGAAAGTCAAATACATTCAATGTAAGTCTGTATTTCTCAAGTACCTAGCTGGCTCTGTAATATATTCAAGCCAGTGAGAGAATACAGGAAGAATTGCTATCCTATTCCAGGTACTATTTCAAAGCAGATTATTCATCAGTTTCTTTAGATGTATTTTCAGAAAAAAATTTTGAGTGCTACTCCTGAAACACTTTCAGAGAAAAAAATGAAGTGCACTGGGGGAAGGGCTCTAAACAAAGGTCAAAAGAAAGTAATTACTGACCACTAAAAGAATTCTTCATTAGTTAAGACAAGAATGATGTAAAGTTCTGCAAATCTTCTGTTATGAACTTTGGAATATTAATAAATCGAAAAAGTAGATCTAACTTGTCTGAACTTGAGCCAAAATTTCTCTGCTTCCAAAAAGTCATAGGACTTTTTATCTCCCTTTTCTCACTTTTTCTGCCTTCTCCTCACCCCTTCCTCCAAAAGGATATACACAGCAGTCCTACGCACTCGGGAGTTTTACCTGCCTAGGTGAGGATACGCTCTCCAGATTTTCTCCCAAGTAGGTCTTTTCAGGTGGATTTTCTGGGAATAGCTGTTAGACACGTTGCTCATAATCATCCATTCAAAATTATCAGTGAGCTGTTTAGCCTCTGTACACATTAGTTACACAATAGAGGATAAAAGTCCTTTCCCCGCCCCCCCACCCCAGAAGAAGAAAATCCCAGTTCCATTTTGTCGTTCCTTAGTATTCTCTGTTCTGATGTTACTACAAGGGATTAAAAATCCCTGTAGCACTCCTTTTTTTTCTCAGCTATATCACTTGGCACAATAAAAAATGTCAGTTCTTCCTACAAACTCTACCTTATCTATGCTTAAACTAGCACAGCTACAATGCTACTGTCAAAAGTTTAAAATGCAATATAGGACAGCTAGGTTTCCCTAGAACAGGCTTTTGGATGTTCACAACAGGGCAGAGAAGAGGATTGCAATGACCCAAGTTTCCCAAGTTTAAGAGGTTACCTGTCTTGATATTTAGCTTGGCTAAAGAATTTATTTGTAGGTCCCAATGGTAGGATAAAGTTAATCTTCTTTGTCACAAATCAGTCAAGGCTCTAAAGAAGCTCAGCACCAGACCACATAATCCAAGTAAACTTTAGTTTTAGATGCATAAATTTCCCAAAACTCTAGCTGTGACTAAGACAAATACTATATACATGCCTGTGCAATGGGGTCTCTGGTGCTTTCTCTACAGGATCTTGTGCAAATGAGTATTGTTGCTGGAACAGTTAGTTTCAGTTGGGAAGCTCTCTTTAATTCCTTCCCATGTTAAGAGACTGGTATTCCAAAAGAACAAATTACATAAGAGATGTGATTTGCAACCGCAGTTATCTGTTAGTCAGGCAACAAGCTCATCAATGATAATAAACAAATAGGAGCTAAAGACCAGAAAAAAAAACATGAGAAGCGAGGAGATGAGTAACTTCTTGAAGAATAATAAAGGCACAGCAGGGAAGCTTCTAATTAGCAGCAGACTGCAGTGAGTTCTAAGAAAACTGAATGATGGGAAAGACAGTTCTAAGTATACATATTGGAAGAGCATGGGGCACCGATAGGTGTTTCTTATCAGTTCTTTGCACAATTGTATTTTCTAATCAAATTATAAAATACCTTTGAAATATTAATATGCACTACTAATTAAAATCCTTAAAGCACAATGACTTTAAAAGTTTATGAACAAAAACATAGAAAGCAGAAATAATTGAAATTGCATCAGTCATGTTATTACTTTCCTTTAGTTCCACCTTTTATATATAATCATGGCATAACTTGAACGAAAAATGCATGGTTTTATCAGGCGAACTTATTAAAACTAATCTGAGATTATATTTAATCTAAAAAAAGAAAAATGACAGCTTTGCTTCAGTCTCTGGATGTTTTACCAACTGCTGACAATTTTTTTTCCAGTACGAATTGGGGCAGGGGTGGAGGGAAGGAAAAGAAAACCAAAACCAAAATCAGAAAGATTCTGAATGTGAGCACATTAGGCCTTTGGAAGCAATCTGAAAGCATATTTAGGAAATGTGAAGTGAATAACCTGACCACCTGAGGACACAAAAAACAGAGATAGTATCTTCTCCTTCTAAGTGAACCATCTGACTTCAGCAAAACGCATCTAATAGAGGCAGACTAGTATTGCAAAATGTGCATTTGAGTTGCCATGATGAAAAACATAAACACTTAAAGCCAGGACTGACATACTGCCTCCTGGATAGGACATATTGCCTCCTGGACAGGACCTAGCAAAGCTAGCATTGCAATTTTATAAGGAAATTTCCACTTATGAAAGAATAAGAGAAAGTGAGAACCACGTATTCTGTTGAAAGATCTTCAACTTCTTCAACACCTCTAATGACAAAGAAAGCAAAGATTCCACTAAATGAGCCTTATGTAGATTGTTCAGATTTGGTTTCAAAGTAATTTTGTAGTGCAAATTCTGAGTTCAAATTATTCATGACAAGGACTGTCCTTGAAATCAGCCGGTGGTTTAGGTAGAAGAACATGTCCTACAGAGGTAAGTTCCTTCCTTGTGAGAATTCCAGAAAGTGTGGAATTCAGCAGGAGCAGGAAAATGGAAGAATTCTTTTTTGACAATTTAAATGTAACTTTGCAGCCTTCCAGGTCCTGAAGGGAGCCTACAAGAAAGATGGAAAGGGACTTTTCACAAGGGTGTATTTACCAGATCTTTTACAAGGACAAGGGGGAATGGATTCAAATTGAAAGAGATTAGGCCTAGATTAGATATTAGGAAAAAAATCTTTACTGAGAGGGCAGTGAGGCACTGAAACAAGTTGCCCAGAGAAGCTGTGGATGCTCCATCCCTGGCAGTGTTCAAGGCCAGGTTGGACAGTGCTCTGAGCAACATGGTCTAGTGGAAGGTAACCCTGCCAATGGCAGAGGAATTGGAGCTAGATGATCTTTAAGGTCCCTTCCAACCCAAACCATTCTGTGATTCTATGATAACTTCCTTAACTACCTGTAATTCCTCCAGCTAAAGGTTTGAAATCTACAACGCAAAATCAACACAATCAAGATGTATTTACTTCTCTTGAATTACAGTGTAAAAGCACCCAGGAAGAACTAAAGTTACCTTTGCCAGTGGCTTTATTAGAAGCTAGGTGAGATGAACACTGCTATCAAAAATACACTTTTTTTCTTGGCTGAATTCCTCTGGAAAGCCAGAAATCTTGAGTGTGCTGTAATTATGGTCCCAGTTCCCCAGCTGCACTTACTATTAGATACTCATTGTGAATTTTTAAGAATTCAAATATGGGAATGGTGTTTTTAGAATCAATATGTTTGTTCTAATTCAAATGAAATTAGGTCCAGAGGTCCAAACATTTTTAAGGGATATTATTTATATTTTACCTCCAAAGCACCCTGTGTTCCCAGTATACAAACAAAACTGTTGATTAAAATGATTTTTGAGTAATTTGAATTTCTTCCTGTGAGAAAAATTTACAGTCTTATCTAGAAACATAATCTGAATTAAGCTAATTTCAGACCTATAAAAATATTATCAGATTCTCAGAACCCTCTTATCAGGTCATCAGCTATTCAATTTCCCTGAATTTACAGACAGAGAGATTGTGCTATTGAGGAGTTTCAGAACTTGAAATCATGGCTGAAAATTCACTGAGACAGGAATAAAAAGACTCTCCTGCTCTCAGAGCAAGCCCTGCTCTTTCTCACACACTGAATAACTACAAGTCAAATAAGTGAAACTGCCTTGCTTTTGGTCAGAACATAGGAAATGATATGAGACATCAATTAGTAAGTGCATATGCAAAACTTTCATATGAAGAAAATACATCCTAAAGATATATGGAAGTATAAAATTCTATATTCATAAGTACAGCAATCCTCAGCATAAGGGATTACTTGTCAGAATCATCACCTGAAAAACAATGATTCAAAGGAAGTACAGAGACAGATTTGAACTTGTGCGCAGACCACTGGCATTCTCAGGCTTCCCAGAGCCCACACATCATTAAGTCACGTCTTATCCTCCAGCTACTAATATAACATGCAGTATAGCACATGAACAGAAATCATTCAATAAAAGCCAATACAGAGTGTATGGCTGTGTGTGGATTCCAGGGAGGACAAACCCAGGGAAGGGTTCATCAGTTCCACTCTTGGGAAAGAAGAGATGTGTATTTATAAAGAAGCTTTAAAAGTACACTCTGTGATACCTAAGAGCACAGTACAGAAGTTATTTTCATCTTCCACTCTTTGTCCAGCTGAAGATTGACTGTGTCTTAACTAAACTCTGCAGCTTTAGACACAGCTTCACACATGGTTCTGAGCTACCAGTACTCACATATGACTAGTTCATAAGAGCCTAGATTAACAATATACTTCTAGAGACAAGTAGAAGCAACCCAATGACCAACACTGAGCAGACATTGTGATGGTAGTTTCAAAGAGGTCCTGGGCTACCCACATAGAAACAGGAGTTTCAATACTTTATCTAGCTTTATTGTTTTCCAGCACACAGGATTTCTGGGCTGCTTCTCACAGACCAGCATCCAAAACAAGCAATTTCACAGTTACAAGGTGTTTAATGATAGATAAAAAGAAACTAGAGAAAGTCCTGTGAGTACTAAAACAGTCCTGAAACCATGACCTTTGCACAAATAAGAACTCAAAAATATTTTAGATTTTGAGTACACTGTCTCAACAAGTGTCTGTGAGAGACTGGATTCATATCTCCCTGTATTATTTGATTATTGCACTGAATCAACCAACTTGTGCGTGTTGGGGGAGGGGTCAGGTCAGACCCTTCTGGTGAGGCACAGGGCAATCAAAAAGGCCTGACAGGCCTGGTAGCCCACCCACACCACACCCCCAGGGCCTCTGACTGGCTGCACCAGCCATCACTCTGGCTTGGAGGGCTCTGAGTGATCACTGAGATGGATGTCCCGTCTGGAGGGGTGGCCATGGTGGCCACAACACATAAACAGAGGGGCACAGGGACTCTATCTTGCCTTTTCTCTTTGGAACAGTCATCGTCATGTGAAGTTCTGGGCTTCCTTAGGACCCTCTGCAGTTCTCTTGTTCTAACCTCTTTCTTTGCTCCATCTTTCTTCACTCCTTCCTTAACCTCTTGTGGCTAGCTTAAAACTGATGGGTTGTGTTTTACTAAGTTGTTTAGAATTATTGTTTGCTGTGTACTTTAATGAAATGCTTCTCCTTGGCTGTATGTTACTCCTGTGAACCTTTTGCCAAAATGCCTATTTTCTCACTAGATTGAAAGAAGTCTCCTGGGAAAAAGTGTGTGGCTTTTTCTCTTTACAGGAACTCAAGGTATTAAAGACTGCAAGTTTGTTGGGAACACTTAAAGTCTTAAATAAAACACTTGGGCAGCTCATGGCTTTTGACTTGGTGCTTAACAGTGCCGTATTACTCTCTTCACTTATCTGAACTTGGATGGTGGGGGGAAGCTTCACAGACTATATGGAAAAGTTACTGTAGTTGCTTCAAAAGGAAAATTGCAGCTGTATTTCTTTGCTGGCAAAATAGATTTGGATAAGGTATAACATGCATATCAGCAAGAGTATAATGATGAGAATATCAAGATTAGTGTTTCCAGAGAGCGCTTTTTCTCTCCCTTAACCTATCTATACAGAGTTAGAACCCTATTGAATTCAGGCTGGTCCTCATAAGCTTGGTGATTTTTCTATGCATTCCAAGCAGCAAAGCTGATGCCTTGGTGTACAGTATACAGCGGCTTATTATCCTTTCAGTAAAAAACTGGCTCAATCTGCAATAATATCACTCCTAAAAGCAGATACATAATAAAAGCATTGATATCAACTAATATGGAATAAGTAACAGTTTTTCAATAAAAGGATTCCCCTTATTTCTTCTGAATCATCTGTCTTATGAATTCTTGCATTCATAAAACTAGGCAATTAAATGCCATAAAAAAGACTATTTAAATGTATAATAAAAATAATTATTTTCAAATTTCATGCATCTACTATGTAAAAACAACAAAGTCATCCTATTATTTCACTTCAGAAAAGTTAATTTCTTTGAAATACTGTGATAGGGCAGGGAAAAAAGAGGGAGAGAAAGCAAAAGGTTATTATGATTTTTTATTTCTCAATCAATAGATTTTTCAAGGCAGGGAAAAAAGGAAGAATGTTGGTGTTGGGGAAGGATCTGGGCCCCTGCACTATGCCAGGTGGAAAAAGGAGATAGAAACCTCAGTAGTTTGAGAACAAGGAAGATACCTCGAGGTTTTGACCTACTACGGACACTTGACAGAAAAAAGGACAGTTTTGAACTTCCTAGAGTTTTTCAGGTTATTCTATTGGATGTTGTTGAAGTTGTTTTAGGTCATGGTTTGATGTCTTATTTAGAGCTATTCCAAGTTTTATATTAATTCCCATTTACTGTAATTGTTCTAAAATGACGTCCCCTCTGCCTCATGGCAGGGCATCGCTGCTGATTGGTGGGAATTTGCTGCAGTGGTGCACTGCCTTAAAAGGCAGACTCCTCCACGGTTTTGTACCTCCCCTCGTCTTCCCTATAAGGTTTTGTCCTTCCCATGGGCTATTGAGAGGGAAACTTATGGACACCATGAACTGACCAATATGATCAAGGTAATGCCGTTTATTGTTGTGAAAACACCCCTTAAATAACCCAGATAGCACACACACTGCAAACCACCCTGTGACTGGTTAATATGAATAACACACAACTCTATTGGTGTAAAATAAAGTCCTTGTGACTTCTCTCTGTGCCGTTGTTTTTTGATTCTTCTGCTGCAGTTTCTGTAAGTTTACATTCCTCTTCACTGTTGATCTCCACAGAGGTTTCTTACAAGCAGTTTCTCACTGCAGTCTTAGAGGCCCTGCAGCATAACTGCATCTAAAATCGCAGGGTCACTCACATGTCCATTTTCTGCAAGAAATTTCCCAACAATGGGCTGCCCCTTTTCCAGCAGGTTCTACCCTGGTTCTATAAAAGCCTGATGCTCCTCCCAATAAACGCTGTTTTGCTTTCACCCTACCAGCAGAATGGTTGTCCTTTCTCTCCCTTAAGGTTGTTATTATCAGAGCCACCCTCCTCTGGTATGTTGGAACATTTTGTTAGCAGAACTTTTTGTATTTGCATATTTATTTAGCAAATTTTTGACATACAGTTATATTAACATAATTTATATTTTATGTTTTATATTTATGTATACATATTTATTATTTTACCACCACCATCACCAAAACAAAAATATTAATAATTTCTTTCATGACCTATAAAGGACATCTACCAACAGCAAAATGATTCTCGGAAATCCTAAAGTCTAAAAATTTTACTCAGTAAGCAGTTTGGTGGCTAATTCTTTGTATTTCAGTGATATGAGACATAGACAATGACACAAAATGTGACTGACAGAAAGTTTCTCTCCAGAAATAAGGAATTTTATAGAGCATGCCATGCATGACCATGGCATTGATGAAAGGAAGCTCTTCATATTGATGAACATAGCATATAGCATTGGAAAAGTTTAATGGACATTTCACCTTATGTAGCTATCAAACATTATACATGCAATTTTTATTATGACCAATAAAACCTATTTCCAGTCTGTTGCAGATGGACTCTATTTAATGGTCAGTTTCCTAATGTCATCATCTTTGCTGCTACTGTGTAAAATGTAATGATTATTCCATTGCAGAACACAACCCTGCTGCATGTAGATCAGATTATCTGGGTCAATTTAAATGTTATTACTGGTTTGATTATATTGGCCTAAGGCACCGTTCATTTAAAATAAATTCCCATGTTTTCTTATCCTGTAGATAAAGAGGTTAGCTCAGTTGGTTAGAGCATGATGCCAATAATGCCAAGGTTGCAGGTTCGATCCCTGTATGGACCATTCACTTAAGAGTTGCACTCAATGATCCTTGTGAGTTCCTTCCAACCCAGAATAGTCTGTGATTCTGTGAAACATGAACAGACTAATGTTCAGATTCTTCTCCATGGACACCCCCATGGCGCAGGGGAGAAACTTGTGTGCGCTTATGATGTTGTGAGCTATGCTGGCGGTGGTTGTGCCTCTGGTAGAGTCTCCCATGCTAGTCAGGTCTCAGCGGAAGGGTCAGACAAGGTGTGTCCAAGGGCAGGATGGGCTCGCCAGCCTCCCGGCAACCATCCTAGGAGAAGGACAACTCTAACTTCAAACCCGGACAGATGGAGCTTGCTTAGCCCTGTAGGGCCATCCATCTAAGAGAAGGATACTCTAATTAAACCTACATCCTGAGGACTTCACTGCCACCGTCCAAGCTTGCTAGACCCTGGCAGATGAACCTTAGGACTAAAGGGGAGAGCCAGTTCTGCACACGCTGTGCC
>VWZG01010367.1:3384-31871 GCA_013396735.1 Grallaria varia
TATGTTTTTTTTCCCTAGCCATTTTTACTGTGTTTTAATGTGCAAATGCTTTCCTTGGTGGCCTAAAAGCTAATAGAAATTTGAAGTGTTAGGTTTGTTGTGTGTAGAGCACGTGGATTACAGTAATCTAAATCTATGAAAAAACAAGACAAGGCTGACATGTTCAAACAGACCCTGTTCCCAGCTTGGGAATCTGTGTATTGATGTGGCATGGGTTTTGTTCAGTTATGTGTGAAAACATGAGAATAATCCTTTTTGCAATTGAGTAGAAATAAAGATGTTTCAGAAGCGGAGTTAACAGGACCAGTTTTAAATTTGGCTTTGACAACAGACAGCAGATACGTATCTCTGTATTAGCACAGTGTCAAAGGTTCAAGGCAGTTGTGAGTGAGCTGGTTAATCTACACATTTGAGCCCTTCTGGTAAATTTCTTTAGAGACTGTTATAGGCAGAATAGTTAAATGAGAAGGTTTGGGTTCTTCCTTGTAGCCCTTGGTGTTCTTTATTTACTCTCAAGAAGTAAAGATGACTGTTTATTCCTGAGGAAACCTGGAGGAATGCAGCTGTCCATGTGGGGAGCTCAGTGGTAGAAGGTGGACCATGGCCTGATTGTCACAGGGGAGCCACTGAAGAGAGGCAGCTAAAGAAAGCCACTCTGTCTTGGTGTCAAAAAGCCTTTTTGTTAGTAGGCATATCTGCCCTATCTTGTATAAAGTTTTTGAATATAAATTAGTAGAAAGTTATAGATAAACAACAACTGTTAAACATCTTATACTGTTGGGGAATTTCTTGCAGAAAATGGACATGTGAGCAACCTCAGTGCTCTGGATGCAGTTATGATGCGAGGCCTTTAAGACTGCAGTGAAAAGCTATTTTTAAGAAGCCTCCATGGAGATCAACAAGGAGAGGAATGTAAACTTACAGAAGCTGCAGCAGAAGATTGAAAAACAGCGGCCACAGAGAGAGATCACGAGGACTTTATTTTACACCAATAGAGTTGTGTGTTATTCGCATTAACCAGTCACAGGGTGGTTTGCAGTGTGTGTGCAGTGTGTGTGCTATCTGGGTTATTTAAGTGGTGTTTTCACAACAATAAACGGCATTACCTTGATCATATTGGTCAGCTAGTGGAGTCCGCAAGTATCTCTCACAATATTATACGTATTATTTTGATTAATTTTATTTGTTCAAGTTTTTTTGTTTATTCAAGTATTTAATTGGATGAATTTGTATAAATATATTAATCTGAATAAACCATTGCCCTAGTCTGATGCAAGTATCAACTGATCCATCCTTCACCTCTCTCTTCTTTGATTACATATTCATGGAAAATATGTAGAAAATGTAATCAAGATTTTATTTATAACTGACTTCAGTTTTAATCTATGGTAGGGCACTTTTTCTTTTTGGTCATACTAACCATGTTTCAGTTTTTCCTTGAGTAGTCTTTACCTGTCAATCCACCCTTTCTTTCTTTATCAAGACATGCCATGGTAATGTTTATTGGTACACCTTTGACCTTTCTTATCAATATGCTTTTCATTGCTTGTCTGACTGAATGTATTTGTTTTCCCTGAAAAAAAATGTATAGTCAGCAAAAGAGGAACTATGAGACCCAGATATTTATTGGTGTTTTGCAACCAATTCATCACAGCTTTTGTTGAGGGAATTTTTTTCATATTTGAGGTACTTAATTTCAGTGTTTTGAAGGAAAATTTTATTCTTTCATAACTGTCCACAATGAAAAGACAATAATCTTACAACAAAAATTTTAAATGATGCATTTTTCAATTAATCTATTTTCTCTTTCTCATTTCTTTTTAGCAGCACTCAAATTCTGCATAAAACTTGTTTCAGTCAGCTCAAGCCACTCTTTGCTGTTCAACCGCCAAACTGAAGCATCCTGTATTCCCTCAACTCTGGCTGTTTGCAAATTCCAACTTTTTATGTCAGCTTCACTTCATCAGTTCATACATTGGAAGGCCAACAGGGATCACTAGATCACTTAGACTGAGATAAATATAACACCAGCAATTGTACCAGCAGTACAATTTCAGCTAGTTAAGCTCTGTAGTAAGCCAAATAACTGATAATGGGCTCAAGCTTATGTCTCAGAACAGCTGTCAGCCTTGACCTGAGGATTTCAACAACTGGAGAAGTATCATCACTCTGCTTGATGGCTCTGATAGTTAATCACCACTGCAATTAAAAAAATGCCTTATTATAAGTGTAAATATATCTAGCTGCAGTCTCCAGCCACTGATTCTTGTTATGCCTTTCTCCCCTAGATGCAACAGCTCATTGATGTTCAGAATCTCTCTTCATTCTGCATAAAATGTTCATTTTTAGGTCAGTTAATGCTAGAATAAAACAGTAAGCCTCAAAAGATATCACATTTGAGAGCCAGTTAGGCACTGATGTTTGTATGCTCTCTTTACTATCCAGATTCTGCAAAACCTACTTGAAAAAGAAACTTGGATGCACTATTTGGCATCTAGTTAGAAACAGTGCTGAAAACATAATTATTTATTTTTCTTTGATTCTCTAGAACTCACCTTGCTTTCTAAGGAAATCAAGCTTTTAAAGTCATGTTGCTTATCTGTTGCTTTGTCTTTGCCCCTCACTTCCCAGAGAACTTGGTAACTGACAGAATAATTCCAGCCATATGTGATGGTTCAGCAGAGATGACAAAGCTTTTGTGCCCCTCTACTTTCTTATAGAAGACAGAGGGAGGAGGGAGATCTCTGTTCTCTTTGTTCCTCTCCCCTCTTCCCTCACCCACCAGAGGAATAGCTGCTGCAGACTATTTTATTTGAGCTGGTGCCAACAAGCCAACCACTGTCTGAGTGGTTCAGAACCAGCCATATTAGTTACCTCTTCACCATCCAGCAACCAGGAGCTGTGGGAGCAATTTAAATGAGGAGGAGGAGAAAGGGTGGTTAGGGCGTGGTGGGAGGAGATACTGCAGGAGACAGGGATCACAAGATCACAAATGCTGGAATTTCTGAACTGGCGCAGGTTGGAAGGGATTAGAGGGTCATAGGAGGTTTCCCGGAGGAAGAAATTTGTCTTTAGTTTCTGACTCAAGTTGTCACAACAAAATATTTCTGTAAAAAGTCAGCATTCTAGCTCCAAATGCGTCAGCAAAGCCCACAATACATTTGTCATGATCACAACAAAGAATCTTTTCATTATATGGTGCAGCTTCTTGTTCTAAAAGGAGTATCAGATTATTTATATGTGTAGCAAATAGCCATAAGGTAAATTTTTGATGTCCAATTGCTATGCAATGTGGTTGGGATGCATTTTTGAAAAACTGTTTTGTCAGGTTTAATCCTGGTTTTGTGGCAGAAAAAGTACAACTTGCCTTGTGGTGTCATCTTCAGAAACTATTTTTTTAAGGCCAAATCATAACTTCACAAATCAAAAAATCAGATTTCTTTCTCACTTATTTTTTTACCTTTTCTTTTCAATATATTTCCTCTTCTGCCAGGCTTATTTTACAGGTCACAATTTTCCTTCACAAATAAAACATATGAAAGGAAAATAATCTTTCAGAACTAATCAATTAAGATCATAGCTTGGTGTGTTAAAAATGTTTAAAATAATTAACCGTGCTATTTATTTGGAATTCTCACAGTTTCTTGTTAAGGGTTTTCAGTTAAGGTGTAGCTCAAAAGTTATGTTAGGATGTAAATAGGTGACTCCTGAATTCCTGACAGAGCCTTCTAATAACTTTATTTTACTTCCAATTCAAAGCAAAGTTTTCTTTTTAAAGCCCTCTCTACTGCATACATCTCATATTGAAAAAAATTACTTAAGACTTTAAACTTAAAAAAAGTTTCTTTACTGAGGACTCCTCTTCTGTGGGAAGAGGACACATCACAGCATCATCTGCTGTGTGTACGAAAAAGCTAAACAAGCATGGGAACTGAAACCTGGGCTCCTGGCAGAATTGCTTCATTGGCTTCAAGAGCAAATCTCATACTTCAGAGAAGCATTATTGGGGACTCTGAAAAAAACATAATTTCTCAGGTAGGTTTTGGTTTTTCTCTTTTCTTTGATTCTCTAGAACTCTCACCATTCTTATAATATATTGTTCTTCAGTATGATCCCTCAGAAAAACAGTGAACTCTTTAAAACTATTTTTCAAGAGAACATGAAATACATTGGAAAGAATAATTCAGATTTGAAGCTCTACTGTTGAAGATATACCTTTCTCAATTGCCAAAACCTGTAAAGGATTCCTGCAATTTTGAAGGAAACTCAAATAGCAAAGACAACCCTCTATCCTCAGTATGGTGCATAACCCCATTCAGGCATGCATATGTTTGAGACCTCAGAACACCAAGCTGTACAGAACGTCAGCTGAGAAGTGTTTTAAACTGGCTCCTATTCTCCTTAATCAGCATTAACTTTGCTGAAAGCTGCATCAAATTCTGGCTATTATAGACCAACCTAAATATTTTTTTATTAATGATTAGAAACATTTCTCTTAAATTCCTTGGTGTTTGGCCTAGTTCCTAATTCAAGGACCTCCTAATGACAAAATATCTTTGGCACAGCTAACACAGGATAATATGTTCCATGTTAACCCTCATTAACCAGCTTTCTCATCCCTTGCAATGAAGAACAAATAAGCTAAACTTTAGTATTGTGTTTCTGGAACACTTCCTTTCCAACCCAAGAACAATTTTGCAGTTTTAAATAATGCTAAAATTATTTTTCTAAACCACTTATCATTGTTATGTGGTGTGTTTAGCTTAGTCAGTACTTGGATTTCAAAAGCACTTAATTCAAGCTTCTTAGATCATTAAAATTTACATTAAATTTCTTTGCATCAGTTGCCTTTGATTGCAGCCAAAGGAGTACTGAGGGATAATGGAGCATGACAGAGCCAGACTACATGACGGCTGATCAAGGAGCTTAGTTTAAAAAGGATATAAAGCCTCCAATAAAACAAAGAGGAATTAAAATGTGACAGTGGATGAAGTAATATCATTAAGCAGAAAATGAGAGATCAATGAGGAAGACAGTGCTAATATTGATAACAGCAAAAACTGGGCTGCAATGCAATTAGTGCCTAATGAAAGACAGGACAGACAGTGGCCAGTTAAACACACCAGTGTATAAAGTATTTGTAAAGCAATGGCAAGACTATAATCAACCAAATGGAAGAATTAATAGGAGATGAGGACAAGGTGAAATTCAGTGCAGGGCGGACTTACTGGAACAGGACCGGGAAGCAATGACTGAAACTAAACTATGAACTGAGTGTTGCTCATGAAGAATGAAATGGTGGGTTACGTATTCTCTTTTATTGTCTTTAATTGGCAGTAAAAGAATGGAAGCATTTCCACAGCTAAAATAGAGCCTCCCTAAAATGATGTAACTAGGGGAAGAATCAAGAAGAATTCCCTTGCAGTAGTGAGTGATAGGATCCTGCTGTTGAACCCACTATCAGATCCTGTTAATTTTTCCGCAGAGAGAAATGCTATTAGAAATGTTATCCTTACGAGAAACATTAACTTCCAAAGCACTTGTTAGGCAATATATATAATTGCTAGTAGTAAGATCTAACACTTCTTGTTATAGCAAGATTATTAAATTTTTTAATTAATTTAGCCATAATCCAAGAACAGATTACCCTGACTCAGGCCTGCCCTGCTTTAGCTAACCCATTCATCTATAATCTCACTATAAGCAAAAAGATTTGCATCAACTGACTGCAACTTGATTGTTTAATTTGGTGGAAATATGAACAGGAGGAATAATTCTGTCCAAATTCACATTTTCAGAAGACAGTTTAAAAAAAGAAAAGTCTGAAAGGACTCAACATTTAAATGCAAAAAAGGTCCAGCATTTCCCGAAGTCAAGGGTTCTTATACTGCTACACAATTTCATCTCAGTCAAGGGAAGAATTTACAGGAGAGGGCTCCAGAGGAATAAAAGAAGATATTAAAAATAATTAGAGCATATTTAGAGAATAAGAAAGTCTATGAACTATGACAGAAGATTGTCCAAGTTGTCCAAGAATGTAGAGCCAAATGAAATCACTGAAAGGTGATTCAGAAGAAGGGAGGAAGGAAAGGAGAGGAAGGAAGGAGGGAAAGTAAGATATAGATTGTAATGAGGAACCATGGATAAGTTTATTGGAGGAGGGCCGATATGGCTCTTAGAAAGCCCTTCACAAATCTGTCAGATTTTTTAAGTAATCCCAGGCAGTGTGATCAAGCAGAATCCAGGTGAGATCTGTTCTCTGAGTAGTGATTCAAAAAGATTCTCAAAGAAACTTCAGTGCTATTGGGTTAACAGAGAGCATCACTACATAGACAAATAACTCATTAAAAATTAAGGACTGGAATTGATGGTCACCTTTCTCAGTGCAGCAAAATGTACAGATGCATGAAGTCATCTGCGGTATGAAAAACAACAACCTATTGCAAAGTCACAGCAGGGCATTGTGAAACTGACTGACTGACTGACTGACTGACTGACTGACTGACTGACTGACTGACTGACTGACAGAAATAAAATGGCAGGTAAAACACAGCATAGATATAAGCAAGATATGTAGGGGGGGAAAATCCTGCCTTTTAATAGGCAGTTGTTGCACCTATTCTGTCTGACACCATTTCAGAAAGAGATCTTAGAATTACAACAGACTGTTCTGTTAAAGGTTCTATAGACTCAACAAAATCCAGCAGAAATGCAAGTCTGGCTAGGAGCAAATTACTGGCACATACAGCTATGAGCCCTGTGCCTTTACAGCTTTCCCTTTCCTCATCTCTACCTAAACATTTTTACACAAATATTTTACACAATCCCAGAAACCCCTTCTGGAAGCCCATTAGAAATTCCACGCAAGTCTCCTGAAATATTCCCTAATGCTCATTTTTCTATTCCTTATCATTTACATCATTCAATGCAATTCTCATGGCTGTGCCCAAGCAGTTCCCTTGATGGCCATTAATCAGTGACCATAGAGCTCTGGTCTCCAATACTGTCCTCATGATCACCTCTTCTTATAACAATGCACAAGGAAAAAGTATCACTATATGCCTTCATTTGTTTTGTACTTTTCTTTCTATGTCTGGTGGCAATTAATTTGGGAAACATGATACTGGGATAGAATGACATTTTATTGAACCTATTATAGCTAATTTATGTAATTCTGTGCAAAATGAGGATTCACTTGGCTGAACTGACACTGAAAAACACCTCTTGTTAGCAGCTTCCAAATGAGTTCATGCATTAAATTAGTCTCTTAGTAGTCATGATCAATGTGTGACTGGCATAGATCTTTTCCAGAGTGGTCTGAATACTTTAATATTCAAGACCACTGCAACTTTGGGTGTGGAAATACTTTGTTGTTAGTCACTTATCTAGAAAGTATACATAACTGTGTCCTGGAGAAGGCAGAAGAAAAGAAAAATATTTTTTTTTCAAAATCCAAAATCACAGAATCAAAGAACAGTTTGGTTTGGAAGGGACCTTTAAAGGTCATCCAGTCCAACCCTCCTGCAATGCCAGGAAATAGTCAATTCAATTAAAAAGGTGTGCAAAGACCTGTTGAACAAAAGAGAAGGAATCATGATTAATTTTCTTATTAAGAAACCAAGATGAAATCCTAAATAAATCCCCCTTATGAATCCCTCTTACTCTATATGCGTGTTGCTTTTGACATACTATATTGTCAAGAACTGCATCCTGGTGCAGTGTGTAAACACTTTGACTTCTGTCATCAAAGTGTCTATAGAATTTTGTAATTTTGCTTCCTTCTTGGGCTTCTCCTGATGTTTAATTAGGATGTAAAAGAATCGTAAACCCAGTGTAAAGAAAAAGCCCTCTTTCTTCTAAGTACATCATTTTTAACATGCTGAATAATAAATTTGAAGCCTATAACTTGTCACTGAAATATCTTTGGAAAACTACAGTAATATTAAATAGTCTGTCATTTTCATATAAATTCCTTCAGCACTTCAGTTCTGAACTGGATTTGCCTTAATTCTGTTGTTCTCTAAAATTTGGTAAAAATATATGCATTGATATTAGCTGTGGATGTTGACTTTTGATTCAGAAGGCAAAACAGATGATTTGCAGTATGTAATGAAGGGTTCCCTTTTTTTGTGATAACATAAAGTATCTCTTGCATGTAAACTGTTGAACACCATGTGGAATTATTTGCTGATTACCCATTATTGAAATTGTGCATTGGACAACCTGTCACGGAAAATGAACAATATAATCCAAACAGTGATATTGCCTCAAAAGCCAGATCTTCCACATAAATCAGCAATAGATTGGACCTCTTTCTGAAATAAGTTTGTTTTCCTATTAAGACTGGTCAATACAAACAAAACAGAGTCAACGGCACCATGATCATTACAGCAATGTGATGCATAATCCACTGAAAGCAACAAATGCTGATTGAAATTGGTAATTATAAAGCTGACAATAAAAAGCAATAAGGGGAGCTCAAAAGGATCTCAAATCAAGTTTTTCTATTGTACCACAAGAGGTTTTTAGTAATTTGCAGATGTAATTTTTCATCATAAAACATTTCATGCTTAGAGACTATCTAGCACTTTTAGTTTACTGATATTTTGTTGAAAATTATCTCAGAAGCAAAGTGGGATCCAGGCAATGAATGTACATTTGTAGGGAGACAGCTGTGGGTATATTTATGCCTACTTTAGTCTCTGCTAAGATCCTTTTGTGTTTTCCTTCAAAGATGCCTCCAGCATTTGCACTAAGTCAAGACAATGCTTGTACACTGTGCACACTACAAAGACCCAGGTCTCTGTCCATGGGTGTTCACTGCCTGTGTGGTATAGGGAAAAAAAACATATCTCTAATTTCATACATAACACTTGCAAAAATACACATATAGAATAAAATAAGATATAAAAAGAACATTAAAGACAGTGTTCTTCTCTGATGGCTGGAGGATGAACTTTCCAGACATGAAATTGGGGGTCTAGATGAAGTATTAAAGTGAGGCAATATGCTGAAATACATAGGTGTGCAACATATTTGAGGGTCAGTCATCTTCCAGTTGTAAAGTTAAACTAGCTGAAAGTTATCTGTAGACCTAAGAAACAGAGTTTACACCTTAAAGGAGAAGAAATGTGACTACTCCCAAGAAATGTTATCTAAAGGTTATACCAAACTCAATTAGGGACTGTGTTGTGCCCTTCTATTCTCAGAATTTTCTTCTTGTAGGAAGATAGTAAAATCATAGCACAAACCTAGGATTTTCAGGCAAAAGTTGGTGTTTGTTTTCATTTAGTCTCAAATCTCAGCATGATAAGAACATCTCTGCAAAAACCTTTACACCTTTGCATTGAAGGTAGCTGGGGACATTCAGGATTTTTTGAGGCTTGAGACTTCCATTAGTGAGAGGAGGCTCCTTTGTGAACTCTGACAGGTTTTTCATGGCATCTGTCTATGTGAATTATTTATGAAAAGCTACATTGGAAACAGAGACTGCTCCATGCTTCACACGACCCATTGAATTGGTTCTATATGACTTTTGCTTGATCTGGGATTGGAATTGGGATTGTAATTCTAAAAAAGCTGAATAAAACTTTATGAGGTAAACCAAATGAATAGTATGCATTGTGACAACTTTATGAAAAAGGTACTAAGGGATCTGACGCGGAAAGATGCTCTCCTTGATCTACTGCTTGTCAATCGCCAATCGAGGGAGGGGATTGTCCCTCCCTGGTCCACACTGGGACAGCCTCGTCTTGAATACTGTGGGCAGTTTTGGGCACCACAATGTAAGAAAGATATTAAGCTGTTAGAGAGTGTCCAAAGGAGGGCAACGAAGATTGTGAAGGGCCTTGAGGGGAAGCTGTGTGAGGAGCAGCTGAGGTCACTCGGTATGTTCAGCTGGGGAAGAGGAGGCTGAGGGGAGACCTCATTGCAGTTACAATTTCCTTGCGAGGGGAAATGGAGAGGCAGGCACTGATCTCTCCTCTGTAGTGACCAGTGACAGGACCCAAGAGAATGGCCTGAACTTGTGTCAGGGGAGGTCTAGGCTGGGTATTAGAAAAAAGTTCTTCACACAAAGGGTGTGGGCACTGGATTGAACTCCCCAGGGAAGTGGCCACAGCACCAAGACTGACAGAGTTCGAGGAGTGTTTGGATGACAGTCTGGGGCACATGGTGTGACTCTTGGGGATGGTCCTGTGCAAGGCCAGGAATTGGACCAGATTGATCCTTGTAGGTTCCTTCCAACTCAGCATATTCTGTGATTATTTTTAAACTAAAATTAGTTGCCAAAAGAGTAATAATATTGTTTAAATTATGGATGCAACATGGAAGAAAAAACAGCCTAAAATTACCACCAGATTGATAATTAAAATGGCTAGTGATAAGGTGAGTTATCGTTATTTTGTGAGTGTTATTGTTATTTTAGTGGGTCTCATGAAAATAATCATGAAGCTGGGTCATACTGCCAAATGTGAGACTTAGACCTCCACACAATTTGTGCTCCTGTTTTATCTCACAGCAGTTCATCCTCTTCTCCCACTGTTCAAGTTATAGTTCGCAATCCCTTGCTGAGATACCCTTTTCACCTTGAATAAAATACAGTTTTTCTCCCTGCATTTAGAATATCCCTTTGCATAACAAACCCACACACATCCCTTCTTGTTTCTTTGCACTACAGCAGCAGCTTTTCCTCAGTCTTTTAGCCTCCACTTTTGTCTTTTGATCTCATCCATTATGTTTAGGTTAGAGTTCATTATTAGCAATTCCAGACTAAGAGCCTTTAATAGACTTTTGAAACTTCTTCAAAATGCTCACAAAAGTTTTATTCATATATTGTTGTGCTGTGATTTTGGTTTTGTAATATTGTGGTGAGAGAGGAGGAGAGAGTTTAGTGCGTATTATGTACCTGTGATTTTTTTTTATTGAATAGAAAACTAAAAATCTCTTCAAGAAGGATCATTAAGAGCAGCAGTAATAATTACTGATCATTTAATAATAAAAAATATTTTATAGTTATGCCATTATTTATGTCCTGATGTAAAAGCTTGACGTTAGTACACTTTCAGTGTAACAGTTTGATTAATGTTAATAATGTGATAGGTTTGTTCCTTTAGGCATCACTCAGAAAAAAGACCTTCTTAGGTTAACATAATGCTCACCTATGTTACTCTATTCATTTTCTGATTAGCAAAGCCTATAAGAATGATGCAAAACTTGGGTGCAGAAATACAAATATTTAATCAGGCAATGACTGTGTGTTCTCTACACAAACATCTTCCTATTGTTCTCTTGTGTTAAACACAGAGGACAGAAGAAAGCAAATTATAAGGGCTAGCTCATGATAATTGTGGTACTTCCCACTGGAGCTCCTTAGGAAACACTAATTGAAATCAATGGGCCTATTGAAGGTGTAAGAAATTAGTCAGGAGGAGCAATGACTTTGCAGGTTAACTCTAGCTTCTCTGAAATTACTCTGTCTTCTAGTAGCCTATCTGACTAATTTGTTTATTGAAAGATTTCCTGCTTCTGCAAATGTGAAGTCTATCTTGTTTTCTCTTGATATCTTAGTTATTACCTTTCCAGTTCCTGTTGATGTTGTTGATTGAAACCATATCTGTTATTCTTCTTAATGTTGGGACTTTCTTTCACTTTACAACAGTCAGATTGGGTTTCCAGAAGATCTCATTTTGATTTTCTAACCACCTGAAAATTGTGTTTTATTCTGATTTTTAAATTTCTCTGAATTTTCACCTTCTTATTTATTTTCTTTCTGCCTCTGTCTTTTGAATCAAGTTTTGGTATAATTACTCAAGACGATAGTTGTCTTCACTGTTCATTAGTATAGTAGTCTTTGAATCTGTTTCTGTTTACTGATTAGGGCTGATTTAGTAAAGAAATTACTTGAGGTGAACTTTTTCATCACACAGGTATGTTTTTTATGCAAAGTACTGACCTATTTTATTCTGTTTTGCATTGTCAGTAACTGCAGAAGCAATTGTTGAGGCCCCTCTTTCAAATTTTTGCCTAGTTCTTCCACCACACAATTGGCTGTGATTAATATGCAAAATAACAGGTTTGGTTGCATAACCTGAGTACTGCAAAGAGTATAAAAATATTTCTGGCACAGAAGTCAGAGTTGGATCTTGAGTCTGAAAATTAAGAACTTTTAGAAATTGGGACCTGATATATAACTCCTGTCCTCTCTCATGCAGGAGTTGCAGGGGCAGGAGGGGAAGAGTCATTCTTATTCATGAAAGAGTCTCAGTTTTGTTGAAGAGCGGGGCTGGGAAGACAGCTGTAAAAACCACTGCACAACAAAGGAGTAATTCCACTGCCATGGAAAACTATTTGGATGTTAAAGTTATAATCTTACTAAAGGAGGCAAGCAGTCAAAGAGCTTGTGTAAATAGTATGTGAACCCCTAAGGCATTTCTTCTAGACAAGATGAGTGTCCTGTGCCCTGAGAGACATATGTGCCTTGTGTGGTATGCAAGAACCATAATTTCACTTAAGCTGTGAAGATGAAAAGGCACATGATGAAAGACATGATTTGATAATGCTTTATTGTCATGTTAATTTAGGCAGAAATCATCTGCCAGTTTTTGTATAGCTGTCACAGATGGTAAAAAATGTTTAGTTTTGGTATCTTGATACCAAAAATGCTCTGCTAGCTTCAGTCTTCTCATGGCTTCCCTAAACCACCTGGGAAGCATTGTCAACAGCTTAATCATTTTATTTTTCCTTATATCACAAAATCACATAATGGTTTGGGTTGGAAGGGACCTCAAAGACCATCTAGTTCCACCCCACTCCCATGGGTGTGGTCAACTTCCTTTAGATGTCATTCAAAAATTAGTTCCATGCCTATATTCAAGAGAACTGTAAAAATTAACAAACTTTCAAAATGAAAATGAGTGAAGAAAGAATACTTTCTGACCAGGAAGGAACTGTGTCTCAGACAGCTCAAATTGTTTGCACTCCATGCACTACAATACTGCAGAAGCACAGGCAATCTCACAGCTAAATATGCTGCTTAATCAAAGACTTCTATTTTATGAACATTTTTATTTATGCATATTTTTCATAATTATTTCCATATCTGGACCATTATTTTTCTTGTCCTTACTAACTAATTATTTTTCTAAATTATTTCCTAAATTGTTAATGTTCATGTTCAAATTCTACTTCTCTAAAGAAAATCTTTATTCCAATGAAGCTCAAACACCACCCTATCTGCTTCTGCCTTCTTTGGGCTGTGATCCCTCAGCACCAGCACATTCTCTAGAATTGCACCTGATTATTGGAGAACACTTGGTTTTATTGTGATAATGCCTCTCTAATTGCCCTTATCAGGACAGGGCATAGAGAATTCCCACTCCACTTGTAACTCGAAGATCTTATTATCCTCTGCTCAGTTAAATGTAATTTTGTTTTCACTGCCTTTCTCAGGGCACATAAATGAGGCAGCAAGTTCCCCTTTTCATTACATTTGGTGTTTTGACCTCTGCTGCTTGAGGCAGACCATATGTTAAGAAAAATTAAACCATCGTTAGGCTTGTGGGGGAGCAGCTGAAAAGGATAAAGGCTCCTTTTGGCCTTTCAATACTTACAGGGGGCTTGTAAGAGAGATGGGGACAGACTTCATCATAGGGCAGTGACAGGAAAAAGGGTAACATTTTTAAACTAAAGGAGGGTAGATTAGGTATAAGGATGAAATTTTTTTATGATGAGGGTGGTGAAACGCTGGAGCATTTGGCCTGGAGAGCTGGTAGATGTCTCCTCTGGGTTTGGCTGGGGTAGAGCTAATTTTCTTCAGAGTGGCTAGAGTGGGGCTGTGTTTTGGTTTGTGCTGAATACAGTAATGATAATATAGAGATGTGGTGATAATAATGTAGAGGTGTTTTTGTCATTGCTGAGCAGGGCTTACACAGAACCAGGGCCTTTTCTGCATCTCGTACTGCCATGCTGGCGAGGGGACTGGAGTGCTTGGGAAGGTGGGAGTAGACACAGCCAGGACAGCCAACCTGAAATGTCCAGGTAGGTGGGAGGAAGAAGAGGGAGGGGAGACATTTGGAGAGACAGCATTTGTCTTCCCAAATAATCATTATGTGTGATGTGCCACTGCTCTCCTGAGGATGGCTGATCAACTGCCTGCCCATGGGAAGCAGCGAATGAACCCCTTGCTTTGCTTTTTTTCTGTGTGGCTTTTTCTTTCCCTATTAAATTGTCTTTATCTCAACCCACAAGTTTTCTGGCTTTTACCCTTCCAATTCTCTCTGTGTACCAGATGGTGGGGGAGTTAGCAAGAGGCTTCGTGGTTCTTGGTGTCTGGCTGGGGTTGAACCACAGCAGTGCTCCATCCCTGCGGACATTCAAGGTCAGGTTGGATGGTGCTCTGAGCAACTTGTTTTAGTGGAAGATGTCCCTGTTTATTGCAGGGGGGGTTGGACTAGATGACCTTTACAGGTCCCTTCCAGACCATTCTGTGATTGTATAATTGTTTTGGTTTTTTAACCCACGTGGAGGGAGGTGTGCCTGACTCTCCGCCTCAGCTACCAGGAGCCCCCAGTTGCTGGAGGTGGCATTGATTATTCACAAACAGCACTTTAACCTTTCAAGTCAGTGCTGATGTTCCAGCACGAAGGCGAGAATGCATGGGGAGGCCCTTTGAAAGGGAAAGCAAGCTGAAGCCTTACTCCGTGGGAGCACTAAATATCTTTTGATAGATTTTATAATAGTGTTGCCAAAAAGAAAGATTGTTTTCCACAGCAATGTCAAAGGGACTGGGGACGCTGCAGAAAGGGGTACCCTCAGAAAATAAATTCATTTGTTTGACTTTCAAATGTTATAAACTTCAGCTTATTTCATGTATTTGAAACAACCTGAAAATTTTGTGATTTTTAAAGGAAAATAGAACATTCTGTAGAAAAAAAAAAAAGGAAATAGCATGGGATTGATATGGAGTAAATTAATTTGCATCTTTTACTGTTACGTTTTACTTGTGAAGGAAAAAAAATTACTTATTCTTCTGCCTCTTGCTACTTTGTTCCATTCTACTGTATCAGACTTCCTCTTATGTGAGGTAAAAATTGGATTCAACAGTAGTAATTGAAATATAGAATGTGAATTTGGGAAGTGCCTTGGAATTTTAGTCTGAAACTTTTAAATACCAGCAATTCAGGACTCATCAAGGACTATTCCTTTGGCTTCATGTAGCCTATATTCCACCTTTAACAATTTTGAAGATAAAAGGTTCAGTCAGCATGAATTAACTTGAAAATATATGAAAACTAATGTGACAGCAACTTTCCAAATGCCAGCAGAGTGAAAAGAGTGAATTTCTTCCCACTTCTTTGGGAAATGATGTAGGAGAGAATAAAACAGATTAAGGAATGGTGACCCACTGCTCTGTATACTGAACACTTCAGAGGCACACTGTGTGGTATCACAATCCAGAAAGAGGAATTAAACTTAGATGGTTTTCCAGAAAATGGAATTTGTAAAAATGTGCAGCAGAGGTAGAATATGTCTTCAATCCAGACTGATACTTTATATGGCATTTCATAATGTATATTTAAAAAAATTCCATCTTAAAATTTCAGTCCCCAAAGTAAACTTCAGCCAGAGCATCAGCTCAAATAGCTATGTGGATTTCTGCCTTTTATGAGGTCTGTTAGTGAAAAGATCTGCACCTAAGAGACAAGAGTATGTGTCATTGGAAAAATTCCACGTAAGAGGATAAGACCACTTCAGACTGTCAAAAATAAGATGACTATTTTCAGATCTCTTCCAGTAAATTTTTATATAGTGAAGCCACTGCAGGTAATACCTCCATCTCCTCCTTTCCACCCCTCTCTCCTCTAGACATCTGTTATTCATCCCCACAGTGGCAGGGACTTCTTTCAACATGGTTTTACACACCAAGCCTTTTCCCTCAAAGCCAGCATCCCCACTGCAGTTTATGCATTTCTATTCCTAAATTCTGCCTTTCTACTACCACCTTGAGGTTCTCCGCACTTTTCCAGACCTTTCTTTCCCCACTGCTGATGCTCCCACTCCTCTGCAAGGGCAGCACTCACACATGGGAGCTGGTTTATGTGTATTCCTTTCTCAGGTAAGGACTGGCTGTGTGATACAGGGCTGCTGTTACCCAACCAGGCATTAACACTTGTAATCAGCCGTGGTCAGCATGGTCCCCGGACAGTGCTGCTTTGTGTTTAGGAGACATGGAGTTCAGGCTGCCCAGTGGAAGAGTTGTAGATCTGTTCCAGGCAGGCTAGCAACTGTACTCTGCCATCCTGCTTTAGAGGGCTAACTGGGATCCAAGGGACAGAGAAGGGGTGAGGAACTATTGCCATCTCTCCATACTGATTAATGCCCGCCAACACCTTCTTAATTCAATATTTTTCTAGTGATTTAAGCCTGTAAAATGCGTGGCTTTCAAAAGTTAAGGAAAAACAGCGGAATAACATCGGATTTGGCATGTGGCCTCCTAGACTCACAGAGAAACAGACTTGAATTAGAGATTTTTTTCCCCAAATAATTGTGTTTTGTAAAAATTTAGTGTTAAATCACTTGAAAACTTATTTAGTCTAATCTTGGCTAGCTATTTATTTTGCAGAGATCTGCTATAGAGAATTAACTAGAACCATCTATGCCTCTGCAAATGGTGCTGATGATTCTCCTGCTGAAATGTTTGTTGCTGCCTGCTAATGGGGCCTATAGAAATCCCAGTTCTAAAGGATGTTGACAAAATTATTTGGAATTAATTCTTTCAAAGGAAATAGAATTGATGGTTTTGGGAGGGATGAAGTATTATGTACAACAGCATCAAGCTTTTCTATAGAGGGTGTTTTTCATAGTTGTGTTTATTATTCAGAAAAATCAAAGACATAAGATAGGATCAAAGTCGCTATACTTCAGAATGATACAGAAGGAGGGCAATGGGAAGACAATCGAGTATTCTGACCTACTTGAAGGCCCCTGGGCTCCCTTTATATTTTGGTTGAATGCATCAACAAAACAATATCGTGTCTCTAACCTAACATCTTTTGGGGTAGCTTATATCAATGTTCATATTTGTTGAGAATGTGATCTTCTGAAAATATGTATGAAAATATGTAGGGCAGTTAGAATCATGGAAACACAGGGTAATTTAGGATGTCAGGAGGTCATCTCTCAAGCCTTATGCTCAAAGCAGGGCTTTGATGTTTTATCAGGTTGCTTTTAGGTTAGATTTCCATAAGGGAGGATCTTAACTCCAAAAAATAAAATTCTGGCCTATTAGTGCTGAAATCTTATCTATATTGATTCATGTCTGTTGTGAATAACCATATGCATATTAAATGGTCATGAAAGTATTTTCTTTGGCACTTGATTTCTTTATTGCAAGCAATACAGCTGATTAATTAATTACTGTCAGTATCAGCCAATATTCTGGATTCAGTAAAAAATGCATACTTACACTGTGTCTTAGAAAAAGTACTGACATTACTATTTGTTAACTGTGGCATTTGTGGGCCTTATCCCTATTATAGTTGTATTTTCTGTAAGCATAGTGTTATTTTTTTTGTATCTCACACAAAATAAGGAAGGAATTAATACAGTTGTTCTTCAAAAAAAAAGAAAAAAGAAAAGAAAAACTAAAAAAAAAAAAAAAAAAAAAAAAACAAAAAAAAAAAAAAAAAAAAACCACTATGAAAATTTCACTAAAGCTTGCAGAAATAAGGGAACTTTTCTATAAGTTTGAACTTCCCTAGGCTTTAATGGCAAGGATACATTTCACCAATTATTCCACAGTTGTTTTAGAGGGTTATAAAGAAGGACATCCTTCTTTCTTTAATTTTCCTGTATGATACAAGTCCAAGTCATGCATTATTCTGTTTGGGCCCTGTTGATCCTACAGAAATTAGCTTTTCTTTCAGTTTTGGCTAGAGCTTTATAGATGAGAAAATATGATGAAATTGTTCAATGTGAGAAGAGGACAAAAAGCAAATAAATATTTTACAATAACTGCAGTTGTTGAAATGATGTTTTCTCTGAATGACGCACATATAATTCCCTTTCCCAGCTACTCAAAATGCAGCTATCAATATTCTCTTGATCTGACCATAATATTTTTAGCCCTTGAATCCTTGCATTGATCCCATTGTTTTGCTGCTGACTGCAGGATCTTTTTAACTTATAATGAAAGTCTTATTGACAATTGGAATTTTTTGCTGTCATTTTAAGTCCCTAGTCTTTTGTCTTTTCCTGTAGATGGAAAACTTCCTTTTATGCAAGGCACTGGCCTTGCTGAACCATCTGCTCTCCTCTTTCCCGGAAAAACGTACTTTTTATATGATGTCGTAGCAGGAAAACTAGACATACAGAGAAGCATATGAGAGACTCAATACTTATTTTACTTTTTTTCACTTCTTTTTGCAAAGTGCAAGTCCTTTGGCAAGAGATTTGGATCTGTAATCTGTCATGTTTTAAGAACTGTTCAGATTTTAAAAAACAAACTCTGTATTTGCTATAGGATTCAAACAGGGAGAAACTTATTTCAATATGATATGATTTAACATCTGCTTTTGCTTTAAACAGTTTCCTTCTCAGGATAGAATATGGAGGTTCAGACAATACCATTCAGCTATTACAGGGACAAGATGGTTTTGTTTGTTTGTTTGTTTACTTTGTTTTGTTTTATTGGGAAATTCAAACTCTTGGCATTGAGTAAAGCATTTAGAACTTTCAGACTTACAAACAAACAGTATCTAGGCATGAAATATTTTATACAATTTTAACAGTTTATTTTTTTGTTCATTAAAAAAAATAAACTTCATTTTTAGTCATGCTATTGAACATTGAAACTGGTAATTATGCAGTCCTTTTTAAGAAAAAGAAAAAAGTATGGAGGTAAAAATAATATGAAGACAAGGTACTAAGAAAATAATCTGATCTAAATGTTTCTAGAATAAGAGTTGTTCCTTACTTAACCAGTTGGCCGTGTTTAACAACATTTCCAGGGAGCTGACCCTGGCATATATTCTTGACTGTATTTCTTTGATCAGCCTTTTACAAAAAAAAGCATACCAGTGTGACATTCAACACAACAGCAACAAAAACAAGCAACAAACTGGGGCATGAACTACATAAGTCTATTTTCAGCTGTTGAAATTGCTGCTTTTTCTTTTATTGGCAATCTCCCCAGCTCAATAATGATTAGTGAATTAGTGTGCAGCAAACATTTGTGATACACAAACTTTATTTGACTGTTTCCAAATCTAAAATGAATGCAATTACCAAGAGGCTTGCAACTCTTCAATTAGTTTCGCCAGAATGACTGACTTGATTTCTGCATCTACAGTCTTGACAGTCCAATACAAAACAGTGAAAGTCACTGAATACTTGAGCAGATGATGATCCAAGTCTCACCCCGCCGCTCGCGCTGTCAGCATTCCGTGTCAGTGTCGGCAGTGCAGTGCAGTGGTTGTCCTGCTGTTTCTGTTAACAGCGTTTTAGCACTTCTTGTACCTCATATTTCATAGCTGCTGGGATTGAGGGAATTTATAAGCACCCGCAGTGTCATCTCAATGATCTCATTGTGTCCCTTTTCCACTTTCTGTATTTTGAAAACTTCCCGAAAATGTCATATAGGTGTCAGGATTCTCCTTTCCTTCTCAGGTTAGTAGGTTTTCTTGCATCTTTCACTCCCTTTTCTGTTTTAGCTGTTTCCGAGGATTCTTCCATAGCAGGCTTTTTTTTTTTTTTTTGTCCTGTCCCATGCCTGTATCTAACACTGCAAAAAACCCTGCTTTTAGGGAATCTATAGGCATAACCTGTCCTACTTCTGTCCACTTGACATTATGAACATAGAAAATTCTAGATCTGAAGGCAGAATTGGAACTATTTCTTTTTCCACAAAGTTTTTATGCTGTTGTATGTCCCGGTTGCTCTTTTCAATTTGCCTGATCTATAAACACTGCCTCTAATTTTGAAATTTATCAGATGGGACATTGGAACAGATATTTGGTTTCAGTTTCTTGACCAACTGAATAATGTGTTTTCTTCTGATGTTGTGGACTCTAATTCTGTGGAGTGAAAAACAGTAGACTTGATGGGGAAGCCACTTTATCTCACGAGAAGGTCTCGGTGAAGAATTTATAACAATGCATTATTTATCATTCAAATTCAGGCAGACACCAAAAACATAATTCTGGTGCTGCAAGCTTTTTACTCCATTCTGTACAACTAAGAGTGAGATCTTGCATCTCTGACTTATTTAGCAGCCTTGTGAGCAGGTGTGATACTTTTACCAAAACTCATGTTTACTTGAGTGAGAGGAGCAAAAGCTGACATATTTCTCCAGTAAATTTTTTCTAACATTTTGTTTCTACATCTTTCCTTATGTGAAATTAAAGGCAAAATGTTTTATTGGTGTGAATATAGATCAGCGTAGGAGTTGTGTATTTGATGTATTTCCATATTGTATGTTATGCATTTCTGTATTGGCATATAACAAAATGCAATGCAATCTACAAGTTAAAAATATTCCATTAAGCCTTGAGGCACCTGGGGGGACATAAAATGAACCTGCTGTACATTGGCATTGTATTTCTCACCAAGGGACAATGAAAAGACCATGTATTTTATATGGTGACTCATAAGACCTACATAAGTATTTTTTGATGTGCCCCTACTGTATCTTTTTTTCTTTTAAGTCATGTAAAGAATGTTATGTTATGCAAGGAGGACTTATCACCAAGTACTGTCTTTTTTTTCAACTCCTGTTGATTTATTTTTTTTTGTTGTCGTTATTGAGACTTTTCATTAAATAGGAAGAATGCATATACCAGGAATATCAATAATGTGTTGTGGGTCAAAGACATTTTACTCAGTACTACAAACCATGAAATTCACAATTCCTTTGTTCCTTACCATACAATTTTAAAAAAGAAAGTCATGGGTATTTTTTTACTGTCTTCTTTTTATTTATCATCTAGCACATTTTCCAAGCTTCAAGAAACTTATTTTTTATTATATAAAAGCAGAGGTTCTTAAAGAATCATGTGACTTAAAATCTGGAACTTTATATAAAATACTTACTTTTTTCCAGGCTCACTGTAAATGTACAAGAGTCAGAAATATTTATTTTCCCTTCAAGAGCCTTCCTGCTACAAAAAAGGACTAAAAGTTGACCAAAATTAAAATGCCTTCGTTTTCATTCAGATTGCTGTGTAAACAGATAAACATAGTAACTGGCAAAGGGATCAGGAATATAAGAGAAAGAATGATTTGGTGCCCTGATAATGTTTTGTTATCTTCAAAACTATTCCTATAATATCATCTAATGCTATTATGTCTCATGAGATCATGATCATAGAATCAAAGAATGATTTGGATTGGAAGGGACTTTAAAGATCATCTAGTTCCAACCACCCTGGTGTGGGCAGGGACACCTTCCAATAGATCAGATTGTTCAGAGCCCCATAATAACTATAATACCTAATCTAAACCTACTTTCTTTCAATTTGAACCCATTCCTCCTTGTTCTGCCACTACATGCTATTGTAAATAGTCTAGCCCTATCTTTCCTGCACATTCCCTTCAAGTACTGAAGTCTTTGCTAGGGAGATACCTAAGGTGCCAACATCAGTTTGCATAAGGCTGTATGAAGACATCCAGGCACTTGCTGGGGCCCCTGACATAATTCAGTGGACAACTTGATGGAATAAGGAAGAATTTGGCAGAAAAATGGATATCCTGAGTGAAGCAGAAGTCTTATTTAGTCCAGTACCCAGGGACAGTCTTTTGATTTCTAGCAGCCTGAAGCCCAAGCAGTTGCTAAACTTCATACATCATGTGGCATTCTTATCTTTAAGGCATTTTTCTTCCATGAAATCTTCAAAGGCTCTTTGAACCCATATTAACCAGCAGCATCTCCTGCACACACAACTGTGCACTATCAATAAGTATAAGAAAGATACCCTCTTTTTCCTTTTGAACTTGCCAAATAGTAACTGTATTTCATACACTTTAGTTCTGGTTGTGAAGACAATAACTAACTGTCCCTTTTTGCCTATTTCTGTGTCACTCCTGACTGTTTATCCTCCTTCCTTTTCTCTTTCCATGCTGAGGAGTCATTGTTGAGTATTTCACTGTTTTTCTCTATATTATCCTTCTGCCCTCCCTGGTAATATTTACAATTGTATTGTACACATTCTGAGAAACACAGACCAGGACTGCACAGAGTATTCAAGATATGGGCTTTATACAGGTCTCAAAATGGTTTTTTGCTCATTTCTTCCCAACTCCTACATCTCGTTTGTACTGTTTATTCCTGATGAGCACTGAATTGATATTCTCATCAAACTACTTCATCCCCAAGAATCCGTTCTTGAGCAGTAACAGTTAGTAAAAAGCTTGTCTTCAGTATGCAAAATCAAGATTGTTTCTTCACCATGAACATTATTTGTCTATACAGACTAAAGTATTAGCTTCGAAAGTTTAGTTTCACATTCCAACTTATTTTTGTTATTTTGTCATTTATGCTGTTGAATTCCCCTATTTTCTCCTCACCAAGAGGTGGTTTAGGGAGAAAAAGACAGTGCCTTATGAAGTCTTACAGGTGATAGGTAGGGTGATGTTGTCCCCAGCTGCAGCATTGCCTGCAGCAGAACTACCAGAACCTTACAGGTGGGTCTAATACATGCACACCATAACACAATGCTCTCCAGCCATCTACCAAATGTAAGAAATGTGAAAAAATTGATGTCATTGCCATTCATCAGAATTAACTTTTACAAGGATCTCATAAAACAGACAAAACAGGGAATTACCATTTTATTATGAAACAATCCCTTGTCCTCCTGATTCTCTGGGGAGAGATAGCAAACACCTCCAAAAAGGTAAGCATAGGAAATCTTATATGAGGTACTAAAAATTCTAGACTGGAGAGGAATATTAGTCTTAAAGCACATTGTAATCTTCCTCTCTGTGCCTGAGAGTCCTCCCATTTTACTGGTGATAAATACCCTGTCTCACTCTCTTATCTATAGGAGATAATCTCTTTCTCACTTTTTCTTGCTATTATTCTCCCCCTAGTCCTATCCCCTGCATTATACAGCTCCTTTTCCCCTTTGGTAGCTGAACTAACATTGTCTGGTTAAATTCAAAGAGTTTTTTCTCAGCTTATATGTGGATGTGAAATTTGCAGTTTCTGGGCCTTCATAACCCAAAGATTGCCTATTATTTTCTAAACAGACCAATAAGTTCAGCCCTTTTCCCACAGACCCTCACCAACCCCCAGTCTTGAATGCAATCTGTTAACTAGTCTCTTTCCAAATGGGTGATTGCTTCAGAAGGCAATAATCTCCTGAGTGCCCCATCTCGAGGCTCCAGTTAAGATTAAAAGTAAGGAGCACTGATCACTAAAAAGTCACAAAGATTATTAAGCAAATCAGTTATTGGTACTAATTGCACTGTCATAGTTTCAAGGGGGTGTGTGTGTGTGTTCATTTCTCATGTAGGTTTATGAAAAGTAATTTTAAAGGAAACATCCAAACATTCTTTTAATTTCTTTGTGCCTTAATATAACAAAATTATTATAATTCCTCCACTTTCTGAAGGATTTCTCTTAGCTATAGCTGAGTTTTACTTGCTTAAATGGACATTTATTTCTATATGAAGGCACTCTGGCTGCATGGATGCTCCCTGCAGACTATGTGACTGAGACAAGGGTTCTTTTTCTTCAGGGATGATTATTTCTTTTCTTTCTTTTTTTCTCTTGACGTATTTACATCTTAATGAAACACAAATTAACAACAAATGTGTTCAAAACAAATTAACCTTATCTCCAGCACACCTCTCCCTGCTACTATTACTATAGACTAATTTTAGCTATTAGAAGATATGTTCAGAGAAGTTGTGTTCCTCAGGGTCAGTGCCAAAGGCAGGAAATGGGTCTCTGAGACATGTTTAACCTCACAAAATTTCAATTTCACTGGTTTTGACAGCCTTTTGTTTACATAATTTTACAAAGAAATCTGGCTTGGAATGACATTTTCTGGCTGGGAAGTTTGAAATGTTTCCTGTGTGGACTGACATTTTAAAAGCTGAGGAATAGCTCATAACTACCAGAAGAAATCAGACTATACAGCAGACTCATGGAGGAACTCTCCAATGCAGTCTGGTGATAAAACAAATTTAATTTTTAGCCCACACATCAAACTTCAGGTCACTGTTAGTGATCTATGACAAAGATGGTCTTCTGCTGCCTTTTCAATGTACAACCCGGCAGTGCAAAACAAAACCAAGCATTGCCAAGAGCATACTAAAAGGAATGGAAAATTGCTCAATTGAAGAAGTATTCAGATTGGAGCAAGAACATTGGGCAGTAAAAACTGGGGAAATAAAAGCTGAAGTTTAAGACATTTTGTTGTAAGTTATCTAAGAGATTCTGCCAGATGTCTACAAAAAATTAGAAAATGCAGCTCCACAGCGTATCCTTTTAGGGATTTTTTTAATTCTGTGTTATAATAATCTCTGTGAGGGAAATAGAGAGATTAGGGCTGAATTAAGTGCAGATTCACAGTGTGGAAGATCTTGGTTGAAATGAACAGTCCCACTTTTAGGCAGAAACTGGTAACAACTGAACAGCAGAAACAAATAATCTCCTGTCGAGTAAGAAAATGGTGAGTAATGGTGTCCCTTGAAATATCTAAGCAAATGTTTGCTCAGTTATGCAAAAGAAATAGAGGAGCAGAGAGCTGGCAATATTGTTAGAAGAACCGTATTTTGGGGTTGAGATATCTGGAAACTCTGGAGATATCACAAGTATGTAGAAGATGGCAAATCACGCCATGTTAGCATTTCTGAACAAAACTTTGCTAACTGGACATTCATTAACAGTGTAATTTCTCAAAATAAATTCCTGAATTTTTAGCAATCTTTATCATTAGTTATTCAAAGCATTCAGTTCTCATAAGTCAAAGTCTAAATTAGCTGTGAGTTTACAGCACCAGGGACCCATATCTTACAGTTAACCTTCGCGCTCTTAGCTGGTCCTTGGTGGTCTTATTGGTGGAACATATTGCTGTGGCAGATGTCTCCAAGTACTGTGCTGAACCACACATATGGTACCACCGTTTTTTCCTCTGCCTCCAAGAAAATGTTTGTCTTAGGAGTGCAAAACAGCAATCTTTCTGCTAGTTACTCATTGTTGTAAAGAAACAATGGTTATTAGAAGAATACAAAGGCTTCTTGATCTCTTCTTAGAGGGAGTATTTAAGAGAGTAAACATACAAGAAAAAAGTTACTCCTTGAGATACCACAAACTGAGATGTGTTAATGAGCAGATGATCTACGTGCTCTTAGATTGCCTGTTCCACAAATAGGTAGAACAACATACACCCAGAATGTGCCGTGCTGGAATCACTGATGATTTTTCTGATGACCTCAAAGTCCCAGTTTTACCAAGAACTGAAGAGAACAGTACCATGGTCAGCTGTTCTGTCAGGGAAGAGGATAAACGAATCATGATATAGTTTTCTTGTTTTCAAAGGGTCATTCTTGTGGTGATAAAGTTAAATGCTTCAGTGACTTTAACTTAGAAGGTATGAATCGTGTATATATTGGTTGTAAAATGGCTGATATAAGTAGATTTTAGACATTAGATTTGGCTAACTCACGTCAAGGTATAGCTCAAAAGCACTCAGTTCTGTAATTTCCTTTGGTGTCCCTTTCTAGAAGCTATTACAGGTTTTGGAGCTCCTCATCTGACATTAGCTTTGATTTCTGCCATTTCACGAGTGTCTTTTTTTGCTTGAACAAATGTATTTGCAGAGCAAATGAATATTTGTCATTCTTTTTGTTTATATTTTTTTGTTTGGACTTCTTTTTTTCCTCATTTCTATATAACAAAATAATAGTGCATTACTATAGCCTCAATCTTACCATCTGAGGAAATGATGCTTCCCAGATAGGTGAACTGCTGGACTGACTTGAGTTCTGATTCACNAACGCTGCTGATTCCTTTGAGAATGCACACAGAATCAGTCTGGAGGAGAAAAGACAACGCAGAAAGAGCCGTGCCTCACCAACACCCCCTATGGAGACTTTCTGCTGTGCCTTTTGCAACCGGACTTGCCTATCTCGCATCGGCCTCTTTAGCCATCAGCGCGCTTGCAGCAAGCGTGGGGAGAGCCCTTCCTAAATCTTCATTCGCGAAGCCGAGCCATGATGACTATAGCCTCATCTGTGCTTCTGTGACATCTTGGAATACCTAGTGGGAAGGTTTCAGGCTGTTGCTCATGCTGTATAGTGCTAAAAGGCAATAACTAGCTCAAAACTGATAACTAGTGAAAGGGTATTTTGAAAATTCACAGAAATGCAGGTCCACGTTATTTGTTTTGGACATTAATAGATTCGGGGTTTTTTGAGAGGAATTAATTTGATCCGATTTATGTTGTGAAAATGTTCTGTCCCTTTTTCTTTTGAAGTTTTTTGCCTGTTCATTTTATTAGATGCCTCTTAGCATATATCTCATGAGAAATCGAGGAGCGCTCGCCATTTAAAAGCTCTTTTGCAAATTGAAGGACACTAATGCTTTCTGTGGACATTTCTGGCAAACTTTCTTATTCATGTCTCCAGCTGCCTTCATTCAGATGTTTTGATCAATCATAAGCTTCTCATAAGGTCTGCACCAAGAAGATATACTGAGGAAGAATGAAGTTTTCTACATTCTCTGTTCCCTGGCAAATAATTCTGAACTTTGTTTTTACAGTTTTGATCATCACTTAGCTCACATTTTCAGTTAACCATCTACAAAGACTCCTGAATCTTCCTCCAGAGTGGTAAAAAATAATTTGCAACCAATTATTATGTGTATTTATTTAGGGATTTTTTTCACTTCATTTGTCATCTTTTGCATTTTCAGCACTGAATTAATCTGTCATTTTATTGCCAGTCAGACAGAATTATAAGTTCATCAAGCAAATCTTAAAGACAGTTCAAATTTTTATTATCCTGAATAATTTTCTTTTATCAGAAAACTTTGTCATGACACTATTTCATTCTTTCTCTTCCTAATTGTTAAGGAGTATGTTTAACAATGTAGGCTCCAGAATGAGTGTCTAGGTTATCCTGTTGGTAGCTGCCCACAATAATGACAATTTGCTATAAATATATGTCTAGCCTTTGTCATCTGTTTACCAACAAGTGAGAGAATCTTCAAGAAACAATTAATTTCTTATGCCCATGTAGCTTCTTAAAAAGAATCTGGGGAAGAACCTTCTTGACAATAAAAGTTATATGCACTTGTATACTCCCTGAAATAACCTTATTCCTAGTTTTATGGACTCCTTCACAGAACTTTAACAGATCTGTGCACGTGGCTCCCTATTCCAAACATTTTCTTGTCTCCTCTAAAGTATATCATATTTACCCATGTATATACATTCAACTACTTTTTACTTATCCTGTTTTTCAAACTTCAAGTTTAAAATACCCCATCAGTCACAGGACACCTCCAAAAGTTCATTTTAAAGGCTGATGGTATGTTTGTCACCTTTCATCCTTTGGCACGGGTTACACATCACAGTTAGCACTTCAGCAATGTCACACTTTGATTACTTTAAAATAGCCTTGTCCAAGCAGCTTGTTTTTTCGCCATGTTTTCTTCTTTTCATACTTCAGAGACTACTCCTCATGCCCACAGAAAAAAGACCTCCCCAAATTTCTGGAGAGCAACTATCAGTACAGTAATTTCTGTTTATACAGTTCCTTGCTTGCTTGTTTCTTGCCTTCCTTCCCTTGATAAAACTAACTCCTATATCTAACTCATATATCTTTAGTTATTTTAGATATTTTATCCTTTTTTTTTTCTTTTTAGCAGCAGGTGTAAAATCACAACACAGTTATTTCACATTCAGTTTCACAAAATTTATGCTCTTTTGTGGTTTTTACACTACTGGCATTAATCAGCTTCCATACAGCCTGCAAATATTTTAACCTACCATTTGCTTTGTCTCAAAGGTAAGAACCTTGAAAGACTCTGCAGTTGGTTGCAATTTTTCCAGATTCTTGTTGATTTCTTACTCACACTAACATTGTGACTGCCAAGAATTTAATTTTAGTAAGCAGCTGCAGGTTCCAGCATCATAGCTGTTAAGAATGGTAATTGCTAGAAATTTGGGGTGAAAAAAATGTTTTCCATCTATTTAAGTATAAACCGAAACTTAGATCAAAGTGTACCTGGTGACTCCAAAACCCCACTTACAATTAATGTGTTAGTCAGTCATTGAAACTTTTAAGACTCCGTAGATTGTTAAAGCCAAAAAGATATGGGAAATTGAACTCTTTCAAATCCTCTGTGTTCTCAGATTTACAGACCTTATGTCAAATTACATTCCCTCTTCAAAGAGCAGTCCTTGGTGGCATGAGCTGTTCTGTTTTTATGGTGTTCAGATGAGAAGCAACGTCCATGTGACAGCACTTACAAATGCAAA